>CM032229.1:101022500-101622500 GCA_019009955.1 Riptortus pedestris
CCAGGTTAAGGGTTCTTGCTAACTTATCACAATTGTGATTTCGTCTTTTAATATCCTCTGGCCTAGTTTACTTCCACTTGTCTGGGGCCGTTTTGTCTTGGTTCAAGGCAAGTATGTAAACTAAAGTATTGATTAAATTATCTGATAAAATGACTCGAATATGTTTTTCTACCCTTTGCCGATATACAAAATATTGAAGGATCATATTTACAACGGACAGTCTGTTATATATCAACTGATTAGCTCAAAAAACCGGTTAATTCAAATCCGAACAAATACGTAAACCCGCTCCATATTAGAATCAGATGTTTTTCTTTTTTCATTATTGTGTATTTCGCTGATAAACAGTTTTAGCTAATAAAATATTTGTTTTCTTTATTTTTTCAGTCAACAATCGAGACAAATCGAGTGACACGAAAAACAATGAAACACTAAACATTCACCACATAAATTTCTTAACGACCAATTCATGTCAATGCTTTTTTTTATTTATTTAAATTTACGTCCACTTTATGCTACTATGGCTAATTGGGACGGGTTATCTACAGGTTAACACCCTTTTCTAGCTAGGGTGGGACTAAGGAATTTATTTCTTGAGTCCGCCACAAAATAAATTTCTATTGCTGAGGGCGGGAATCGGACCCGCCATTCTAGGTCTACCACGCGAGATTAAGACCAACCCCTTAACTCGCACGGCCAACCTGAGCACCTTAATGTCAATAATAACGATGATAAATAGGAAAAAGATTCAAACACATGGAATGAATAAATAATACCAAATGTTTATTTTTATTTATTTATTAACGTCCACTTTTTGTAGCTTAGGCTAATTGGGATGACATATCGAATAGTTACAACCCTTTTCAAGCTAACGATTTAATTTAATGAGTTCGTCACTAAATAAATTCTTAATTTTCAGGCCGGAATCTAGTTTTACTGTGTGAAGTTAAAACCAACACTTTTAACTCACTTGACTAATCTAAGCCCCCTAAGAAGTGAATGCCTAATGATAAACCTGGAGTGGCGAGTTCGATTCCCGCCTGGGCAATGGAATTTATTTAGTGACGGAATTCATTAAATAAGATCCTTATTCCAACCCTGGCTAGAAAAGGGTGGTAACCTGTAGATAACCCGTCCCAATTAGCCCCAGTTGCAAAAAGTGGACATTAATAAATAACAATAATAATAATGTTCAATGATTTAGTCAGTTGACGTCCTGTTGGTTTCTTCGTGAAATTTAACAAGGTTGAACTATTTGATGTTACTGGATGGTGACGGTTCATTTTCAGATAGTATTTTTCTTCAAACTAAATTTATTTTCGCTGACTTTCAAGGGATTGCCCCTAGTATTCAGTGTATCTGTGAGTTGTGAATTCTATCTAGAGAGATCCTCTCCTAACCAAAGACGTGCTCCAACTCAGCAGGGCAAGAGCACCCGGACTCTGTTTGCTGCTAAAAGTCTATTCTGAAATAGAAGCACCTCCCTGAATAAGTTTACCTTTTTAAACATAAAATTAATTTTTCAGTAATCGCTGGTTCATAAATTATCTTCCACGAATATTCTATTTTTACTTTTAAATGAGAGAAAGGTGGGTGTATCATGAATAGGATTTAAGACAAATGTGTTCAACAATTTTTGAACGCTAGAACTAAACTTCACACTTCCATGCGTTCGGAAGTATTCCAAATAAATGGATAAACCTCACCCACAAGAATATTTCGGGAACTTACTTTAATAAAGAATTTTTTCTCCCTTTTAATGTAAAAAATCGGAACTTTTCACTAATAGACATTTAAATGACGTTTCAACCTAACTCCAGCTTCTAGCATTTGAGTTAACTCTCTCATGAATTACATTCCCATGGAAATCAAATCTAGAACTCCAACAGGATTAAAAACGTCGCATTAATGTGCATGTCAATGTGAGTCTAGTAATTATACCAACATATCAATATAATCTGTACAATACAACACGATAAGAGAACAAGTATCCGTTTTAATAATTCTTAGCGTGGGAACGTAAAAGTTGGAGTTATTCAAGAAACACTAGATCTCTTGTCTTGATTGACCTAAAATTCAATCTAAGAGATAAATGAAAGGGTTTTAAAAAATTGTAAAATGTCTTGAGAACTTCAAAAGAACAAGGTTAGTAAACAATTTAAAATTACCTCTCCGCATAAAGTTGCCTCAACAGCTTTACTTTAACAAGAATAATGGGCCATAATTTAGACCTCCCCCCCCCCTAAAAATTAACTACCCGTAAAGGAGCCCATACCGTCAGACTCCTTGAGAAATATCCTTCTTCAGAGCTTCATTAAGAATAACTGCTGTTAGGGTTAACGGTGCGAAATCTGGCAATTAACTAACCTAAACTCTTTCGGTTCGCGTTGTAACTTAAGGCCTCCTTCCAGTATGTCAATGGGTCTCATTGATTCCTGCCGAGGAGAACGGAGTTAAGGCATTGGCCATAATCTCACTTGGTAAATCTAAAGGCGTGAGTCCAATTTTCACTATGGCAGTCAAAATTGGTTTAGTGACGAATTCATAAATACAATCCTTAGACCACCCTGGATAGAATAGTGTGGGTACCTTTGAATAACTCGTCCCAACTAGCCTTAATGGCACAAAGTGGGCAAATAAATTATATATATATATATATATATATATATATACCCGTGTATATATATACCCGTATATATATATATACCCCTATATATATATATATATATATATATATATACACCCGTATATATATTAAAGCCACTTGTAGGGCACTTTATATCTAGACATTATTACGCACTGAACATGGAAAAAAACGTTATTCACTTACGAGCATTTTAAATTGCTACAGCTGATCGCAAAGGAGTATCTACAGTATTCATTAACATCGTTAAATACATTACTAATAGTAGGGGATTATTGAAGGCTGAAAATTGATTAAGATGCATTATAAAGGCAAAATGTGTATAACAGTATTTATAGGTCATTAAATTTGTATTATGATTGGTTCTATAAAACTTTTAAACTCCAGTATACAACGGATATATTTTGAATTTTCGAAATTGGTAACGATAAAAAAAAAATTGGCAAGCGTTAACCTGTTACCGCTTTTATATATATATATATATATATATATATATATATATATATATATATATGCTCAGATACCCGGCTTCGCCCGGGAATTGATTTGAGGCTGAATGGTGATGGTATTTTTTTGGCAAGGCGTTACTTTGCACAATATTTTGCCCTGTGCATATTTGCAGAAAAACGAATAGAAAACGAAATATAGCTATTTTTAATTTCAGCCCTCCCTTACAACCCCCACTCCTGTTCACCTCAGAGCAAATTAATATAGCCTAAAGTCTAAGTTGGGATAGTAGTAATATACATACCAAGTTTCATAAAATTCGGTTTAGCCGTTTATGCGTGAAAAGGTAACAAATAAACAAACAAACAAACAGACACCAAAGAAACAAAATGCAGTTATGGTGTCTATGACATGTGAAACGAAAAGTTATCGTGAAATTTCGAGAAAAAAAATCAATGAACAGACAGAGGTTACAATTTATATATATATATATATATATATATATATATATATATATATATATATATATATTATTTCCGTCGTCTCTTCAGTAGGATGAGTTGTCATGAGTACAACCTTCATAGATAATTTGCCTTAAAATCTGATGTAGCACCACATGTCTTCCTTCCAATTCAACTAAAGTAAATAAAAAATTGTATAGTACACTTTATTTGGCATGATTTATTTTGATACGTTCCCGGGTCATGGAACATAAGATGACTGATATGACTTTTACTGAAAGTCTCCCATTTATTTAAACAAATGTCAAATTAAGGATCGAACAATTATTAGTTTATACAGTGATAGTAAAATCCGCACGTTGAATAAAATTACAATGTTATAGACTATGTACTTGAACTAATTTACATTGACAAATGATTATTTCTATAGGTTTAGTCGATTATTTGGCGCTGCTGAGATCACTATATAGGTTTCAAACCTTTTTTAGCCAATGTAAGACTAATTTCTTACTTTGTCTAGCCGTCTCTAAATAATATCTCGTACAGACGGAATAAAATGAGTAGCCTGATTATAAGTATAACTAAAGTGAATGACTATGAAGAAATCGGAAATGCTATAAAGAAGTAATTTAATTTCAAGACACACTTAAGGAGGATTGAATTATATTGAACAACTTAAAGAGATTTAATGCAAAGTAACATTAATATATATATATATATATATATATATATATATGGGTGCAAAGGCGTGCTGAAAACTATCTGGGACTCTGCATTAGAATCCATACTATACATTATAAAACGTTCCTTCTGGCTGACCTAAGTAAAACATCTAAATGTTTCTGGAAAAGAAGTACTTGATACAATCTCAAAGAAGTTCCTTACTTGTCACACGTCTAGAGCTTATAAAACAGTATCAAGGGAAGCCGTATAACCACTAACCACGGAGTAAGTACACATAGATCTCTCTCTGAAACAGGTACTATCATTCAACGTTTTTAAAAAGTTTGCTAAAAACATTCTTTGAAGTAAAGATTCTGAAAAAAATAAGGTAATTAGATGTACTCACAATATCAATATAGTTAATTACACATCCCAGTATATTATTAATAAATTCAAAAGAAACAGTCTATGTCCAATTTGGCTGTCAAATGAAAAGGTCACTCTGCCTTATATAAAAAACGTATTGCTTATCAAGGAACATGTTAAAACCGTATGGGCTGTAAGACATTTTGGGAAGAAATGAAATTGTATCGCTTATGTAAAGCCTCGCGTAAGTAAAAATGAGAGAGGTATGAGCTAGCGAATGAAAGAGGGTGTGAGTCAGGAGAGAAGAAATATGATTGTTTATTTAATATTTTAAGGGATGTGCTTCAAAATCAGAAACCATAACTCTATTAAAAAGTTACATTCCAGCATAAATATATTCAAAATTGATTTATAAATTGTTAAGGACAGGAACTGAATATAGCAGTGAAAAGGGGGCCCTTAAGAGTGTGTGTGTGTGTGTGTGTGTGTGTGTGTGTGAGAGAGAGAGAGAGAGATAGGCAAAGAGAGGCGGTAGCCAAGAAAGAGATAACGAGTTAAATAAGATGCCGAAGAAAGGTGCGAAGGGGCGAGAGTGTTAGTTTGAACCTAGAGGTGAGTTGGCTAGACAGTAGTGCCTAGAGAGGCAAAGGAAGGAGGGACTTGTCCAGGCACCTCCCTGGGGCCCCACACATCTCCTGGACGTTCTGTATCAAATCCACAGGTGAAAAGTAGAAATAAACCTTGGACAGGGACCATCCCCTAGGGAATCCACCTCTTCTCTATATTTCACTCCAACCCCTAGTGAAACGGCGAGAATTTCCATTCTCTCTACCTTATCCCCAGGCCAAGTGCATGTATCCTTTTCAAGCGAAGAGATAAATGTCGTATTCCAAATATAATAACTTATATTTTGTCCTTACTGAAAACAAAAATTGATACAATAACGAGGAAATATCATCCTACTGTCATAACATTCGTAATTCCAATTTTACTGTCTGAAATTCGAAATCTCAAATAAAGACGGACTAACCTCAGTAGTTCCTCTGCCTCCCTGCGTAAAATGAACAATCTTAAGTTATCTCGTACTTATACCACTGTGAATAATTAATTTATGCAAGAATTGGACATGATGTAATTTTAGAATTGGTTTTGATTATTCTACACTAATATTTACAGAATTGCAATTACTTACATATCTTTGTTTGTCTTTTTATTTTTATTTTATTTATTCTAGATTGTTAAATTATCAGTATTCTCGATTTGTAAAATTACCGCAACATATAAATAAACTCCCACGTTAGAGGGTTCCTCTGCGTAATTAGCTGGAACAGAAAAATATAGTGATACTAAATCATTGAATAAAACTAAAGAGTCAGAATGGTCTAGGTCCAATTTTAGGGTAAAACGCACTTAAAAAAAAAAAAAATAAAAACAAAACCTGCACCAAGGTCCTGTTATAAAAATGATTAATTTGCAAAAACCACATAAATGAAAGTAAAATAATAAATTTGAAATTTTTTCAGAAAAAAACTTTGTTTTTAAAATAATCTAAAATTTACTTTAAATAGTTAACTACAAAACTAATCTAAAATTAAACATACAAAATAGTTAATTCCTCAGCTTTACATCGACACGACTACTCATATAAAATATAAAGTTTAAAAAGCTAGTTACCCCATCCCCAAAAAACCTAATTAATAAAATTGTTTGAAAGTTATTTTATAATAATAATATTAATGCTAATTAAGGTAATCAAATGTAAACTAGCGAAAAAATTGAACCATTATTTACAATACTTTATATCCATTTTACAATAACATACCAACAGATAATATCTTAATTCTGACAAACAGACTTGAAGAAGTTGATCTTTATAATGCTTATATAGTTTTGCATGTCGTATTGTTATATGTACTAATGTTTCATTAAAAAAAAACATTTTTTTTTGTTTTAATTATTACGAAATAAAGATTTTTTCATAAAATCGATGTGGTCTAAACTTTTAAAAATGAGTGAGTATAAATAGGTATATATATATATAAAAGAAAGTCGTGTTAGTTACACTATTTATAACGGCTTCACCGATATGGCTGAAAATTGGTGAGGAGGTAGCTTAGAGCCAGGAGACGGACATAGGCTATATTAATTTTCTCTGAGACGAACAGGAGTGGGAGTTATAAGGGAGGCCTGAAATTAAAAATAGCGATATTTTGTTTCCTATTGGTTTTTTGGCAAATATGCACATAACAAAAGTTGTTTACTTTGTTATTTAGAGTAACTTTTGTTATATACACTTTTTTGGTATGCCGAATAATAAACGAGATATACGCTAAAACCTTTAGCGGAAGTGAACAATTTTATTTGGCACAAAAGACTCACCCGAACTAAATAATACTCGGTATGTCTTTAAATTAATTAATTCAAATCTATGTTAATATTTTGACCTTAATAATACAAAGCTATGCATAATGCACAGGAGACGGGAAATATGACAATATTGGAGGACAGTGAGGTCTTACATAAAAAATTAATTTTATTATTTAAAAATCCACAGCAACGACGGGTATAAACCCTAAACACAGGGACGGGTAAATGTCAAAATATTGTGCAAAGTAAAGCCTTGCCAAAAAAATACCATCACCGTTCAGCCTCAAATGAATTCCCGGGCGAAGCCGGGTATCTGAGCTAGTATCCATATAAAAACTTAGTACCAACCTCATTTTCTGGCATTGCTTCGGTAGGATCGATAGACATTTGAGGTTTTCCCAAATCGCGCCATGAGTACAACTTCAATAGTCCGTGGGATCTACTGATAGGGATCCAACATGGAACAGTACAGTATTAAAGTAAAAGGATATTGATAATATGTACTATATTGAATTTTGGGCGTAACCAAATTAACATGGTAGAAGTTATTTGATTGCTGTGTGTAATTAAACTCATTGGACTTTGATAGTCAAAGGCAAACCTGTTATATTTCCTGTGGATGCAATATTCCTGGTTCCTCTTACTGGAAATGTGGTTTATTACATGAATGCTAAATATGGGAAATATCTACCTGCCTTTAATGTATTTGTCTGGGATAAACCTAAATGAATTCCATATGCATTTCAGTTACTCTAATGTAAGAGATTATGCATCTCTCGCATATAACTGTTTAAAATTACTAGGAAGGCCAATAATACTTCTAGAAGCCATAAATAATAAACTTGAATAAAATCATATTTCATTTATTTCAAAATCCCACCTGTTTATGATCTCTTGTTTCATTAGGATAAATTCACATGAAAACAAAAAATTATTAAAATTAATTCCAAGGAAGAACTGATACCATAAGGTTTTCTAAAAACTAGAACTTAAAATACAACAGTAATTTAGTGTGATTAAAGATTCTAGTAACCAAGACAGAATATGAAAATTCTTTTAAACATTTTTATCACATGCCAAGGCAACTTTTAATTGTAAAGTTTTATGAAAATATAAAATAAGGTTGGTGTAATACGTAATATAGGTATCATCATCAAAAAAGATATTTTAACGAATTATGCTTATTCCAATTCATTTACCTCCGACTGGTACTTGACTGAATGGTAACCGATAACTGTTGGAGACATTACGGATTGTAGGAATATCTCGAAAGATTGTCAGAATGACGGATGACTATGAAAACATGAGGATGATCGCATCATGAGTTGATGTCTCATTGGCTTAAGACAAGGTGACTTACTATCACCTGGATGCAAAAATCTACTTGACCTCCAAGCAACAGTCTGAATAATGAATAATCTGGTGGCACTATATTCAATAGACTCGCACATCATTTCATTATACATACATCAAAGGTATGTAGCAGCATTGACCGATACTGATGAAAACCATACATAATATTGACCATAATGTGAGATGAGTATAAGCCCGGATTTATAAAGGATGAAAAAAGAAAAGTCTATCAAGCGGGGGCTGTGTTAATTAAGTAGATTTCCCACTAGAAGTTTAACAATAGATAAGTTTACATACTTAGCACCACCATGAATATTAAGTCTCCCCCTGGTATGATTTCAGTTGTTGAGGAATTTGACCTTCAGTCAAAAATTAGTAACACTCGAGCTGTAAATAGATACGAATTTCGTAACTATAATTACGAATTTGGACGGACATCATTTTCGTCATCTCTTAGGTAGGATCGATGAGGATTTGAAGAAAATTTCCAGAAATTTTAATATTATTAGAACCTGAATAGGATATTTATCCCACGGAAAAGGCTGTAAAAGGTCTCGTTTTAAATTAGCATGAAATAAATAGTCGTATATTCTTTATTGCCTGCAATATTTCTTTTACTCACCACAAACATTAGAGTTCTTAGAAGCTTTCAAATATAAATTCAGTGGTTCATATACAGCTGTCTCACAGCTACATTCTACCAAATCAATGCATATAGTTCATGATATCGTTATATATTCATTAAACTGATATGTACCTGGAAAAGACAAAAGTTATTGAAATCTGTATTATGTCAGTTTCAGTACTATCTCTCATTTGAACATTTGCATAATCCCGAATTGTATTTGATTGACTAATGTTTCAATATAAGCCGTCCACACATTCGCCGTTTATTCATATTATCTTTATGTGAGAAATGGCGTTTGGGAGGCCTAAAGTAAGCCAAACTGCCCTTAATACTTCCTACTGTCTTCACCCAAAGTTTAGTAATTAATTCTGAGTGTGACGTGCTTTAATTAAACCCCCGGAGATAAAGGTGGAGAATAACACATGCGAAAATAATTATTTGTTGGAGTTTAGCTTGGTCGGTGGTTCCCTTCCGACTCATGAGACACGGGGATATTCTTTTTGGCTCTCCAAGCACGGCAGGCATTCGCCAACCATCGAATACCTTCAGCGAATATTTCAACTTTTTCTCTGCCTCGAATAAATGGAATACATTACATCACTCTATCCTATATCAAAAATATGCCGTTCCATTTTTCTCGCCCTACTATCTGTTTTATGCTGGAAAATGGTTAATCTAGATTTGAAACCATCTTTCAAATTTAAAAAGTCATTATTACTACTGTATATACCTATAGTACAATTATTTGTCATAGCCAAACAATAATAGGATGTATTTTCCTTGTTATTATTTTTGTGTATATTTAAATAAAAAAATATTTAAGCAATATATGGTTAAATATTTATTGAAGTTGGCATTGTTATACGATTCTAGACATTATTTGCATGTAACAACTAGCTGCTGAGTGTGAGGAACGGTTTAAGATGGTGGATAGGTTCAGGAATTACGAATACTTTAGCACCTAATAGTTGGATTGTTAATTGACGCATAAATAACTATTTTATCATTCTATCAATTTAGGCGTATCAATAAGTCAGCAACTTATAACCATACAAAGAAAAATAATCCATAAGGGATTAATAATGGCTTCATGTTCGTTATGTACAATGTATTTCCTTTCTTTGTTGACATTCTCTTCTTAACCTGCGAAGTAAAAAGTAGCCTTTATTGACTAATTCATGGCTAGGATAGCAGTTACCATTATCAACTCTGGGTAGGACTAAGCAGTTTTTACAGAGTTCTTCACTAAATAATTTCTTATTGTCCTTCGGACTCTAGGTTTATTTCGTGTATTTCAATGAACGGTGACGGTCATGAATGGTTAGGTCATGACGGTAGGAGTAGGTGTTTAGGCTGGAGATAAAATGTACAAAGGGTTACACCTCCGTTCTAATGAGTAAATTGGAAAATATTATATAAGACCAATGTTGTAAAAACGTAACATTCTGCAATTAACATACCGTGCACTAATCTCTCACTAATTTATTAACGAATCTATTGTATTTTTATTATTGCGTGTTCGGCCTTCTAGCCACTTTCTCATCCTCGATTATCACTTAAACAGAGCTATTATATCACTGAAAAACGCAAAGCTCTTGGCTTAAATTATGTCTTACTTACATAAGGTTCTATCTGCGAGAGAAAAGGACAGCACAATATGATCCGACGTCATCAGTCATATTCACATACACATTAGAACAGTTTCTTCGCAGTTCGCTGAACAATAACGTAAACCGTTTCTAAGCACAATAGTTTAATTACAATTTAGTATTATGTAAAATAATAAATGATGCCTTTGTGCTTTCTTTGTTTTTAAAGAAAGTAAAATTGAAGGAGTGATGTAGGAGGGGTCATTAATAATATTTCATCAACTCGATGAAAGTGTTCTCAACGATATGTGTATTGAATTAAGTTAAAACGCCAACTCAAGTAGATGTACTTCCCAAGGATGGGATGAGGAAGATATAAAACAGGTAGGCAGACCTCCTGAAGCCTTGAAGATGGGGGTGAAATCGATCACTCATTCCTACCCCCTCCCCCTTCTCAAAACAGCCACCTAACCGATCATTTATTAAATTCAATTTCTGTTGGGAAGCAGACCGCGACGCCGGATCTACCATAAAATAAACCCAAGCCCATCCTACATACATTTATTATAGGGCGATGCCTCCAACAGTAATCCTTAGCTCTTCGCCGATGGTTGTTGCGTTACACAGCTGTGATTGGTTTCACCAACCCCTACTCTAATAGTAATTTCCTGAAAACGGACCAGTGATACCACTCCAATAAACATGGCCATAGGAAGTGCTTCTTTTCCTTTCACCTAATGAAAATTGAAGAAGTAGAAAATGGAACAAGATGGGGAGCGTAGTTGAAGCAAATAACTATAAAACAACACTAAACAATTTAATAATTAATAAAATACTTAAATGTCAATATAGGAAGCCCAGGTTAGCCAACTAGTTTAAGACGTTGGCCTTTCCTTGGTAAACCTAAAGTGTCGGGTTCGATTCGCACCTGGGAAATAATAATTATTAGTAACGAATACATTACAGCCTTTAAAAGGCTATAATTTAATATAATACATTAACTATAATTTAATATACACACATTAACTACAATTTAATATAATACATATTTTCATATTATAGCCTTTTAAAAGGCTATAATATAAAAATATGTATTTGTATTAGAGACCATAATTCATTGTTAAAAAACGATTAAAATGATTTATATTAATGAATCCAATTTTTATCCTCGATACAAAAAGCAAGAGATTATTATTATAAATATGATAATTAGTATTTTATTAAAAAAGTATTCTTCAAAAATATATTAAATCTAATAAAATGAGTGGTTAAAATAACTTCATTACGACAACAAAAGCATATCCAGAAATTTGGGAAACTCGAAAAAATTGTCGATTGTCGATGAAGAAATAGAAAATATAACTTACTGTTCTTGAGGAGGCACTATTAAGTAATAAATACATATTTCTGATTCCACACACACCATTCCAATTTACTTCAAGTTTATACTTTATTTTTAAACTGAAAAAACATTTATTTCATTATGGGGTTGTAGAAAGGATATGGTTTCTTTGAATTTGATTAAGTATTAGTATCACAGTACATATAGTGAGTCATCTAATATGGTTTAGGTGTAATTCAGGAGACATAGAGACCGGTCACAATATGGAACATTATAGAACTATGAGAGCGGACGCTACGGCCTAGGGCGATGTTCCATTATGCCTGATTTGTCAGGTTCTCATCAATGGCACAATTCCAGTATCCAGAGACGGATAATCAATTTGCTGCCATGTTAACTTAGGTAAGCATGTCCAATCAGCAACCGAATACCAAATCCATATTGGCTCTTGATTTCAGTCATCGGTCTGTGAGCCCGCAATTGAAAATGGACAGGAGAATGCATTATTAGGAATGAGGGAATATCTGAAATCCTACTCCCTGGCCAAAGGATATACCAACCCCTTTTTACTTTCAAGTCATAAAAAGTTCTCTTTGTTCGGGTTCCTAATATCAAGACGTATTGAAACTAATTTAAATTAGTAAGTATGTTCTATTCTCTGTTCATTTATTCATTTTATGTCCAAGTATGCCAAAATCTATAAAATATAGCTTCATTTACATGCTCCTGAGCAACTGAAATTTATTTAAATAACATGGATGTAAAATGCCTCCTACATATAAATTCGTCTTCACATAAATCACCTATCCATAGTACAAGGCTGACAACATACAAGATAGACACGAATGCCACATAATATTCCCCAGGCTAGTTTTCCAACTACGTCCAAACGTGTTAAGCTTTGTTAATGCATCTGGTTCTAATTACCAAATATCAAGAAGATGTGCATCACTAACTAAAAATTTAAAATCAATTCATAGTCTAAATGTCGTATTAAAGAAATAGCAACCAAGATGATTTCCTTGTCGAATAATGAAGATAAATATGTACCTTCAAAACTCTATTTATCCGTTGCAGGTGGTGTACTTCATTTTTAGAGTATTAAAAATTAGTGACAATGGTCATCCAATCCTGTAATGTAAGAATTACTAATTTTAAATCGTACAACATTTGACCAAACATGAATTCCAGCACTAAGTTCAATACCAAACTCCGGCCCTTTAAGACCCCATTATCTTTGCAAAAATGTAAAAACACGGCAAGGGGCTCAGGTTAGCCATGTGAGTTACATCGTTGGCCTTAATCTCACAAGGTAAACCTAGAGTGGCGAGTTCGATTCCCGCCCGGGCAAATAGGAATTTATTTAGTGACGAACTCTTTAGATAAATAAAATCCTTACTCCAAACCTGGCTACATGAGTGTGGTAACGTGTAGATAACCCGTACCAATTAGACATAGTAGCATAAAGAGGACGTAAATAAATAAATAAAACTGTAAAATTATCTTTTGAAAATATTTATTTATTTTGGAGCGTTCGCAGCGAGGTGATATTGCTCATCAAAAAAGAACAAACAAAAATAACAATGTATATAAACAAAATGCAAAACTGAAAATAGTAACAAGAAAAAATTAAACATTACAAACTAAGCAAACAAATAACAAAAGACAACTAAATAACAGAACGCAAAAAACAAAACACAACTAAATAACAGTACGCAACAAAATAAAACTCAACTAAATAACAGAACGCAATGAAATAACAAAACTCACACACACACACACGCACGCACGCACACACATACACACACATACACTTACAGTAAAACAGTTTAGTTGGAGTTTAAAATATTTAATTTAAGAAGGATTAAAAATGATTTTAAAATGTAATACATCTAAATTTGTGAGTATATGTTAATGCCAGAGGGCTCAGGTTGGCCGTGCGAGTTAAGGCGTAGGTCCTATGCTCGCATGGTAGACCTAGAGTGGCGGGTTTGATTCCCGCCCTGGGCTGTAGAAATTTATTTAGTGACGGATTCACTAAATGAACTCCTTGAGCCCACCCTGGCTAGAAAAGGGTGGTAACCTGTAAATAACCCGTCCCGATTAGCCTAGTAGCATAAAGTAGACGTAAATAATAATCTATATCTATCTATGTTAATGTCATGTAAATGTTGGAGTATTATGGGAATGTGTAGGCTACCTTCAGTAAGTAAGTCGTGTAAGTCATGAGGGATCTTTAGATGGTCACTTCTTTTGCAGTCTGTTAGAATGTGTTTTATTGTAAGTGGAGCATTACACACATTCCAGTTAGGCATTATTTTCTTTCCAAATAGGTAACCATGGGTTAGGAGAGAATGACCTATATGTAGTCTCGTAAGGACTACTTCGTCTCTCCGTGCAAATGCTTCAAATTTATCAATACATGTCATAACAGTAGTTTTAAGTCTCAGTTTGTTGTCCGTTAATAACCAGTACTGTTCCCATTCTTGGAGTATGTTAGTTTTAATGTAGTTTTGTAGGTCGTCCGAAGTTATTTTTTTCATGTCAGTATTGGTGATTTTTGTCGTTAGTTTTGCGAGCATGTCAACTTCAGTGCTTCGCCCAATATTCTTGTGTCCTGGTAGCCATACCAATGTTATGTGATTATGAGTGTGTTCAAAAATGTTTGTTATAATAGGATGATTGGAATATATGTTTTTTAAAGAGAGTAAAGAACTTAACGAGTCCGAAAATAAAATTATTTGGCGATTTTGAACATTTTGTAGGTTTTCTAGAGATAGGAGTATAGCGTGTAGTTCAGCTGAATAAATACTTGATGTGCAATTTAATCTTTTGGCATATGTGTGGTCGTCAATGAGTGCAGCAGCTGCTGTTCCAAAGTCAGTCTTGGATCCGTCCGTGAATGTGCATTGTGCGTTTGGGTTATTTGCAGTAATGGAGTTAAATGCAGTCATGTAAAATTTTGAAGAAAGGGGATCATTTTTATAAAATTTTGTTAAGGTTAAATCAATATATAAGTTATTTACTCTCCAAGGAAGAAGTGATAGTAAAGTGTTGTTGTACATAGGAGTCTGTAAAATGTTTGAGTCTGAGGAATTTTCTAATGTGCGTATAAGAAGTGGTTTGTGTTTACAATTTTTCTTTATGAACTTGTTGAAATGTGGTGTATTGTTTAAAAATGTGTGGACGCAAGGTTTGTCTAAAGCTTTACATTTTAAAATAAATTTTAAATTGATAATTCACCTTCTATATTTTAATGGAGGCTCTCCAGCATCTACACATTGGCTTTCTACAGGGCTTGATCTGAAGGCCCCTGTTGCTATTCTCAGTCCTGTGTTGTGAACAGTGTCCAACATTTTAAGGGCATTTGCGCTGGCAGATGAAAATGCTATACATCCATAGTCCAGTAAAGACCTGGTATAGCAACGCTTCTGAAAATAGCAATACCCAGTGAGTTGTCAGCTTGATCTGAGAAAATTGACGACCGTTATCCATACATTATAGTCTTTAATGCCATCAAAAATCACTACAACTTAAATTGTACTAATTAATCAAAAATAATATGAGAGTGGCAGGTTACAGTAAACATTAAAAAAGAAATTTTAGATTTTTCATATATCAGAATATGCTAATATTATTTAAATTAATGAATTGAAAAGTGGACAAGGAAATCGAAAATTGAACTTAACCGACTTAGATAAATATTCCTCAGGTAATATTATTCTGAAAGTATCTGAGGAGTAATACTTAGTAGACAAACGTCCATTTATTCTTTATTTTGAAAGCAAAGCATAAATAATCCCCAAGAACAAGGATTATCCGTGCCTCTGAATTCTAAATTTGACGGTTATTGATAATAGAGTAAGGGAGAGAAAACCACTTAAGGGTTTATTGAAACTTCGGGAAAATTTCCATTTCTATATGGCCTCCCCCCTCCCGGGAGCTATTGTATTACCGGATCCACTTTTTCAGGCCACAAACCTCACTCGGCGGGAGCAGGAGTTTCGATGCACGGCACGTAGCTCCCCCACTCCACGGTCGGCATCCACTTTTTAACCCCCACCCCCACCCCAGCCACTCTACCAGGACCATCCCTTAAAGTTTTGTTTTTCAGCAAATTTGTTCCGGACAGCAACGGGGAGTGTGAAGTGGCCCCGAAACAGCAGGGAGGTCGAAACAGCCCCAGCCCACTGCCCCTCTCCCTCACCAAGACAAGGGATTCCATTTAAGGCGTCGCAACTTGTGACTGGCAATGGGCTACTGGCTTTAATGGCCGTTCCGGAGACATTTCACAGTTATTTCGGAATAAATTAAATTTTGCTCTCTATACAAACCTGATAGAAATAAATCTATTGTTCATTTGAGTATGAATATTTTTTTTTTCTTATTGAGCACCAAGAGTTAAGAAATTTTATGTTATTAACCCCCACTTTATGCAACTTTGGCTAATTGAAACGGTTTATCTACAGGTTACTACCCTTTTCTTTCCAGGGTGGGACTAAGGATTTTATTTAATGAGTTCGTCACGAAATAAATTCCTATTTGCCCAGGCGGGAATCGAACTCGCCACTCTAGGTTTACCGTGTGAGCCTAAGCCAACGCTTTATCTCACATGACTAACCTGAGCCCCAGAAGTTAAGAAATTTTGATTATGTTGTCCAATTTATGGAGAACAGCATTGATTTGTGTTCCAAAGATAATTCATTTGCGTCTACACACATCTTCGTAGCCCTTAAACTGTGACCGGTATTCTGAATGGATCTGTAGCGGCAACTCGCTCGCAAGTGAGTCGTTCGCTATATTTGGGGCTCAGGTAAGCCATGTGAGTTAAAGCGTTGGCTTAAATCTCACATGGTATACCTAGAGTGGCGAGTTCGATTCTCGTCTGGGCAAATAGGAATTTATTTTATGACGAACTCATTAAATAAAATGCTTAGTCCCACCCTGGCTAAAAAGGGATGGTAACCTGTAGATACCCCGTCCCAATTAGCCATAGTAGCCATTAAGTGGACGTTAATAAATTAATATTGAAAGCGAAGGTTGCCTCACCATATAAAAAAACACCGTATGTTTTTACTATTGTGAAAAAACTTTAATACAAGTGCTGGGAGTATGTGTATTAGCTGTAACGGTTCAATATGGCTGTTGAAACGTTTATCTGTAAATAGACTTTTTGTTGTGCCGCGTAAATACTTCCTCATCAAGAAGAAATTATTGTTTTAAAGCTTTTACAATACTATTTGCAAGTGAATCAGAACTATTTATATTCACTCAGTCAACGAAAGATCTAACATTTTTAAAGTGAACTTTCGGTCAAATGATTAAGCTTATAATTCAGAATGTAAAATGTAAGCATTAAACATCTGACAGGTCCACATTTTGTGTTACTTCAAATTCTTAAGAGATTCGGAGATTTCTTTCTTGTGGGAGGTTCAAGTTAACTTTGAACCAAATATGAGTCTTATAAGCTTTATAAATTTTAGTTACTCAGTCAGATAACTGTTCAGAGTTAAAGTAATAGGAGGGCGTATCCTTTATTTATAGAAAATAGATGCTCACGCCTTATCTCAAGTACGAACTCATTAAATAAAATCCTTAGCCCAACCTGGCTAAGAAAGGGTGGTATCCTGTAGATAACCCGTCCCAGTTAGCCATAGTATCATAAAATGGACGTTAATGAATAAATAAACATTATGTCAAGAAATAATTATATAATCCTGCATTTTAAGGAATTATTGTCGATGGTCCAAAACAAAGTAATAGTTACTTCGTGTAGTCCTGAGTATCCTAATATATATATCTTTAATGCTCCCTCCATATATTTTTAACACCCCCTCCTTGTCTAAACTCTCACTTACAAAATGTCAGTGGGGCAAGACTGGAGGGTAGATTAAAGTTCTAGTCTGCATGCTCATACTGGATAATGATTATCATTAGTCAGCTAATGCAGGCTCCAGGAGGATGGCTGTCTAACAACTCTAGCCTTGAATAGAATTTTCTCCACTCATGCCTTTATTTATTATGGTCTGATGCAGAAGCCAGTGAGAAACCATTTCAAGTTCTTTTGACCCTCTTTTCCCTTGTTTGGTCATGTGAAAATCAGGTTTACATGTTCAGAAGACCAATTACCAGGTGTAGCCTGTATGTACTGCATATCTTTAATAATATTTATTTATTTAGGTGTGTCGCAATTTAAGCGATTCACACATTTTCTTGTTATAATATTGAAATAGTATAGGTAAAGCCACCTTATAAAAACCAAATAATACCTTAATTTTTCATTATAAATAAACCCCCAATCGCACGTCAAGAGAAAATAATAGAGTATAACATGTGTGAATCGCTATGGATGCGAAAGGAAAGAGTTTAACAATTACCTAGACCTTCAAAACTGAAACATTTTTCTATTTTTATATATATTAAAAGGAGAAGTTCCAATGAACAGAAGTTCTTCAAATCAGTGACATGTCAATAAGAGTTGAAAGGACAAGATGTATGTAGTGACCATGGTATAAGCGGGCAGGGAAGAGTGTCTATTGAGGGGCAAATACTCCGGATTCCCTCCGCCATTGTCCTTCTGTACACATCCCCTCCCACCAATTCTTCGGCCCCTCCGCCTCTTTCACAGAATAATTCAGCTGCTTTATTTTCTTAGCCCCTGAGCCAAGAGTACTCTTTTCACAGCCTTCTTCCCGAGCCCTTCTCCCTCCCACACAATATTTATCCACCGAGTTTGACTGATCGTGATTCATGGCGTTCCCCGCGAAGAGCTGACAGTTATTAATACTTGACGAAGCCGAGTATGAAAGGGAGTACGAGCTCCATTTACCTATTGTAAGCATTATATAATGGGGCAGGGAGAGTAGCCACATTTCCCCACCCCTTAAATTTTCTTCGGTTTTTTTTAGTTATTTTTTTCTTCAATATAAAGCCTTCTTTACAAATGAGCCTCCCCCCCCCTATTCAGTCATTTTTATTTTATGACTCATTAACAGAGTTTTACTATACTTTATCGTTAAGACTATTATGCTATAAAGCAACTATAACGAAATTTAAAAGACCCCTAACGCAGGTGATGAGAAAACTAATTGATTAAGGTGATTTTCCCAACACTGGAATGTTTTGCTGGTGATCTCTTTTAGTAAGGAGCAAGAATTTAAAATATTAGTTGGACTTGAGATGTGACTGAGGATCTTAAAGCGATAATCGGGTGAGTAGAAGTGGGCTTACAAAAGGGTGAAACCAAGAATTAAGAAATAATTCTGATAATATTCAAGTCAGAGAAAATATGTATAAAACAATAATAATTAAAATTCCAAAAACATTGGTTGTATAAAAATGTTCAATACAATACATAGCAATCAAAATATTTTGAATTTTGAATTATTCCCACCTCCCTCAAAGCAAACTTCCACAATTTCCTAAATTAATCCTTATACTCCATTAAAACGATCAAATATAATGTGTGTTGTTGATGATATAAAAAGCACGTACTTTAGAATGTATAATCTTAAATGTTGACGTTACACAGAAGATATTCACACACATCTCACACAGTAAAAGTTCAATGAAAACAACATTTTGTATTTAAGCTTCGAATAATGACACAACTTATTGTTAATACGGGTATGTCATGGGTAGGGGAAGGGGTTTACTGAACGCTGATAAATAAAAAATGCAAATATCTCGGTTAATATTCAAGATAGAGAAAAAATGTATATTACCACATTTATAGGAAATTCGATTTAAAAAAGATTGTTTCTATATAATTTTTTCGAACGTGCGTTTAATAAAGGAAAATTTTCTTTTCCCCTCCAAAGCCCACTTCCACCGGTCCGCTATCAACCATTGACTAACTTGATCTTTATTTTTACATAAAATTTGGTAACGTACAAACAAATGCGTTAACAATAACGCTTGACCAACTACTAGAACTTCAACAATAGCACGCTTCTATTAATTGGGGACCCCTTGGTTTCAGACAAAATGGATTAGGACCTGTTCTTAATTCACGAATTATTACACCCCGCATTAATTATAATTATCTTTCCATTCATAGCTAAACTCCACTTGTTTTGAATAAATTTGCATACAGCTACTTTTATGTCTGTAAGTAAATCAAGTTTGTAAGTAATTACCATCCACTGAAATTGCCCTGATTAGGCATTGGGATGTTGTTAAAACTGTCATAAGCAAAAGATTCGACAAAATAATGTGTACCATTTAAAGTAGGTTTAGAGATATAAAACCAAAACTCAACATAAAATAAGATGTTCCCACTAGTTTCAATGATATTAGCTCACAATTGAGATTAAAACTCCTTTGATACTTGGTCTATCTATTTGAAAAATATACAAGTATATCTAGTATCGCACCTTCAATATCGTGTGACTTCTTTAACATTTCTACAAAAATATACTAATGATTGCTAAACAATTTTTTTCAACTGTCCATCTCGAGATCTTTTTCATAAGCGCAATTGTGCCGAGAAAGCTGATGCCACCTTCGAATGATCACGTACAGTTCTTATTTCCATATCATCACGTTTTAGCAGATTTACATTAAATTAAATGAGTTATTGAGGTTGTACTCATGACATGAAATTTGTTCAAATGTCCATCTATCTTCCCCCACAGATAACGAAAAAAATCCGTCACGCTGGTGCTACATTCAAAACTAAGTAATTTTTATTTGACCAACACCCCACTTGACGTTTAACCGAATCATGGACAACTACAAATAATATTAGGTAAGGGCTATAAAGTGGGGGGTTGAGGGGGCCAAAATGTATGGAATTTGAATTTCCTACAGCTATCGTTTTATATGTTTTCACTTACTCGAATATTAACAGAGTTAGTTGTATTTAGATATTGCTTAATACCATCCATCCGAAATTAAAACTATACAGCCTAGATCTCACGTAGAATATGCGTTCAAGTAGTTGTATGAATAGCTTCCTGAGCAGTGGTGCGTTCGGCCTCCCGAATTTTAAAAGAAAAGTATCTCTCACAATAAATGTAATTTTTGCTTCTGAATTTATTTTTAACAAAAAGATGAGGCGTGATATTACAGTGAATTAAATAATTCAAATTGATTACAAGTACTATTAAGGAATTTGATAAAATCAATGCAAAAAATAAGAAAGCAACTTATGTAAATAGGTAACAGATAATATAATAAAAAAAATTAAATATACAAAGCAGAAGTACTAGTTATTTCAAAGACTTAGGCGTAATAAACCTTAGACTATTGAATATCAATATCAGCGTGAATCTTCTATAAAACAATATCTGATGATATACTGATGCTTGAAATATTTCAATTTACAATTAACTTGAATACTAATTAATCGTTATAATCTTCTAAATAGAAAACTAAAGCCCATGTAAAAAGAAAATCATAATTAGCCTCGTAAATGACATAGAGTAATCTAATCGTTACACGGCAGATTTCATGATGAGAGGCAAATTGCCTTTTCGTAGTATTAATGCAGTTTAGCCGAAATGCAGAAAATTCATAACGTCGAGACCAATCGATGGCATAAACTAATAAACCTAACCAACAGTTTTCCCAATCCTATCGAATACGTCATGGCTTTCCTGCTGGGAATGATCTATACAAATTGAAGTTTACTAGGTTAAGGATCAATAAAAAGGCCTTGTCCTCTACTGTTGTTTTTAATTTTATGCAGAGTGCACTTTCGGATTCAGCGCTCCTTCGTCAGTGCCTGCTGACAAAGAAAAACCTTAAGTCCATCTAACAATCATAGCATGGCCAACAGTGTAAAAAACAGTCACAAAACAAAAACAAAATATACAAACATTAAAACCAAAATAAATCCAGGATAAACCCAATAGAAAATTCAATAAATAGTCAACTAATAAAATTAAAAAGTTAAAGATAGTCGTCTATACGGGGACAGAGATTCAGTCGCCCAGCGGTTATTGTCTAGGCTACACTGCTATATCCAGGTACCTCCTACATCTCTTCTATTAGTAATATTAGTATATAATGGTTCATTTATTTTTTAGTTGTCTCTTGCATTACAGTTCCTCTGGTGTGCATTTCAGGGTTTTCCCCCACAGTGATACGTTAATATAGATTTCCTATCTGTAATTTGTTTTGTTTTTTAACTATCTGTAATGTGTTTTGTTTTTTAATTTATAGTTTTTTTTCCTATTAAAACCATTTTAAATTATTGTCCTTATTACTAGTCTAATGTTTATTTATGTTTGTTTATATCTTATGTTTATAAATTGTCTTTATTACTAGTATTTAATGATTATTTGTTGTATTAAATTTGTTATTTGTTATTTCAGTTTTTGTTATTTTTCTATAATTTTGTTTTCATTTTACAATGTGAAATTTTGAGCCAAATCACCAAGATGCGGGTGCTCCTGTATAAATAAATTTTAAAAAAATTATAGTTTTTAGATTTTAGGTTTTTATCTTTGACGTACGCTTATCGTTTTTAGCTTTTTAATTGTATTAGTTGACTATTCATGAAATTTCCTGTTGGTTTTATCCTGGATTTATTTTCGTTTTAATGTTTCTATATTTTGTTTTTGATTTGTGACTGTTTTTTACACTGTTGGCCATGCTATGATTGTTAGATAGACTTAAGGTTTTTGTTTGTCAGCAGGCACTGACGATGGAGCGCTGACTCCGAAAGTGCACTTTGCATAAAATTAAAAACAATAGTAGAGGACAAGGCCTTTTTATTGATCCTTATCAATTAGCTCCTCTACCTTCCAGCAGATTCCAGAGATTTACTAGGTTACATCTATTTGTTTCTAATTACAGACCAACGGGAATTCGCCAATTAGGTAGCGTTTGCTTCATGGAAATATTAATTTATGAGGTCCAGAATCACAAATTTCAAAAAATAATAACTGTCTCGATTGCGTCAATATTTACAATTACCTTAGGGTTTGTGGTTTGTTTCATAATTTTAGTTGATGCCTTCGAAATTGCCTACCACACTTCGATTTTCATAGCTCACCAAGTAAATTTAATCGACCTGTCCTTATTTCTTCTATTGCATTGCTCTTACTCGTTAAAATGTCGTTGCTCGAAGTGACTACCTCAAATGTTTATGTATTAAGTCATTCTGAGCTAACACCAAAAATGAAATAATAGTTTTAAAGATTATAGAAAAAAACAATCTCTAATATGCTTACAATTTTTATAGTGCAAAGAAGACCTAGAAGGGGTAGGCTTGAGAGATAGCAAATCTCTCAGCTTTGAAGTTTGTAGGTTTTGTCAGGGGTGGTTCGGTTTCTGCGGCCAGTCTGTGGTTTGCTGGATTATACTGCCGTGTACCGGATATTGCCCGCAAAGCATCTCATGACGTACCACACCCCATTTATTGCTATAATTGCGTTATTATAGTTGAACATGTTAGTTTCCTAATACAAAAATACAAAGCTAAGCTTAAACTACTTTTAGTGTATTTCATAAATATCGGTACTTATTATTCTCAGCTAAATTACTCTAACAGTAAAAACATTCTATCCTTATGTTAAAATTGTAACTTAACAAACAATTTGGGCATAACACAATATTTGATCCAAAATAAAATATATTTTATTTTCTACATATCTAAATCATTTAGTCAATTATGATTTATTAAATGCACTCGGTTACAAACAATATAAGTAAATTACCCTTATGAACATTTATCATTTACAGTTACGTGTACATTAACTAAATTGATGCATGTCTCTGAGATGTGGAGCCTCTACAAAAGATTTACATTATTCACATTTGTCATATTTTGTATATATAGCCCCAATCACATTAACATTTATAGTACCGAACTCCCTGATTGTGCGAGCATGTATATAGCAAAGATACATGCATAATTATTCGTTCTTCCTAATACAACTGTTAAAAAAAATCTTGTCTGCACTGATTCAATAAGCTCATTACTCATACTAAGAAACATTTACAACACTCAGTCGATCAACTTTCTCTTATATTTACAGTCTTTAAAATATTAACATGACTATGTAATGGAATCCCGGACATATCCATATAACTATATTATGGATTCCAGGTCCTAAAACAGAAAACTACAGTATGCCACCATGGAAAACTAGTCTCAAAAAAAACCAGTCCGTCACGCAGGGGCTGCGTAAACTAAACAGATTTCCTATGTGAAGTTTAGCAATAGAGAAATCTGCATACTGGTAACATAACACACCATAAGTAAATACAAACGGTAATGAGAAATCTTTCAGTTAATTTTAATAAACTCCCAACTGAAACAGCTTCTGAATTGTAAGAATAATTTATATTTTAATAACTCAAATTTTCGTATTCCAAGAACTAAAGAAGGGGGGGGGCGGATGAACAGAACGTATTTGCATAAATCTCACAAAGTAAAGAAGGTTAGGTAAGGTTAGAAACGACAGGTTAGGTTAGAAGCTTCCGCCAGAGCAGAGACTTACGAAAACGGCCGAACTAACCCGAACAACACCCGACCACAGACTTCATAAAAATGCAAATATCTCGGTTAATATTCAAGATAGAGAATAAGTGTAATAACAATATTTATAGTAAATTTAATTTGCAATAAGATTGGTTCTATACAATTTTTCGATCCGATGGATAATAACGGAGATATTTCGAATTTTCGAAAATCCCCCTCTAAACCCCCCCCCCTCCCTCTGGTACGATTTCAGCCATTAACGAACTTGATCTGTCTTTTTACATAAAACGGTTAAATATCTAGTTTCGTAATGATCAAACGAAAATTGCGACCGCTATAGCGTTAACAGGCATATATATATATATATATATATATATATATATATATATATATATATATATATATATATATACTAGCTCAGATACCCGGCTTCGCCTGGGAATTCATTTGAGGCTGAATGGTGATGGTATTTTTTTGGCAAGGCTTTACTTTGCATAATATTTTGACATTTCCCCGTCCCAGTGTTTAGGGTTTATACCCGTCGTTTTTTTTTTGTAAGACTTCACTGTCCTCCAAATTGTCATATTTCCCGTCTCCTGTGCATTATGCATAGATTTCAGCTATTAAGGACAAAATATTAACATAGATTTGTATTAATTTTTCCCGGTGAGGTACCTGGTAGTTCATATTGGACAGAATTGTTGAGCATATCAATATTTCTACGCAAATTACTTTAGTTTTACTGTATATCTCGTTTATAATTTGGTATACGAAAAAAGTGTATATAACAAAAGTTACTCTAAATAACAAAATAAACAACTCTTGTTATGTTCAAATTTGACGAAAAACGAATAGAAATCGAAATACCGCTATTTTTAAATTCAGGCCTTCCTTACAACCCCCACTCCTGCCCGTTCCTAGAAATGTTGGTGTAGCTTGTTATAATGAAAGCGTTAGTGCTAATACACATACCGAGTTTTATTTATTTCGGTTGGGTCTTTTGTCCCAAATGAAATTGTTCACTTCCGCTGTAGGTTTTAGCGTATATCTCGTTTATAAATCGGTATATGAAAAAAGTGTATATAACAAAAGTTACTCTAAATAACAAAATAAACAACTTTTGTTATGTTCATATTTGACGAAAAACCAATAGGAAACGAAATATCGCTATTTTTAATTTCAGGCCTCCCTTATAACCCCCACTCCTGTTCATCTCAGAGAATTTTAATATAGCCTAAAGTCTAAGTTGGGTTAGTACTAATATACATACCAAGTTTCATAAAATTCGGTTCAGCCGTTTATGCGTGAAAAGGTAACAAATAAACAAACAAACAAACAAATAAACAAACAAACAGACACCAAAGAAACAAATTGCAGTTATGGTGTCTAGGACTTGTGAAACGAAAAGTTATCGTGTAATTTCGCGAAAAAAATCAATGTACAGACAGAGGTTACAATTTTATATATATATATATATATATATATATATATATATATATATATATATATATATATATATATATATATATATAACAAAAGTTACTCCATACAACAAAATAAACAACTTTTGTAATGTTTATATTTGCGGAAAAACCAATAGGAAACGAAATATCGCTATTTTTAATTTCAGGCTTCCCTTATAACCCCCACTCCCGCCCATCCATAGAAATCTTGGTATGGCTTATTATAATGAAGGCCTCGCTGCTAATACACATACTGAGTGTTTCATATACTTCGGTTGTGTCTTTTGTGCCAAATAAAATTATCACTTCCGCTATAGGTTTTAGCGTATATCTCGTTTATAATTCGAAAAAAGTGTATGAACAAAAGTTTCTCTAAATAACAAAATAAACAACTTTTGTTATGTGCATATGTGCCGAAAAACCAATAGAAAACGAAATATCGCTATTTTTCATTTCAGGCTTCCCTTATAACCCCCACTCCTGTTCGACTCAGAGAAAATTAATATAGCCTAAAGTCTAAGTTGGGTTAGTAATAAGATACATACGGTTCATAAAATGCGGTTCAGCCGTTTATGCGAGAAAAGGTAACAAACAAACAAACAATCATACACGAAAGAATCAAAATGCAGATATGGTGTCTATGACCTGTGAAACGAAGAGTTATTGTGAAATTTCGCGAAAAAAATCAATGTACAGACAGAGGTTACAATTATATATATATATAATTATGAACGGACCTCATCTCCTGGGTAGGATCGATGGACATTTGAAGAAATTTTTCAAAAATCGTGTCATGAGTACGACCTCAATAGCTGATTTCCCTTAAGGGAAATCTGCTAAAAACAACCACTGACACACTCTTACCTGATGAACACAAAAAATAAAAGTCCGTCAAGCAGGGGCTGCGTAAAATAAGCAGATTTCCCAAGTGAAGTTATACAATAGAGAAATCTCCATACGAGAGCCCAACAGTTACGGCCGAACTAGCTTTTGGCGGGAAACTCACTCGTCCGTTACACTTAATAAAAATGCAAATATCTCGGTTAATATTCAAGATAGAGAATAAATGTATAGAACAGTATTTATAGTAAATTTAATTTTCAATAAGATTGGTTCTATACAATTTTTTGATCCCACGTATGGTAACGGAGATATTTCGAATTTTCGAACCCCCCCCCCTGCCACTGGTCTGATTTCAGCTATTAACGAACTTGATCTGTCCTTTTGCATAAAACGTTAAATATCGAGTTTGATAACGATCAAACAAAAATTGCGACCGCTAGAGCGTTAACAGACAAAATACATATACATATATATATATATATATATATATATATATATATATATATATATATATATATATATAATTTTGAACGGACCTCATTTTCGTCATCTCCTGGGTAGGATCGATGGACATTTGAAGAAATTTTTCGAAAATCGCGTCATAAGTACGACCTCAATAGCTGATTTCCCTTAAGGGAAATCTGCTACAAGACAAGGAGTTGAAATGTACCTCTGACAGTTAAACATATACTGACAGATTGGCAACGTCATTACTTGCAGATACCACATGAGTTACAAAGGACTTTTTTTTTCCAAAATCTAAGGAAGTAATAACTTGTTTTAGCAGATTTCCTTTAAGGGAAATCAGCTATTGAGGTCGTACTCATGACGCGAGTTTCGAAAAATTTCTTCAGATGTCCATCAATCTTACCCAGATGACGAAAATGAGGTCCGTTCAAAATTATATATATACATGGTGTCCCCAAACCAAACGGCCAAACTTCAGGGATCGATAGAGGATCGAAAAACTAAGAAAAAAAAGTCCTCTAGCATATGCCTCGTTTTCGCTTCGTTTTTGAGAAAATCACAAAAAACTGAAAATAGTTGTGCAAAAAGTATATTTTTTTTAATAATATATTTAAATTACAAAAAACTATTGGCTTTTTGAGTAAGCTTAATTTTTTAATTTACGAGGAGTAAATTTAGAAAACATGAATATTCTCACGCTTTCCTTATCAATAAAACGTCTAGGTTGAGTGTTTAAACTTAAAAAGAAAAAAAGAAAATGTTTACTATCATTTTAATCCTTTTTGGTGGGGGGATCCAGCCTCGCATTCTCACATTAGTGGTGTTGCTGGTACTGTTCAGTGAAGTCAACAAATATGGCTAGATTTACCAACGCTGAATACGCGGACATAGTCTACGTCTACGGATTCTGCGATGGCAATGCACGTCAGGCAGTTCGGGAATATCGCAGACGGTTTCCTGACCGAGAAACCCCACACAGAGGTATTTTTACCAACACTTTCAGAAGGCTTCGAGAGACTGGGACCTTCTCATGTAATCGTCGTGGAAACCGTATGCAGGCTCCGATTGAAGCCGACCTGAGGCGGAGGGAGAGGATACTGAGGCACTTCAATGCCAACCCTAGCACAAGCGTCCGGAGAGCTGCTTCAGTTCTAAGCATACCAAAGAGAACCATTTGGCGCACATTAAGGGCTGACCGCAGGCATGCTTACCATGTACAAAAGGTATAAAATTTAATACCCGCTGATTATCCCCGCCGATTAAATTTTTGTAATTGGTACAAAGAACAATTGCAAAACGATGTTAACTTAAGTTCGAAAGTAATCTGGACGGACGAAGCGATTTTTACACGTGCGGGCATATTCAATCAAAGAAACTACCACCTTTGGGCACATGAAAATCCCAGCGCTGTTAGAGAATTTTACTACCAGCATGAGTTTTCTGTAAACGTGTGGGTCGGTCTTTGTTATAATCGCATAATAGGTCCCGTATTTTTACCTGCTCGACTTCACGCTGAAAGTTATCATCTATTCCTAGAGAATGACTTACGGGCACTTTTGGAAGATATCCCTTTGGAAACAAGGCTTGAGAGCTGGTTTCAACTCGATGGTTGTCCTGCACATTACGGAAGGGCCGTACGAGACTGGTTGGACATCAACTACCCAGGTCGCTGGATAGGACGAGGTGGGCCGGTGCCTTGGTCTCCCCGGTCTCCGGACCTCACGCCACTAGATTTCTTCGTGTGGGGATACGTGAAAGAAAATGTCTACCGAGAGCCCGTCCGCACAAGGGATGACCTCATCGAGCGCATCAGAATGGTTTGCAACCAGCTCACCGCAGAACAATGTTTAGATGCAGTGCGATCTGGCTTGGCCGTTTGGTTTGGGGACACCCTGTATATATATATATATTTGTCTGTTAACGCTCTAGTGGTCGCAATTTTCGTTTGACCGTTACCAAACTCGATATTTAAACGTTTTATGCAAAAATAAAGATCAAGTTCGTTAATGGCTGAAATCGGACCAGTGGGAGGGGGGGGGTTTAGAGGGGAGGATTTTCGAAAATTCGAAATATTTCCGTTACTATACGTCGGATCGAAAAATTATATAGAATCAATCTTATTGCAAATTACATTTACTATAAATAATGTTATATACATTTATTCTGTATCTTGAATATTATCCGAGATATTTGCACTTTTCGTTTTTCAGCTTCTGAGATGAGATCGGCTAACTTCAGGTCTAGTCGTGAGTTTCTGTCAAGAGCTAGTTCGGGCAGTTCCCGTAACTGTTTGACTCACTATTCTGAAATTTCTCTATTGTAAAACTACACGTGGAAAATCTGCTTAATTTAACGTCCTTTTTTTTTATTTAAATTTTGCAGTTTTACTTTTTCAACGTTTTTTGGATCTAAGTAATGTTTTTAATTTGAACTACTTAAACTAAACATTAAGTTTAATAACATTTTTTTTTTAAATTGTATTCTTGAACGGACCTCATTTTCGTCATCTCTTGGGTAGGATCGATGGACATTTGAAGAAATTTTTCGAAAATCTCATCATGAGTACGACCTCAATAGCTGATTTCCCTTAAGGGAAATCTGCTAAAAGTTGTGCTTTGGTCCCTTGCCTCCCACCACCACATTGATTCCCAGATTGGCACTTCATCTTCAATAATCATTTCTTCTTTGGCTATCTAGGTCAGGAAGATGAGATTCTAGGAAGGACAAATCCTGTTAAATCCAAAAGCTGAAGGAGGCTTTATCATTATAAACAGGAGATTTAGCAAGTAGTCTATTTAAATCTGCATGTCACTAATCTTTATTCTCAAATCAATGATTTTGAATCCATTGCCGCTGTTGATTAACCGATCTGCGAAGGGATTGAGCGGTTTGAACAGGGAGAGCGTATGTGCCGCTGTATCAGTAAGTGGGATAAGCAAAGCGGATGAGGGATGTTGTAGATTAAACAGAGCGAGCTGGAGGCTTGCGTTGGTAGAACTGCTCTGGGAAATTGCAATCAGTGCAGCAGTGACTCCTGGAATTAGCCTGCTGTCGAAGGATTAAGCCGCAGATTAACCTTTGCCTCGTCTCCTCCACCTCTCAGCTGATTGGAGTGATTTCCCCATCAGAGGAACCCATCAAGTGTGTCAACCTCTCGTCACTAAACGGTATTACGATCCAATCAATATAATTATCTTACATTAGTCTATTATATGAGATTTGCTCAGCTTACGCATAATTAGTATCTTTGTCTCAATTGATGCAAAGCACGATTAAACGACATGTTGAATGTGTGACATATAGATATCCTCTTAGCTCAATATCCAAGGCTTTCACCAATGGATTTAATTGGTACCGTTATTCCTGTAAACCTAATACACAAGTAACAACGACTTTTAAAGATTTTAATAGAGCGAAACTGTTTTTCAATAATCTAACCATATCCATACTCAGTGATATCCATGGTGTGAATTAACTTTTTACAAGACACAATTTAACTCCTATGTAGTTACATTTAATTCTTTACTATTAGGCTTTCTACTCCAAAAGATTTCGAAGATATTCTCATAACCGCTTTACTTCTTTCTGAATCCGGAAAACCTCTTTTTTTTCTCTCTTTAGCTATACAAAATAAGGGGACAGATGTACTAGACTTCCTTTTAAAGATCCTACAGGAGGTCAGAACTTGATTATCGATATACATCGTATACGTTAACCAGTGAATGTCATGCATTCGTTTACTACTGCAGCATCATGCACAGTGAGGTGTGGCCCCTGAACAATCCATTTTCCAGTATAAACTCTCAAACCAATTGAAGGAAAACCCTTGAACATAAGAATGATTGCATGTGCAAGGAAACAAAAATTCTATAGAAACCAATGCACCTTCACTAGTCCCTAACATTCGCAATCTAGGGGAAATCGATTTTAAAATAATACATAAATTATTATTATTATGGGGGAGGTTTATACTCAGTAAAAACTGGAATAAAATCCATATCGGGGGGAAATCCAACCGATATGGAGTTTGTGATTGTGTCATGTTAAGGTGAATTTAAAATTTTTGGCACAATTCTTGTACTATCAAGAAGTACCCCTTGCTGTGCTTCCTTTATAATAGTAGTTAGCAGATTTAAATTCTTGGTGCCTGCTATTTTTTTTTTTTTTTTTGGCACGAGTCCATTTCAACTTACTATAATAGCCGCAACTATGGCAGATTTTAGTTTGTAAACCTCTTTGACTTCGATAGCCAATTCTTGATATTTTCTAAATTTTTCGGCATAGGATTTTCGAATATTTTCATCAATGGTTAATGCAATGTCAATAATGTCAGCAGTCTTATTGATCATGTCATTAATGAAAATATCCGGTTCATGATGCAAAGTATGGTCAGTTATCATCGCTTGGTCCTAATAAATGTTTACATTATCTTTTTCCAATAATTTTTGGGGATTATAGTGATAATAAGCGACCGAATTTCTCAGCTAGAGCTTGATGGTATACTTTTGCCACGTTACTGTGCCTTTGTAAGTATTCGGACCCAGCAAGTATTTCACATCCAGCCGGTATATGTTGAATGGACTCATACGATTTGTTGCATAACCTATATTTGTCTGAGACACTAGTGCTGTTGAGGATATGACGTCTGTAAGATCTGGTGGCTTGGTTTTGATAGCTGTAATGAAACCTTCTGTTTCTGAAAACAGCTTCCCAGACGTCAGCCACGCGACAGAATTAGCCAAGTCTTCCTCCGAGTCATAAAGGCACCTGTAGTCACGACCATGAAGTTCCTTATTTTGCCATTCCGAAAGAAAATGGGATTCATCTTTGACTTCAGGATTGTTACTACATTTCAAATTCAAGGCCGTAAACCCGTAGAAGCTTAACAATTTCATTAAAGACGTGCCTATCATTCCATCGTATGTAATGTCTCGGGTTAACTTCCTCAGATCGACATAGGTTTCGGATGTTGAGAAGGCCTCGTCCTCCTTGTTTCCTCGATAAATAAAGCCTGGTCATAGATGAAATCGGATGGCACATTCTGGCTTTTGTCATCTTCGTTCTTGAGAGTATCCAACTTATCAAGAGTAGTGTCAGACCATTTTATTTTGCCAAAACTATAGACAAGAGATAAAAATAATAACAACAATTGTTATTATTATAATGTTATTATTCACGTCCATTTTGCCCTACTACGGATTGGGGACCTTTTCTAGCCAGAATGGGACTGAGGATTTTATTTCAATGAGTTCTTCACTAAAACCATAATTCCCATTATGGAATCGAACATGCCATTATATGTTTACCTTGTGAGATTAAGACCCATGCTTTAACTCACAACACATAAAGCGGATACCAAGACTTAGGTTATCGAAATTTATTAAATGCTACCATATATCTAAACACCTTCTTAAAATTGAACATAATAAAATATTGTCACTGAACCTTGATGCACTCCAATTATTTAAGGCTCAAAAACGATTATTGAAGAGGCAATTTTTAGGAACATTCATACTCAAGAAATTACACACGACGGTACTAGACTTAATCAAAAGTAAAAGTATTTGTATTTCCGGCTCACTCACAATTGAATGGCCCACATTTGAAAATACAGAATAATCAAAAACTGATTATAATATTATTATTATTTATTGGCATTTTTGCTACTATGGCTAATTGTGACTGGTTACCTGCAGGTTACCACTTTTTTCTAGCCAGGGTAAGATGATTACAGTAAGTACATATAATTAACCATATGTGGGGGTGGTGCTAAATTTCTAAATCATATGATATGAAGGTAAAATTATATTTATGGTTGTTTATAATAAATGCATATTATTAACCATAAAGAACATATCTCCGTCATATCATTTGATTTGAAAATTTATCAACCCGGCCTCTGAGTAATGGTTCGACTCACCACCCCCATTCCCAAGTGTAAAATATGTAGAACTAAAAAATAAATAAAGAATGCACTGAACGAGTTGGTTCTTCTTTTCTTTCTCACCTCCTCTCCTACTATCCCTATCCTCTCTTCTTTCGTTTTCTCCTGTCCTCACCACCCACCCGGTACCGCCAGATACCGGGTCACCCACAATCCTTAGTTCTCAACAACTTACAACCCCCCCTTATAATAGAACTCGAGTGTTCAGTAGAAGGGGAACTGTCGGGACAACCATGGCAGGTCACTCTGTCTCCCAACCAACATCTGATTCCCCTGGATCTCGGGTAAAAAAAAAAAAAAAAAAAAAAAGAGTTGGTTATGCCCCATTTACATGAGTAATAGATGCATAAGAAAGGAATCCTAATTAAATTAATTTTATTGAGGGATTTACAGTATTCCCCATATTCACACATTTCAAAGACCAGAACCTAAGTCCACAAACATTCTCCAACCAGCAGACACTTTGTAGATAAGGCGCCAGTGAAGGTCCTGTTGATAAGGAATTGATATTGGTAAATGTATACAATGAATGTAATAGTGTTGGGTAGCAGGCTGATATTAGGGAGGGTGCATTTTTAAAAGATAGGTTTGGTAGTAACGTTCCCTGACCATGCACTCCCACTCTGATATTATCTTACTCTCCCTTGAAGCTAAGCAGTCCTTGGAGCCCCCGAAGGGACGGCTAATGTTCATTTAGGGTCGTCTGGGGTCGCCCCATGAACCAAGGTCACGCACATGCCACGCCCCTCCCGTAGTAAAACAGTTTACGTCCTTATTTATGGCTCCTAGAACATAGGTTTTTCCCTATGGACAAGGTCACTTTCTTATTACATTTCGTGTAGTCCTCTTAAGAGGAAAGGTTTTACAATAAGCCTGTAGCCTGAATATTAGGCTTACCTTGGTCTAAACAAATTAAGCAAGATCAAGTTTTATAAATAATTGAATAGTTAATCCTCCGCAATAACTCGTAGACATTTTTGTCCACTCGCAGACAATTACCCGTCGCAGCAGTCCAGCGAAAATGTTGTCATTTCCACTGGGTTATAGGCATTGTATGCAAGAGTTTAACGAATTTAAACCTGTACACAAAATCAAATGATTGACGCTTTTATTTACAGGCATCAAAACGAATCTTTATTTAAGGCCTACGTTTTACAAAACGACCCACAATAATAGCGTATTCCCCAAACGAAAATTGCTAGGCAGTCTCCAGGTCTTTGTAACTTCATTTACAGGGGTTCCTTGGTTTTATAGCTCTTTAAAATAGCAATCTATTGACAAAATATAAAAACAGATTTGCGTCTTGAAAAATATTAGTGCGCATGCCAGAGCAAGAGAAATGAAGTTTCAATAATTATTATAATTAATTAATTATAATTAGTGAATACCTGGAATCGTCATAAACCTTATAAACTGTGCATAACTAACCTTTCAGTTGGAGATGAGTTCGTAAAGATATATGTTATTGCTATACATGACTTTATTAACTATGCGTGATAAGAAATAATGGAACTCTTGGGATCCTGGAACCGACCGAAAACAATACCACCTGTCTATTCTAGGTCATTTGTACATAACTTTGACATGCATGCATGTAACGTGTTCCGCAGCAGTGTTTTTCCATAGAGACAATGACATCGCAGCAGCCAATGTATTCATTTTCCTCCTTACTCCAGAATACATGGGATAAGAGTTTAATTTGTGAACATACAACGGACACTTTTTATAGGTGACATTCGAAATTGCCTGGCCATTTTTATCGTGACAAGAAGGCTTTGTTGGGAATATCATCCACACTTCTCGTTCCACGAAGAGATCAATGCTTCTAGAAGGAAAGGCTACCAGGAATACAAGATTTCACTAATATCATCCCCAATATAAGGATAAAAATTCTGAGGATTGGTTTTCCCTTCAATCGACTTTGCATGTATGGGCGTTATGACCTTGAGGTACAAGATTGAAATGTGATAATTGACACAGGAAAAGCTAAGTATAAATGCATCGGATACGACAAATGAGCCTTATTTACGCTGAGATACCCACAGAAAGGAAGAATATCCAGCGAAACTTTCGTAGAATGTAGCGTACACCTCATTAGTCATAAAAGGAGCTGTGGACGTCTAGAAGAATCTAAAGCAGAAATGAATACGATAATAATTGCATTGTCAACTTTTTTCAACAAAACAGTCTTCAGCACCCATCCCTCCTCAAATATACTTTCCCCAAAACTTATTGAACCATTAGCATTCAGAATTTTGAAGGATCTAGAGAGTAACAGTAGAACTTCTGAAAAAAAAAAAAAAAAATGAGTTGAACTATAACATACTATCAATTATTAAAATAATATATTAATTACAAAACTTAAATCTAACCGTAACTACCATTAAAGTATATATTTGAGGAGATAAAAAATTATATTCATTATAACAAATGTATTTTAAAACCCAATACAATTAAGACAGGTTTACTTTTCGTTATGGTTTTAACCATACGTTACATCCCGAATATAAGAAAAAGGTTCAGACAGTAAAATAAGAGAAGACCCAATCTTTTACAAGCAATAGAATAAAATAATTATCTGATAAAATTGAATATCAGATATTTGATGGCCACATTAAACAATAAAATTAATTAAATCTGGGGCTAAAGGTATCCGAGTGAGTCAATGTCAAAGTTTTATTGCTTATCTTAGAAACTGGAAATGAAATTCATAGTCCTATCCTGGCTGGAAAAGTTATTAATGTATAGATACTCCCCTCCCCCCTCAAATGGACAAATTTATCACAGTACTATAAAATGAACTTTAGTCTAAGATTTAAAATCAGAATAATGAATTGAATACTTTCTCAGGACGAATTATATTTATACATACTTCAATTACATCAGACACTTTTATTTTGACAACAAAAAACGAATAACGGGTAACAATTACAAACAAATGTAAAGACATAAAATTTCTCTACACACATGCATATACTTAAATTAAATAACAATATTTCAAGATATTACTTCCGTCTCTTCGAAAAATTAAAAGCGATGGTTATCATCGCTAGGCCTTTCTGTACTGATGAATAGCAAATATTACTTCAAGTAATTGAAATCACATGGAATAACATACCCCTACAACTTACATTCACATCATTCAAATACATTAGCTGTAAATATCTCTAATTATTAAGGAAGTTGTAATTGTGTTGGACCTTATTTTTATTGTAATGATGGTTGAATGAATGCTTGATAACAGTAAACATAATTTATTTTTAATAAGCAAACAAAACGGTGCAGCGCTCTCTCTATTTATTAACCTAGATTTCTCAAACAGAATGACGAAGAAATATATATCGCAGTTACAAAATTCCCTTAAAGGAAAGCCTTTTATTTAGGTTGTACTCATTTTTTTCAAAGTCTTTCTTTAAATGCAGATCGATCATAGTCTAGTTGCCTTTTCAGACCTTCAATTCTGACCCCATGAAAGACGATTGCATGCAGTGGAGAATAGACAATCTTATCATTCATTAGTATGTAAAAATGTCTGGAATAAACCCGACTGCCTTAGCAACTTTAGTATTTACTTTTTTTGGTGGAATTAGTTTCATTTTTAGAATAAATTCAGGTTTTAGATCGTTACCGCATCTCCCCTCAACATCTTTATGTTCGGGATAGATGTGTCGACATCTATTCAATCTTGTAATTACATTGCTTTTTATAATAAATAATTTTTGTATATTTTAGTCTATAGTGTTTCTAAGGTATGATACTTATAAGATATTGCCAGTTGAAACCATTTTCATCAATCTCAAAGCCATTTTATATACGCACCTATGACGCTATACAATGAACACTCCCCCCATAAAATGCAGCATAAGCCACCGTTAGTGAACCCTCGAGAGAGTGCTGTACTAATTGACTCGCCTCTCATCACATCCTTTTCATCACCTTTATTTCTATTCAGGAAATCTGCCTCCCGCAGCACACCTAAGCCAAAGTTGCCATTAGCAAATAATCATCTTTCATTTTTGTCATTAAAATGTTATTTATTACATCTCGACTTTATACAATAATGTATAATTGGACGGGTTATAAACAGGTTACCATCCTAGCCAGGGTAACACTAAGGGTATTGTATTTATTGTAAACCAAAGAAGTAGCAGGTGGTCAGAGATCTAGGAGTGCCGATGTCCTTCGTCTGACGGATTCACTCACTAGACTTCCTTGGCGGATATGCACCAGATATAATATAATGTATACGCACGCATATCCATGCATTTTAACAATTAGGCGCCGGCAATTTGTAATTAAAACCTGTGGTAAAAACTTGTTTCTGAGACCAAACATTACACAGACACATATGCCCCGTTACACCTAATATGGTAAAACGTACACTCTCACTTACACAACAAGCCAAAGTTACAAACAGGTATTGTCCAATGACTAATCACTAATCGTAAGTTTTAAAAATACACCTCAATAATGTAAACCAATTGTTAATGCATCAATTTTTTCATCTCTCTCTGCCTGGAAGATTGTAAAGGAAGTAGCACATACAAACACGTGGGTTGAACACTCGTAAAAACCGCTTTTGATTTTTATTTTGGAGGCTCACGTTAGTCATGTGAGTTAAAGCGTTGGCCTTAGCTCACCTGGTATACCTGGAGTGGCGAGTTCGATTCCCGCCTAGGCAATAGGAATTTATTTAGTGACGAGCTCATTAAATAAAATCCTTAGTCCCACCCTGGTTAGAACTGGGTGGTAACCTGTAGGCAACCCGTCCCAATTAGCCTTAGTTACTAAAAGTGGACCTTAATATAAATAAATAAAAAAATTGTTATTCTTCAAAAAATCGCCTCTATATGTTAATGTAGACATTTTAATGTTATTTTATACATTTAGGTCCACTTTGGGGCTATTGGGACGGGTTATCTACAGATCACCATCCTTTCCTAGCTAGGGTGGAACTAAAGATTTTACTTAATGACTTCCCCACTAAATAAATTCCTATTGTCCAGGCGGGAATGCACACACCACTCTAGATTTACCATGTGAGTTGGCCAACGCATTATTTTAAGATACAATTTGCTAGGTTGTATTTCTGCTTACCTACCATCAAATTTCTAATATTTAGTAAGTAATATTGTGTGACCTTATTACATTTGGCATGTAATGATTAAGTTAATATTTTTTTTTAAATAAACAGCGTAGTTATTACACTATAAACTAATTGAGTAATGAATTGAACAATTATAGATATTTTCTTTGATTTTGAACCGATTACATTTTTTAAAAATTGGTTTCGTGGACATTTGTCGCAATTAAGCAATAACTTGTTACTGGAGTTTACAGCTGATTGGTTAGAAAATTGCATCGACGTCTCCTTGTTTGTCGATAAATTTAGTTTTCCCAATTTGTGACTTTTATTTGAAACAAATTAAGACCTTAGAAAGGTTACTGCCACCTCAACGGAAGTGTTCACCTAGGCCAAAACTTTCTTAGTTAAAGAAATTCAGGTTTATGTCAAAGCTGAAGTTGACTACAGGATAGGAGTGACTCAGAGTGTGTCAGCTTGTCAAACTTTATTTGATGAGCCTAAGCTCCTAGTAATTAAGGAATGTTCAAACATATCGATTTATACTTCATATTTGGTCTGCAATTTCCTCATGAAAGTAATTTACTGCCACCGTTTAAAGTGTTTTTATGTGAAGCAATTTCCGATGGAAACTTCCAATGAATAGAGATTGTTAAAATGGCAGTAAACAGTTTTTGTTGAAGTTTGTCATTAAAGAGCTGTCAGCTGTTTTTCATAGCCTTCAATAACCAGGTACTAATAGTTTATTACTTAAGTAAACTCTGGTTTTAGCATTTCATACAAGACATTGTGATATAAAAAATTATTAAGCTCGTTCAAGAAAGTAATTTCCTAAATATAAATTGAATACTTTTAAATATAGCCTCTCTTATTCAATAATAAATGGAGGCAATAACTTTTTGAAGATTTCATTTCTGAAAAGAAAATCACTCTACTTAGAATATTCCATTGATGAATATTGTAAATATACGTAGGATGTCCCGGACTCCTTGTTCCAGACTAATATCTCTCTAATCATCCGAGATAAATTAGTACAACTTTTTTTCGTAAGTATGGTTCCTAACATCCTATAATAAAATGCATTTAATTGAAATGCATTTTCGCAATTTATATTGTCAATTCCTGTACACTGAAATTTGTCGTTGTCTTTTAACGAAGGCTACCATGTTGTAAATCACGTGTGTGCACACGCGCCCGTGTCTAAATTTGTCAATGTTATAATGGCCTGAAAAGGACGTTTACCTGGAGATAACCCGTCCCAAGTAGCCATAGTAGCACAAAGTGGACGTTAATAAATAACACAACATAATAATGTAATGTCCCTAAATTTTCCCAGATCTTTTTCAAGCTAACTGAAATTGTTCCCGAAAGAGTGTGGATATTGGTAAATATCAAAATATATGTTAGTATTTGTGGAATATATTGCCTACTGTCAGTAAGTAGTTCTGTTGTGCCGTGGGGTATGTCAAGATTTTTTTGTTGATGCAGTCTGTCACTAACTGTTTTATCGTTAGGTGTTAGTTGCAGTATTTGCATAGAGTTGTCTGTTCTGGTAATTAAATGTCTATGTGTCAGGCAGGTGTGGCCGATCCTGAGTCTGGCAAGAACTACTTCCTCCCGTCTAGTACTCCTATGGCTATATGGCCACTCCTTAATTGTACCTTTGGTAGGTGGTTGTTTACATTCATCCATTCTGATTGCCATCTGTATAGGATTCGGTGTTGTATTTGTTTCACTATGTCTTCGTACAGTAAGTTTGTTTATGTGTATTGAGTTTGATGAGTAATTAGTTTAGTCTGGTGGTCTACGGTCGTACTTCAACAACTTAGGGCGGGGATGCTTTTATAATTAAACCGTAATCCTAGAGTTAGCTATTATTCACCATTATGAAAGTTGTATATAGCAAGCACTGTACGTAGAATGTAAGTTTTGCCTCCTTCCAGTTTAACTATTTATACTTTATTCATTTTGGTTTTTTTTCCTCATGTTGTAAATATACTAACAATTTATATTTAGTTTTGTCCATTCTATTTATTTTGTACATTTGTAAAATTATATTCTGACATTTTAAAAGATGAATCGCCAATGTAGCGGCATGGTTCTATTTATTTTGTACATTTGTAAAATTTAGCTTTGTAAATATTTTATTACTTATTTAATTTTGTAAAATTATATTCAAACATGTTAAAAGATGAATCGCCATTGTAGTGGCATCTCAAATAAATAATAATAATAAAATAATAGAGTATAGATACCTCAACCAGAGTTTACTCAATGTAATATATTTTATATTATGATTAAACTGGCTTTTTTAGATTAACTGAAAAACTGGTGCTATGAGTGCAATTCACTGACCACGTAGACCCAGATTCAAATAAACCAGGTTTAGGGGATGAAATTCAGGCATGTTTGTAAAATGTCGCTCACATTAATGCATAAAACTGCTTTCTGTGTAGAAAAGTAGGAAAGAGCGGGAAGGGGGATGAATTATATGGAAAGAGAGGTAATATGGCACTTAGAAAGGACAGATCGGTTATGCTGAGAGGACAAATTAAAAATTAGCAGACTACAGAGGGAAAGGGCCGGAGTGGGCCGAAAGAGATAAGGACGGATCGTGCAGAGGCATAGCGATGAGCGGGGGTCCTTAATCCCCACAGCAAACCTCAGACACCTGTATCAGCCTCTCCCTTACACACTCTACTTATCTAAATCTCTTATCAACCATATTCTATCTCCCCTTTTACGCATTGCAAATACCTATAGCCACATCATCAGAAAAACCTCTCCATAAGTATCTATAATTAAAGTTTGTGGAGTATATAAAAGCATAAATTATATACTACCCATTTCTAGGACTAAGTAAGTAGGACTAAGTAGAATTTTATTTAATGAGTTCGTCACTATATAAATACCTATTGCCCTGTCGGGAACCGAACCTGCCAGTGAATCGAACCTGTAGGTAACCCATCCCAATTAGCCATTTTAGCAAAAAGTGGACGTTAATAAATAATAAGAATAATTTATATGAAGTCTATAAAAAAAAAAAAAATTCTTTCGGTTCCTTTATTGGTCGCTAATTAACAAATTTCTGGTATCAAAATCATATATTCCTACTAGCATCATCATAATTTAAAAAAAAAATAAACAATTTATTTAAAATGAAATTGTAGTTTATACAATATATATATATATATATATATATATATATATATATGTGTGTGTGTGTGTGTGTGTGTGTGTGTGTGTGTGTGTGTATCCTATTAATGAAACTATTTTCATAAGTTGCTAGTGTTATATAGTGCACAACCACTTTGTTCGCGGAAGAATGAAGTTCGCGAACATTGAAGCCAGCGCGCGCCAGTTGATGACGTTACCCTCCGTCCACTCATCATTACCCTGGACTGGGGACCTCGATCACAGCACATCAAGCCTCGAGGGGGGCTGACAGGAGAGGGAAAGAAGACCGGCAGAACAACATGGAAGCCTAGTGCGGTAGACAGTAAAATGGGGAGCTTCTCATCACAAGTGAAAATAAACCCCAAAATGTGCCAGTAAGCGCAAAAGGGCCCGTCGGGCATTCTAGCTGAGAAGCTGGGAAGGAGAAGAACTACGGACAAAATGAAGAAATTGCTTGAGTACTCACATTTAAAATCATTAAAATCAAGCCCCACATGTTCAAGTCAACTATTACCATTTCCCCCACATATAAAGTGCAACCGATTCCATCAGATGCAGAGAAGTCCAGAGAGAAGAAATCTCATCAACATCATCATCTTCAAGCATTGCAAAAAAACAACAAATTAACCATAAACGTCCCTGAAAAAGGCTTACCACATAACCTTGTACAGTACCTTAATATATCAGCTCTTGCCTCACAATTATAATCTAATATATCACCATATACAGCCCATTCTCTCATATCAAAAATGGGGCGAAGGGGCATCTCCCTATACTTCTTATCATGGGAAGCCCCATCGAATCCGAACAACTTAACGATATTTGGTGATAAGTCGCTTATGAAAACAGTTTCATTAATGGGTCATGTATATTTGTCAAATGAATTTCAAATATATTCAAACTGTTATTGACTTTCAAAAAAGAAATACTGTCCTTTCACGTATATTAAATATTTTCTGGACAGCTCACTCCAGAGTATAGCCAGCCCAAAGTCACAATGTCACCTCACAAACCAAGCAAATGGTCAAATACATATCTCAGAAAAAAAAAACATAGCACTTGTTTGGGTCCCGTCACACTTTGGCTTGCAAGGTAATGTTATGGCTGATTTGGAAGCTCGTAGTGCTCAAGAAGATTAACAAGATAAACCTTCACCTCCCCAGATGATTGGAAACGAGAGTTTCAAAAACTCATATTTCAAAGGTGGAAGTCAGACTGGTCAAAGAAACATGACAAAATATTTGCTACAAATTAAAGAAATTACAGAGCGATGGAATACTGCAACCAGAAAAATTTAATAAGAGGAGATTATTCTTGTTCGTGTCCGAATTGGAATTTAATCAATACCCAGTGCTTAAAGATCAGTCATACATAACTTAAGTGTCAAAATAGAATAGGTCTACAGCAGGGATGAGCAACACGCGGCCCTTTCAACATATTTATGCGGCCCGCCAAGCATTTCTAAAATTGAATTTATTTTATCGACTTTCTCCCATCAATATATTGTAAAAAATTAATTATAATTTAATGGTAGTACATACTAAACCGAAACAATTTTTTGTGACGAGTTACTTACTTGTCGGCGACTTGTTCAAACATTCAATACGAACGCGCCGCGTCTGTGCTGTTTTGAGTTTCTTCTGTCACACAATCGGTCTGGTAAACTGTTAACTAGGAATATTAGGAATTCTTGTGTTTCTTGAAAGACACGAGTGCAATATTAATGTCAAAAAGCTAATATTAGAGTTTTTTTTTATTCAAAATTAATTTTTCCTACAAATTGTTTTAACTTTCAAATTTTTAATCCATAATATCATGTCGGAAAAGCAAATGAAAAAACGGAAGGTTGCGGATGAGCACAGGCATTACCAAGAAATGTGGAAATTTGATTATTTTTTCACTTTCCTCAAAGATAAAGCTGTATTCTTAATATGCTCAGAGACTGTGTCGACATTAAAAGAATATAACATACAAAGGCATTAGGATACAAAACATGAACAACAATATAAAAACTTAAAGGGGCAACTACGGATAGATAAGTTTAATCAAATGGAGAAAAACTTGGGAAAACTACAGATTATTTTCAAAAACCAAGCTAATTTATCAAATACAGCAGTTAAGGCAAGTCAAGAGTATACAACTTAAAAAGCGAAATACAATTGCTCTTGGATATGAAGGGATATGCCTTTCCTCATTTTGATTATAAAGAATGGATGTGCGATTTTGGGTTTCTTATTGACTTGACTCAGCATCTCAATGATCTTAATGTGGAGCTTCAAGGCAAAGGACAGTTTATTTACAATTTGCATGATAAAATTCAGGGCTTTGAGAGCAAATTGAAATTGTGGAAACAGCATCTTTTGCAGAATAATGTATCTCCACATTTAGAAAAAGAAAACGTTACTTTAATATCGATGTGGATACAGTTCCCAAAGACTTTCAAATGGAAGTGATTGACATGCAGAATTATACCGATTTAAAAAATTATTTTTGTCAGTAAACATCAAACGAATTTTTATAAATCGTATGTGAGCCCAGAGAAATTTCCGCTTTTGAAGAAAAATTGCAAAGCAAATGATGTTTCTGTTCGGAAGTACGTGTGTTTACAAACAATTATTTTCGACCATGAAATTAATCAGAAATGACCACCTATCAAGACTGATTGATACACGATTAGAAAGCTGCATACGTTAAGCTACTTCAGTAACTCCGGCTGGTATTGGTTAGCTTGTACCGAAAAAACAGGGCTTAATTTCTCATTTTAAATTTCAAGTAAATTCTTTTATCTGTTATTTTATTGTGATTTTTTTTATTTGCATTAAAATTTGTACATGAAATCTTTGCTTTTTTTTTTAATTTCTATATTTTTCTATTCTAACGTTTATAATAAATAACGTTTTGTAAATTATTAATAAGTGTTACTTATCTGTGCGGCCCGCCAAAAAAATTTAAAATTTAAATTTGCCCGTTGATTAAAAAGGTTGCTCACCCCTGGTTTACAGCATAGTTAAAAAGATTTAAAAGAGTTAACTTTTATTATATTCATTTAGACGAAGCACGGATATGAGAAACTCTCAGATATTAAAGAAATATTTTCCAGAATATAAAAAAAAGTACAACAAAGGTAAGTACATGAAGGCGTAAATATATTATTCTAATTATGCCAATCACCATCGCTGCGGGGCACAAACCAAATAAATAAAATAAAATATGTCAGGTTCTTGCAACGATTTCTATCCATCTACAACATGTCAGTAACCGTGAGTCCATATTAAAACTGGGTATTGGCGGTTGAATGCTTACTTTAAACAGTTGTAGAAAAGGAACATACTGGAGCAGAAAATTGTGATTTCGAAATGTCATTACAGATTATCGATTTATTTTTTCAAGAAATCGACTACATAACAATGAGAAACAACTAATTAATCATGCAACACTGACTAATAGTTCCTATTTCCACAAAAATCTCAAGAGAAGCCGTTCTTTTACCAATAATTAAATAGATCATGTTCTATTCTACCAGCATTAATGGGTCTTTCTAAACAAACAATGAATAATTCATGCGGTAAAAAACAATTTGTTAATACTCCATATGAATCAATTGAACTATATAAACAACTTGTAGGTTGGTCATTGCATCTGAGAATATCATCATTCACCGTTTAGATTCCACATTGTTTAGAGAACTGAAAGCATTTCTTTTCGTTTTGAAAACCATTTCCGTGATTAATAAATCTGAGGATTGGCATATTCTAAACACTTGTTCTGTTTCCTACTACTCCAAGATCCTAGAATGATCGCTAAATTAGTAGTACACTAATGTTTTGGACGCTTCATGTTACCGAGAAATCCATTTCTGAGATTCCTTTATAGTGGGGCTAAACAATGTAATGCGCTCTGATCAAAATTTTAGATGGTGCTTAGACCGGCAAATAAGCCACCTAATATTTCGGTGTTTATAGTTTGATCATTTGAATAAATGCGATTGGTGGGAAATATCTTGATGACACTTTGGAACTGTGATGAAAAATGACAATTGGGATAGTTAATTTTTGTGTATGAGAGGAGTAGAGAGAATAATGAATGATTTTGAATGTTGATAAGATAGGATTGTGATAAGAAAGGAGACGGAAGGGTAAAAACAAGAGACAAGGGTGGCCCGTATGAAGTGGGCCCTACGGATTATGTCCCGCTGTAGCTTGACTGACAGGGATTACGTCCACCTATTCCACCCCTTACCACAAAAACCCTTCCTGTCCGATCTTCTCCCTTAAAATACACCTTCTCTTTCCTCCCCTCTCCATTTTTTTTTTTATATTTCACTCTTTTTCTTCATTGCCTGTTATCTTCACCATATAGCTATTTTTTTTTTTTTGTAGTTTATTCCATTTTTCCATTGCCCTATATTCTACAGTGGGGAAAGCTTAATTGAGTTTCCAGACAAAGCGTTTGAATACAAAGACCGTTTGAGTTTAGAAATATAAAAACATTTGTCATACATATAACAACAACGCTCATTGTTATTAACAATGAATATTTCTTGACGCATAATGTAGAGGATTATTCAAGATTAAATAAAATTACGGAAAACTATTGTGATAGAATAACCTCACTCCAAGAAAAATATCTCACAATATGATAAATACTAATGCAATTACTAGATAGGGCTTTATTTTCTTGCATATCCGTAAGAGCTTTTCATAAGCGAAATATAGTGAAAATCTATAGCAGAGAAGAATTAACAGAATGAAATAAATAAGAAAACAATAGTACGGTCATGTGGTTATTTTTAATGCTCATTGTAGTTGATATCCAATACGAAAATCGCTTAAGTGGGCTAATAAAAAATATACGAAAAATACTCACTGGCTATAGACGCAGAAATATTCAAGAGGGCCTGTCCTCTCTCAATACACTGTGAACTTAAATTGTATATGGCTAAAGTACAATATTTATATACCATTTAATTTGCAATAAGATTGGCTCTGTATAAATTTTCGATGCGACTCATAATAACGGAAATATTAAGAGTTTTCGAAATTCCCCCTCTCTCTATACCTCCCTGGTCAGTCATAAACCGACTTGATCTCCATTTTTACATAAAACGTATAGATATGGTGTTTGGCAACGATCAAACAAAAATTGTAACCGCTAGAGCGTTAAAAGATACATACACACACACACACACAAATATATATATATATATATATATATATATATATATATATATATATATATATATATTAACGGATCACATGTTCGTCATCTCTTTGGTAGGGTCGATAGGCATGTGAGGAAATTTTTCGAAAATCGCGTCATGAGTGCAACCTCAATAGCTGTTTTCCCTAAACGAAATCTGTTAATTATATTAAATATAGAGAAATATATAAACACACAGCTCTGCCAACGTTCCAGTAATTTTGAAGCGTTTAGTAATGTTTAAGCGAACCATACATTACAATTCTCGAAAGAAATCATGTACATATATGTTTGACATCTATATGTTTTATTGTTTTTTTTTCATTTGGTTTGTGCCCCATATCGATAGTGATTGGCAAGATCTCTAATTGTTAAGGGGTAGTTAGAATAATATATTTATTCCTTCATGTACACCTTTGTTGTACTTTATTTTTCTATTATGGAAAATATTTCTTAAATATCTGATTTTTTCTCATATCCGTGCTTTGTCTAAATAAATATAATAAAAGTTATCCCTTTTAAATCTTTAAAAGTTTGCTTTAGTGTAAGTGCACCCATGGCCCACAAATATATGCGAACTACTTGCCGACAGTAGCCAATTTATAGATGATGTTTTTAAGTATTTAAAGATAATGGATTATTTACCATTATGAATGTTATATGTAGCAAGTATGTATCACTGTACTGTGTGTGTGTATGTAGCACTTTACGTAGAATATACGTTTTGCCGCTTTCCAGTTTTTCTTTTAGTTTTTTTCCCTCATGTAGTAAATATATTAACAATTTATACTTTGTCCATTCTATTTATTTTGTATATTTGTAAAATTTTAGGTGTGTAAAAATTTTAATATTTATTTAATTTTGTAAAATTATATTCTAACAGGTAAAAAGGTGAATCGTCATTGTAGCGGCATTGCTCTATTTATTTTGTAAATTTGTTTTTTTTACAAAATTTAGCTTTGTAAAAATTTTAAATTTATTTAATTTTGTAAAATTATATTCTAACATGTTAAAAGGTGAATCGTCATTGTAGCGGCATGGTTCTATTTATTTTGTAAATTTGTTAAATTTAGCTTTGTAATAATTTTAATATTTATTTAATTTTGTAAAATTATATTCTAAAAGGTGAATCGCCATTGTAGCGGCATTGCTCTATTTATTTTGTAAATTTGTTAAATTTAGCTTTGTAAAAATTTTATATTTATTTAATTTTGTAAAATTATATTCAAATATGTTAAAAAATGAATCGCCATTGTAGCGGCATCTCGAATAAATAATAATATTAATAAATTACAACATTTATATTTGTGTTTGACGCATATGCTGATGACGAAATAAATCTCAATTGTCGCTGCTGGATCTAAATCCTCGATCCAAATCTCCTCACATTAGAAAAGCTCCTATTTAAATCCAAACTATCACGACATTTTATCTGTTTCACTCAGGATATTAAGATTCTAAACATGACATGACTATTAAAAAAGCTTCTCCAAATGTTCATATGCATAAATGATGAATGTGAGAACTATCCAAATTTATATTTTACTAGCTCAGATACCCGGCTTCGCTTGAGAATTCATTTGAGGCTGAACGGTGATGGTATTTTTTTGGCAAGGCTTTGCTTTGCACAATATTTTGACATTTTCCCGTCCCAGTGTTTGGGGTTAATACCCGTCGTTTCTGTGGATTTGTTAGTAATAAAATTATTTTTTTATGTAAGACTTCACTGTCTTCCATATTGTCATATTTCCCGTTTCCTGTGCATTATGCATAGATTTGAATTATTAAGGACAAAATATTAACATATATTTGAATTAATTTTTCCCGGTGAGGTACCTGGTAGTTCATATTGAAAAGAATTGTTGCTCAAATTTCTCTAAATAACTAAATAAACAACTTTTGTTATGTGCATATTTGCCGAACCCCCAATACGAAACGAAAAATCACTATTTTTAATTTCACTCCACCCTTATAACCCCCACTCCTGCCCGTCCCTAGAAATGTTAGTATGGCTTATTATAAGGAAGGCGTTAGTGCTAATACACATACCGAGTGTTTTATTTACTTCGATTGAGTCTTTTGTGCCAAATAAAATTGTTGACTCCCCCTATAATTTTTAGCGTATAATGCCTTTATATTTCGGTATACGACGATAGTGTATATAACAAAAGTTTCTTTAAATAACAAAATAAACAACTTTTGTTATGTGCATATAGGCCGAAACCCCAATAGGAAATGAAATATCACTATTTTTAATTTCACTCCTCCCTTATAACCCACACTCCTGCCCGTCCCTAGAAATGTTTTTATGGCTTATTATAATGAAGGCGTTAGTACTAATTCACATACCGAATTTGGTTTAATTCGGTTGAGTCTTTAGTGCCAAATAAAATTGTGGACTCCCCCTATAATTTTTAGCGTATAATGCCTTTATATTTCGGTATACGACGATAGTGTATATAACAAAAGTTTCTTTAAATAACAAAATAAACAACTTTTGTTATGTGCATATAGGCCGAAACCCCAATAGGAAATGAAATATCACTATTTTTAATTTCACTCCTCCCTTATAACCCCCACTCCTGCCCGTCCCTAGAAATGTTAGTATGGCTTATTATAATGAAGGCGTTAGTACTAATTCACATACCGAATTTGGTTTAATTCGGTTGAGTCTTTAGTGCCGAATAAAATTGTGGACTCCCGCTTTAGTTTATAGCGTATAACTCATTTATGCTTCCGTATACGGCAAAAGTTCATATAACAAAAGTTACTCTAAAAAACAATAAACAACTTTTGTTATGTGCATATTTGCTGGAAAGCAATAGAAAACGAAATATCGCTATTTTTAATTTCAGGCTTCCCTTATAACCCCCACTCCTGCCCTTCCCTAGAAATGTTAGTATGGCTTATTATAAGGAAATCGTTAGTATTAATTCACATAGCGAGTTTGGTTTAGTTCGGTTGAGTCCTTTGTGCCAAATAAAATTGTGGACTCCCGCTATAGATTTTAGCGTATAACTCATTTATACTTCCGTATACGGCAAAAGTGCATATAACAAAAGTTACTCTAAATTACAAAATAAACAACTTTTGTTATTTGCATATTTGCTGAAAAATCAATAGGAAACAAAATATCGCTATTTTTATTTTCAGGCCTCCCTTATAAACCCCACTCCTGTTCGTCTTAGAGAACACTAATATAGCCTAAAGTCTAATTTGGGCTAGTAGTAATATACATACCAAGTTTCATAAAATTCGGTTCAGCCGTTTATGCGTGAAAAGGTAACAAACAAACAAACAAATAAACAAACAGGCACGAAAGAAACAAAATGTATTTATGACATGTGAAACGAAAAGATATCGTGAAATTTCGCGAAAAAAATCAATGTACAGACAGAGGTTACAATTTTATATCTATCTATATATATATATATATATATATATATATATATATATAGATATAGCTATGACGATCTATGTAAAATACATAGTTATAGCTTAGTAAGAAACTCCAGAAGGATAGCCTTTAGTTTCAGAACACCATGTTTATCGGTATTTCTCAGAAACACGTCTGAGTGGAATTACGGAAGACTTAAGTCGAAAGAAATCGAAATGAGCTGCTCCCTTCACCCTCGGATGATGAAGCCAGTCAAGCGTGATACTCAGTGATATCATGATCCCTCAATAACTGGGAGCCTTTTCAATACTTGGCCAACACCCAGAACATCTTCGATATAACCATAATATCATATGATTTTCCATAGGATATGATTCTGATACTCTTAATATAAAATTCATTACGGAGCTACTTTATACATGCCACAAAATATCTCATCATCATACATGAAAAAATAGACTATTTTAGAATTCAGCTTCGTAATGATTTAAGCAACCATCAGAGAGTTCAATGTGTAATACATACAAGTGATTTCATATGAGTTATGATTCAAACAATACGCTTATGCATTGGAAACTCGATATTGAATTAATATTTGATTGTAAGATCACTGTTTAAGAGATACAATTTTAACGACAAATATACGTATTTGAACATACCAACTTCATTTGCATCATCTACTAGTTGAGATCGGTGGGCATTTGATGAAAACTATTGTTAATCCCACCATGAGTACAATGTTAATGTCAGATTTACCTTAGGAGAAATCTTCTGAAAGACAATAAACTCAAAATTATTATGAGCGCTCATTTCATATATTTTCCTTTTAAATTCATCCAAAAGTAACTAATATTGATATAAAATTAACCTAAATAAATATTTTACGTAGGAGTTAATTTTATGATTATTATTTTTTGGTAATTATTTAGGCACTGTAACTTGTCGTATTTCAATCTATTCTTATTTTCCATGTTTTTTGCAGCCCTTAAGGGAAATCAGCTATTGAGGTCGTACTCATGGCGTGATTTTCGAAATTATTCTTCAAATGTCCAACGATCCTATCTAGGAGATGACGAAAATGAGGCCCGTTCAAAATCTATATATATATAATTGTAACCTCTGTCTGTACATTGATTTTTTTCGCGAATTTCCACGATAACTTTTCGTTTCACATGTCATAGACACCATAACTGCATTTTGTTTCTTTCGTGTATGTTTGTTTGTTACCTTTTCACGCATAAACGGCTGAACCGAATTTTATGAAACTTGGTATGTATATTACTACTAACCCAACTTAGACTTTAGGCTATATTAATTTTCTCTGAGGCGAACAGGAGTGGGGGTTATAAGGGAAGCCTGAAATTAAAAATAGCGATATTTCGTTTCCTATTGGTTTTTCGGCAAATATGAACATAACAAAAGTTGTTTATTTTGTTATTTAAAGTAACTTTTGTTATATACACTTTTTTCGTATACTGAATTATAAACGAGATATACGCTAAAACCTATAGCGGAAGTGAACAATTTTATTTGGGACAAAAGAGCCAACCGAAATAAATAAAACTCGGTACGTGTATTAGCACTAACGCCTTCCTTATAATAAGCCATACTAAGATTTCTAGGGACGGGCAGGAGTGGGGGTTATAAGGGAGGCCTGAAATTAAAAATAGTGATATTTCGTTTCCTATTGGTTTTTCCGCAAATATAAACATAACAAAAGTTGTTTATTTTGTTATTTGAAGTAACTTTTGTTATATACACTTTTGTCGTATACCTAAGTATAAATGAGTTTTACGTTAAAACTTTAGCGGGAGCCAACAATTTTATTGGGCACTAACGAACTTAACAAAGCTCGGTATGTCAATTAGCATTAATTCTTCCATGATTATAAGTTATATTAAGATTTTTAGGTTCGAACGAGAGGGGGGTTATAAGGAAGGCCTGAAATAAAAAATCACCCTATTTACATACATAAGAGACGGGAAATATAAAAATATCGAAGACAGTGAAGTCTTATCGAACAAATATTCTATTATTAGCAAATCCAAGGCAACGACAGGTATCAATCCTAAACACTGGGACGGGTAAATGTCAAAATATTGTGCAATGTAAAGCCTGCTAAAAAGTACCATCACCATTCAGCCTCAAATGAATTCCCGGGCGAAGCCGGGTATCTGAGCTAGTATATATATAAATATAAATATAAAATTGTAACCTCTGTCTGTACATTGATTTTATTCGCGAAATTTCACGATAACTTTTCGTTTCACATGTCATAGACACCATAACTGCATTTTGTTTCTTTAGTGCGTGTTTGTTTGTTTGTTACCTTTTCACGCATAAACGGCTGAACCGAATTTTATGAAACTTGGTATGTATATTACTACTAACCCAACTTAGACTTTAGGCTATATTAATATCCTCTGAGACGAACAGGAGTGGGGGTTGTAAGAGAAGCCTGAAATTAAAAATAGCGATATTTCGTTTCCTATTGGTTTTTCTGCAAATATGAACATAACAAAAGTTGTTTATTTTGTTATTTAGAGTAACTTTTGTTATATACACTTTTTTCGTATACTGAATTATAAACGAGATATACGCTAAAACCTATAGCGGAAGTGAACAATTTTATTTGGCACAAAAGAATCAACTGAACTAAATAAAACTCGGTACGTGTGTTAGGACTAACACCTTCATTATAACAAGCCATACCAACATTTCTAGGGACGGGCAGGAGTGGGGGTTGTAAGGGAGGCCTGAAATTAAAAATAGCGGTATTTCGTTTTCAATTGGTTTTTCTGCAAATATGCACATGGCACAAGTTGTTTATTTTGTTATTAGAGTAACTTTTGTTATATTCATTTTGGTCGTATAACAAAGTATAAACGTGATATGCACTAAAAACTAGAGCGGGTGCCAACAATTTTGTTGGGCACTAACGATTGTACCAAACTTAACAAAACTCGGTATGTGAATTAGCATTAATTCTTCCCTGATTATAAGATATATTACAATTTTTGGGTCCAAACGGAAGTGGGGGCAATGAGGTAGGCCTGAAATGAAAAATTGTGATATTCCCAATGGCTTTTCAACGATTTTCTATAAAAATACAATCATTAGTCAGTCAACGATGATTTCCCGGGCATTGCCGGGTATATTAGCTAGATCGTATATACAAAATACGTACATTATAGATGATATTTAATTATAATAAATGCTATCCATGATTATGATTTGAATTATTCACGGTGTGTCAAACAGTGAAGGGGGAATGATTAGGGACTTATTTTCATTTATTCTTCAAATCTAAAAATTTTTTTCCATAAGTCACCCAAGGGACCCTTACGGGGAAAAGTGCGCCCAGACGGGAATAGCAGTTGTACACATAGAAGCATTGCCAAAAACAAAATAAAATCTTTCCGTCTCGATTGATTTCCCGCGCGAAGCCGGGTACCCTGTCGATGTGTGTGTATATATATATATATATATATATATATATATATATTAGTAAGTTACCGCTCTAAAGGTCACAATTATTGCTTTATTGTTATCATCACATAAACTACTCAAGTCAATACTCACAATAGTACAATACTCTGTTATATAATAAACCACTTTATTTCAAGCTTAAATATCAAATATTGTTTTCAGAGACCTTTATTATAAGAGATACATGCAAATATGTTCTGTTGATCCCCCTCCCCTTATTACGTTCTTGGACTACTAAAATTTGAGTGATTGAGATAAAAAGTATTCTGCTACATTATAAATTACTGTACTAGATACAGTAAATAGTTTTCAATAAAATCAATATGTTACATTCAGATATATTTTGATAATTGTTTTCCTTTCCGCTGAGAGGTTTGACAGACCTGTTTGATTACATTTCAAACGTCCCCATAGGGAGGTTACTAAAATTGGCTGAAATATTTCTTATTACAGTTTGTATTTATTCACTTAATATTCACGGCGGTGTTGTGTTACCAGTATGTAGATTTATATATTGTTAAACTTCACGAAGGAAGTCTGCGTAGTTTACGAAGCCCCTGCGTGATGGTCTGAGATTACGAATCTGTGTATACGTTACTAAACCAAGTAGAGAAAAACTCAGGATTATTATTATAATATATATATATATATGTATATATATATATATATATTATAATAATAATAATCCTTTATTTGTTCATTTATAAAAATTTACACTTAATATTTACATATTTTGTGCATAGAAAATAATAATGAGAATACAGATATTATATGCAGACATTATTGAATGTTTGAGCAAAATCAGCGTTCGCTGAGGATTTTTGAGTTCGAGTATGTCCTAACTTTTGTGTTTTATACATATATTATTTTAACAGTTCTTGGATCGATTGCTGGTAGTGTGCAGTCCGGAGACGCTTCCTTTCCTTTCTATAGTAAGCCACTCTTGTTCATGCTGCTCCACCATAAGTGCGCCGCATCTCTTCGTCCCAATGTTTCATTGGTCTGCCTCTGCTTCTTTTATATTCTCTAGGTGACCAGTCTATCAGAGAAGAACTAAGTTACAAAATACAAATCATGTATTTTACCATTGCCATTTAAATTATATTTTATGCTTTTAAATTAACGATGGATTTTATAAATAAGTATTTAGGAGATATTAAAACTTTAGAAAATTCTAAACAGGGAAAGCAATACGTATGGAGTGGAATTTATTTTTTTATTATGTAAATTATAGTTAGGTGAATTAGCAGTTTATCTAACGATATGAAATTGTGTGTATAATACAAATTTATATCCCGAAAAAACTTCAGAGATACAATGAATAGAGAATAATTTTCAAACGAATTTCAACATTAATGTCAAAAAAACATTAACAGCGTAATTAGCAAGCATGAACCACGCAGTCCGGGAATCCAAATTTGCAGCCCCCAAGTTGGTTACTGTCAAATTAATGAAAATAAGAAAGGGGGCGTGTAGGTATGGCGTGAGAAGACAGCTGACAGAAAGACAATTATTGCAGGTTTATACCTTATCCCTAAGAGGGGACTAATAAAGACTGCCCCTGTCTCGTTAGGAGCTTTTTGTTCTCTCCGACACTCTTACCTCTCGTTCAGCCCTTTTACTATTATTCTCTTCGCTATCTCTCTTCCTCCCACTTTACAAAAGGTTCTTTTCACTGACTCTATCTGAAAGGAAAGTGTTAGTCTGCTTACTCTTCCCAAGTCGTTAGGTATCTGGGGGGTGAGTGCTTTTTGTTCTGGGCTAAAAAAAAAAAAAAAATAATATTTTGAATAAGGTTTATTAACTTTTCAACCCACTAGGATTTTATACAATAAAGTACCAAATTTATTTCACATAGACTCTGGAAAGTAATGTATACATATATTTTGCATGATTGTACGAGGAACTAGTTATAATTAAAATTCCGTCTCCTTTACACATGATTTAATTGAGTGCTCAGTACTTTCGGAGGATCAAACCTTCATCCTCAGAGCTGTTTCAGTCCTGTCAATGGGAGAGTCGTGGAGCGTCTCCATTAACTGCACAAAGCTATTAATTCAGGAATGTCACAGAAATAGACAAGGAACGGCTAGGGTACAGGAGTATATTATCGCACATAATTTAGAATGCCCTGCCACTTCAGAAATATGTTATATGACAGCACAAGTAAGATGGAGGTTTTGTCTAGTAACCTTTCGATACCGTACGATTTAAATGTCTCTGAAAGGGAGTTTCAAATCAATGTCATAAGACTATTTACACATTTTCTCATTAAATTTAAAATATCTGTTTTTTTTGTTTTGTTTTTTTAATTTATAGATTGAAAATTTGATATCAAACCAGCACTGAAAACACGAATTGGAAACTTAAGGAAGAAAAGAAAATTATCAAATTCAGAAAAAAGGTAAACACAAGAACGACAATATGGCTCAAGCAACAATGCAAATTCTTATTAAAAATGAAGCCAAATCAAATTAAAATAACGAGCCCAAGAAATAAGACATACTACTTGATTACACTGACGGAATAGAAAGAACTATGAAGAACAAACCCAAAGGTTTTATTCATTTAAATCCCACAAATTATATCTAATAGACTAAATAACATATTTATCATCGCCTGGGAATACTCGCTCTACATAGAAACAAGCTTAAACAAAATTACATGTTTGTATATCCGGGAATCATCTCAAATACTACGAAAACGTATTAAACAACAAGTTATGAAGAACATAGATAATATCAAGAGTGAAACTAGTAAGCAGCTCATGGAGTTAATTTTAACCATAAGTTGAAATCAGGCATTTAAATTATAGCCAACTAATACTGCTTGGAAAAAAAGGATGTAAGTTGAGAGTATTTTATTTGATTTCTTTTAGGAAAAAATCTATGTACGTTATTCAATTATTTGTTTTATGAAAGTTGTACGAGCAAATTTTCGTCAAAATTGATAAACGTATTCAACTTATTTGAATAAAATAATTTTGGACGCTTGAATGCATTATTATGCTCCAATAAGTCTTTCTGTTAAATGATATCGTTCTAGTTGCACGCTTCATAAACTAAACGTGAATTTTCATCATAGTCATCACTATAGACTACCTCCAGATCATTTTCTTGGATAAATTGGAAATGGTATGGGAGTTAATGCAGTAGATAAAGTAGTTGGAGGTAAAATAAGGTATGAAGCTATAAGGGAGACGGGAGCTCCCCTCCTTATTTATGAGTAAAAAGCCCAAGTAGAAACGGTTCCCTGGGATATTACCTCATTAAAACGTTATTTCATCCCCTACCACTAGCATTACCCTGTAAGAGGACGGTGGGGAATTCTTAAATATACCCATAAAGGCTACGTGAATAATCAGCCATCATGTACATTTAGACGGAGGTTATCACGAAAAAGACAATGGCATTAGCCCATTACCATCCACCCCACTCCCTTAAAATCTTTGACTACTTGTTGACAGTTACGCTCTTCAAAACATTGACAGGGGTTCTTATCACACACGATAAGAGATCATTATCATCCTTAAATAATTACAGATTAGCACATCTCCCAATCCAAATCAGTTCTCAAAGATTAATTTACCGGGGAATTTATCGCGACTCCAAATGAAAAGTAATTTACTACCAATACCTTAACAGATGTTGACGAAGTTAGACAACTTCTCTAATTCTTTTCAAATGGTTCCCGATGAGTTCTTAGTCTATTTGTGGGCTAATATTATAAGGTCAAATCTAACTGAATGAATAAAATAACAATAACAAAAATTATGATAGACTCTGGGAAGCTCAGTTAAATGAGGGACAGGACTGGACTCGGTCAATACACATATAATAAAAAATATTGTAATAAATCAGTCTTATCTCTGAAGCACTTACCCTGAGAAAAACGGCACTGAAGGGTAAAAAAAGAGTAAAAGGATGAAGGACAAGATTAAATAGAAATGAGGACCACCCATGGGCACCTTAAGCACAAATAATTCGGACACATAACAGCACCGGAAAATTGAGCTTGTAACACAAAGGGTAACGCATTCCCAGAGAACGAAAGAGAAGGTACCTGCGTCAAAACCAACACCAGAAATCTGGTAGGTTAGTACCAACACAACAGTAATAAGCTGACTGGTAGCAGTGACTAAAGTGATGGCCAAGCCTGCCGTCCGAGGGCAGAGATCAAGGGTTTCTAAATGAAAAAAAAACCTGCAACAAAATTTAAATTATGCATCGTGTAACCAGAATTCTATTTGATTGCTCTAATTATCCTACATTTCAATAATAATAAAAAATATTTCAATTAGAAAAATAACGAACACCATCCGGCAATGAACGACTTGCGTTCAAGAAGAATACATAAGCTAGATTAAATATTTACAAGTATATGAAAGCTAATAAACACTAGAATAATTTTTAACCGGACTGAAACTGCCAGTATTAGTCCGTATGGCTAGTAAGAAGATTGAAAATCATAGTGACAGGCATTTCATTGAGTCCACATAGAGTAGTCACCATCACAGGCTAGACCGTCGTTGCCGGGGTCCCAATTCAAGAACATCCACCGTGTCATTATTGATGCCACTCGAAGCAGTCAGGGTCAGGTAGAAGTGTTTGCGAACTAATCATGCTCTGGTTTTGATGCAGCTCCATCGGTGATCATGGATCTTATTAATGCATTTTGATTGAAGTAGGTAGTTGACATTAATGAATCTATATACGTATAGCAATTGCAGTACCACAAGCAAATGGTTGAGTCATATATAGTTCTGCATCTGGAGAATTGGACGTCGGTACTGTTTACTAATCCTGTTATAATAGGCGCATTGACTAACCTAACCACTAACCTAAGCCGATCCTCTTCTTTGTAGCACTATAGGACCACTAACTGAATATAATTGTTGGTACATTACCCAATTTGTCTTCATGATACTTATTGTATCATCAAATGGCATTGCTTTGATATTTAATGAGACAAGGATTCCCTATTTTTCTGCTAAGTAGTCACTTTTTCTCATGAAATTTCACATATATCATCTGAATTTACATTAACTTCTCTTAGGTCTCCTCTTCTCTAACGAAGTTCAGAAAATGGGCTACGCAGCCCAATAACTACACATATTGAGCCTGTAAAATTTTCAATCGAACCAACCCTGCGGAGATGAGCACACCAAATTCCTGAGAGAAATTCTGACATGCATTCAAGCCACATTAGCTGGCCTTAGAAGACTCAAGAGTGAATCGGAAAAATGAATTGTACACGTATAACAATGCATTAGCGCATTTATTACCTTTGTGCACTGGACGCAGGCACCTAACACGTCACAAATCATGGACTTGGCTACTTTAAAACATTTATGAGGAGTCAGCATAGAAAACTGAACTCAAGAAAAATCATGCTCCTTGGACGGACAATTATGTCAATCCTTGATTACAGCAGTAGCTAATAAGGAATATGAGTTGTTGGATGAGGATTTAGTTTTATTAGAACTCTCAGACATTCCAAACCTGGAAAGAGAAGTTGTCTTCGGTGGAATAGATGATCCAAGTAAAGCATTTTTCACCGCCTTAACATGGCGCTGAAGAACATTTGTAATATCCTTTATAGAGGGGAATTCAACATTGACCACTTACCTCAAACTCCAAACAAAATAAACTTAACTTAAATTGAGGCCCTGCATATGCGTTTCAGGTTTACCTAATCTACAATTCTCAGAAGAGGAAACTTTAACCTCATCCTGATCCAGTAAACTTCTGATCGAATCAACATTATCTCCTAAGGATGGCAAATCAAGAATTGCATAAGCACGAATACTAACAGTCCGCATGTCATTTCATCTTTCTTTCAAAAGCATCGGAGCTGATAAATATCATCCATGAATGGCAAATGCTTCAAGGCAGGACCTACTAAATGACCGACGAGGAATTCATATCTCTGGGAGACATTTAAATGAGGGGAGGAATCCATTAAAGCCCCAAACCTAGCAAAAGGGGTTGAAATTCGGTGTAATCGCCTGAAAACTTATTTATATTAATTTTAGGAAAAATAATTTAAAGAAAATTTAAATTTTCTGAAATTTGGTATCAAGTGCAGTTGAAGAAGATAAGAGATTAATGGAAGTTGTATACTTATGAACTAAAAACAACAACTTTTTAATTGAACCTTTTTACTTCAGAAACTTTTTCTTGCAGAACTCCCTGTGTGAGTCCTCACATAAGGTGTCAGATGCCAGATAATCTGGGAAACAAAAATTTCAAAATCTATAAATTCTGCTTTATGTGAACTGCCAAGGTATTGGCAAGGGGGGGGGGCAAACCCATTAACTCCTCAACATTACTTTTAGAAGAATTCAAAAGGATTTAAGTCAAGCGTTCTATTAAATTGCACAAAACTAAGCATGGGAGACATATTGACCACAAAATATTTTACACAGAAAAAATATGAAAACACAAACAAGTAAGTAAAATATTTAAGAAATATATTCGAACTAATTTTAATATACAAAAAGATTAATGACTCAATTAATTAGCTCCTAGCTTAGCTAATCACTAAACATTTAATGAAACAGAATAAAAATGCAATGAAGCGGAAGGAACATAAAATAACCAGACATAGGCAAGCAAACGTGGGTGATAATGTAGGCTTCCTTTATCACTTACTGATTGATAAGAGGTTAGAGTCTTAAGTTCAAGATGTTCACAACAATGGCCACTTTAAAATAAGATTTTCTCGTGTTGCCAGAGGTCAAGCCGAAAAAACACGTGCTAAATTTATATTATATATTCATATAATATGTATATCTTATGCGCATATATTCATATATTCATTTATGAGCAGTACAACTCCTATGTATGGTGCAAATTAAAATTAAATTATATGTCACTCCAATTATGTTCCAAGACGGCCAATGTTCCATATTGTTGAGAACACATTACATGCTAGATGAGCACATGTCCTGAAGATCTTTTGCAGCTGTTAGAATTCCCATGAATAGAATTTCCATATTTCTTGTAGTAAATGGAGAAGTAGAGAGTGGAAATAACAAACAGGTGTTTTGAAAGGGCCCCCTTTTGCAGAATAATCGCTGGCAATGGTAATGCAGTCCTAGATCTGAGAGAGACTAATGGATAGAGCGCACGCTGTCCCCGAAACAGGAGTAAGTGACTTACTGATTGAAAGCAGATAAATAATAAACAGGTCCAGCATCAGCTACTGCCCAAAGCCTCGATAGATTATTCACTTTGGTGCCGACTCCCCGCTCTTCCGACTCACCCGATCTACATAAAACCATAATACCCCATCCTCTCGACACCTATGCCGGCGCCTCTTTACCTCCTGACACCTCTCGTTGGCGAGGCAGAGGAATTTGCATTCCCGAAAACCCCTGCTGGATGTCAAAGTGAATACGCTCTCATAAGGCAATGATCTGAAGAGCAAAAGGGAGAGGTTAAATAAAAAAAAAAAAAAGAAAAGAAAAAGGAAATAGAGGACAACATGACAATACTTTTTTCATTTTCTGTTTCCAGAGCCCATAAAAGGCAAGCATATATATCACAAGACTCTCACACTACAACAGCAGAAGCCAGTGCTTATTAAATAAATCCAATATAAGTGGGATAGACCTGTCCAATAAGTAGATAATGTTCTTAATGCTAATGTCATTTAATCAAATAAAACAAGATAAAATATATTTTATTTGCTCAACTATTACCTGTACTTCAAGCTTAGTTCTAATATACTTATAGTTCAGTATATTTAAGAGACGTCCTAGTATAATTAATGATAAGAAAACAAATTCGAAACAAAAACTAAACTCGGTTACTTTTTTTCAAATTTAAGTTACCAAGCCTCAGTGTTAGAGTACCTACTTACTAAGTTTTCTCTTACCTATGTTTCTATATGCAGAAGTTTAATGATGATCTTAGGTTTTATAATTCTTCTACCTTGAGATGGAATCATCATTATCTTCATTAACACATTTCTCTTTACCCTCTCTTCGTTCGCTTCTTTTAATTTCTATCCACCTTTATACAAACGTACACTGGTGGTGGTTTACTTAATAGTATCTTTACTCTCTCGAGAATACCAAAATCCATATTCTAAATTTTTTGTAATTTTTTCGTGGCCCTTTTTTCATCCTGGTTTAAATCTTATTCTTTGCTTCTATTTCTATTTTCTTGATAACCCTCAGTAAAGTTTGTAGCATAGCTGTCTAGTTCCTATAGTTTTTTTTCACTGAATTTACATTTTCTACTGGAATAACATAAATGGAGTTTTCAGATACAGAGAAATATGATTTATTATTGTTTAAAGTTCCACCCGGAAAGCTTAATATAAATAGTTTAATGTTATTAATAAATCCTCATTATTTTCATTATGCAGTAGTCCTAAGAAACAAAGTATCGAAATCTTAATTTCGCGGTTTTCGATACTTTGTTTATAAGACAAGGTAAACTGTAAAAGATTTTGTATTATATATAGATAATTTTTATTGTTTTCTTTAAAGGGAGCAAGTATTATTTTTTTCTTATAAAATTATTTAGCAGTAAACAATAACTAATGTAAATAAAAACCGAGTTCTCTTAAGCCTTAGAAAGATGGCTATCTCTACCCGCCGACTGTCTGCCTTTTGTCGAACTCCACCGAGAAACTCCGCTCATTAATTTTTTGACTCATGAATACACTAATGATTTTCTTTGGGGGGTCGCTTCCCCTTTTGGTCCCCCCCCCGGCCCCCTCCCCATGTTAATTTTCCGTTCGGCTCAAAAGGCATGCGAGTGAAAGCGGAGAGTGGTGCTAACCGCGACGTGGAGCTGAATGCGCGCCGAGCCCCACAAAAGAACAGCCTTCACGAGTCTTTCTGTAATTAAAACATCACAAGAGATCCTTAAACCGGGTTTTCACGCGTGCCTACTCCCAGCCTGTGGGTTTTTCGATTCCATTTAAAACCCCCTACCACAACTACACAGATTTTTACGGATTGCGAACTGATTCTCCTCAAGTTTTGTAATTAATCTCAAGCCACACCTCACGTCATTGCTGAATAGTATGGTTCGTTGCTTTCAGAGTTAAGAGGGATTTTTGAAAAGAAATTAGACTGAGGGTTAATCAAGAACTCTCTTTTAAGCTGTGAACATTCAGACACACTCAGCTTTTAAGTAATACTTTAACAATTAATAATAGATAAGGATAGCCATAGGCCAACATGGATAGAACAGTTGCATATCATTTATATAATGTTCAGCAATAGGTATATCAGTGTACTCTTTATTTGTAATTAAAGAAATTATATAATCAATTAGAGGGATTAGTGATTGACAAGTTGATTTGATACTAGTTGTAGTGCGTCACGTAACTTTTCATTATAAATTAAACACCAAACATATGAGTCTGTAGTGCATTGTCTGTTTAATCAATCGAGATCTCCTATGGTTAACTCCTAGACGAAAATGGGTTATGGCTGTGACGAGAGGATTTGCTAAGGAGGCAATTGTTAGTAAAGAGAGAGCATACTAGAGAATAGGAAAAATAGGATTACTATTGGAGATGAAGTAATTATAGTTCCCATAATCCGATATGAAAAAAAAAGTCCGTCACGTTCCCACGTGAAGTTATACAATAGAGAAATCTCCATACGAGAGCCGAACAGTTACGGCAACGGGCCGAACTAGCTTTTGGTGGGAAACTCAGTCGTCCCCTATCGGCCCATATTAAATAAAAATGCAAATATCTCGGTTAATATTCAAGATAGAGAATAAATGTATAGAAAAATATTTATAGTAAATTTAATTAACAATAAGATTGATTCTATACAATTTTTTGATCCGACCTATGGTAACGGAGATATTTCAAATTTTCGAAAATCCCCCCTCTAAACCCCCTTCCCACTGGTCCGATTTCAGCCGTTATCGAACTTGATCTGTCTTTTTACATAAAACTTGATAAATAAAAAATATCGAGTTTGGTAACGATCAAACAAAAATTACGACCGCTAGAGCGTTAACAGACAACAGATATATATATATATATATATATATATATATATATATATATATATATATATATATATATATAATTTTGAACGGACCTCATGTTCGTCATCTCCTGGGTAGGATCTATGGACATTTGAAGAAAATTTTCGAAAATTGCGTCATGAGTACGACCTCAATAGCCGATTTCCCTTAATAGAAATCTGCTAAAAGGCTAGTTAATCTACAAATTATCTATCTATCAATGTGTGTAAATGGGTCCCATTTTTTGCTGTCTTCCATGTGGTAGCATAAACAATAATAAGAAATCAATAATCATTTGTGGAAATTTTCAAAAACCGCGACAAGAGTGCAACTTCAGTAGCAGGTAAATCTGTTAAAAGAAAATTTAATCATTCCAGAATAATAAACAACACTTAACATGCAAGGAGCCAATCACTAGAAAAATCAAGTGAAACCGTTGAATAAGTTATTATTAAAGAAAACTTCCACAGTTGTATTTTAATAAATTAAATGCTTGGTAGAGATATAGTTTAGTAACGAAGCCTTGTTTTTAAAATGTTATTCAGAGTGGTTTTAGATAATTGAAAACAAGTAAAAACAACTGAATGCTAGAACCCATATTAATTTCCTTAATCTTCTAAAGCTTTAATCTTCCAGATTGTTGTTGGTTCGCCGGGACACTCCGTCTTTCGTTCTGTTTTCATTGTGACTCAATGGATGATACTTTCATTTGCTTATTATAGAAGTGTTTCTTTTCTCCTTTTTAATTCAATTTATCTATTCGTCTGAGTCGCTCGCTTAAATAAAATTACCGTGGTGATGAATCCCGCTGATTTTTCCTAGGGACCTTCATTTTTATGGATCTCGCTATTTTTTAATGTAAGCAGTAGTTGGAATCTTATAATTATTATAACCTGCTCAGCGCATGTGGTGTCTTGTTAAATTTATTTCGGCCGGAACATCAGTAATATGCCTATAATCACAATGCACAACACTTTGCCTTTATTAAAATGAGTGTTAATCTCTACATTTAAAAACTCCAATTAAAGAGAAGAACCTCCAACTTGCATTGCTTGTGGAGTAGACCTAACAGTTGCACACTTAAGTACAGAGTGTTGAAGGTATGAGGACATCAGAAAGTCCCTTGGTATATCAGAAGTACTATCCGAAATACCAGGGGATGGTAGCCGCTATATAAAAAAACTTTTAAAATTTTTAATAATTACTGGTTTAAATAAAGATATAGGGGCTCAAGTTAGTCATGTGAGTTAAAGCGTTGCCTTTAATCTAAATCCTAAAAATCCTAGAGTGGGGTGTTCGATTTCCGCCTGGGCAATGGAATTTATTTAGTGACGGAATTCATTAAATAAAACCCTTAGTCCCATCCTAGCCAGAAAAGGGCGGTAACCTGTAGTTAACCCGTCACAATTAGCCTCAGGTGCAAAAAATGGACTTTAATAAATAATAATAATAATAATAATAAAGAAATATAATACAGGACTTCAGCATATGGGCACACAAGTAAGTGAGATAAATAATTATGTATAAAATTGATTATATAACAAAATACTGTTGTGTTTTTTGCTATTTGTCACAGGATGGGGGATAGAGAAATAGGAGAGATGCAACATAGGCGAGGATGACGGAGGGCTAAAAGTATCTCTGAAGAGAGGGACTACCGAACAAAAGGAAAGAAAACGAAAATCTAATTTCAACCACCTATGCACAAATTACTCACGCGAGTTCGGCGCCTATTTACAATCAAATATTATTATTATTATTTATTAACGTCCACTTTATGGTATAAGGCTAATTGGGACGGCCTATCTACAGGTTACCACCCTTTTCTAGCCAGGGTGGGACTTAGGATGTTATTTAATGAATTCCGTACTAAATAATTTCCTTTGCCCTGGCGAGAATCGAACTTAACAATAAAATAAATAAAAACTCTAATTAAGACTTCTATAGACCATTATGGACAGCATAGCAAACATGGATTGACCTACGATAATGATATGCGAACTCAGATCAGAGAGACAAGAATGGTCCTGAAATGGGAAATTTTGATAAGTCGAAACCTGATGGCTTTGAGGTTACCGCTGCATTATTAAAATCCGTCACGCAGGGTCTGCGTAAACTAACTCGATTTTCCAAGTTCAAGTATAACACAGTATTGATGTCATCGCCCCATATATTTTATATTATTAAGTAATACTCCGATGAGTAAAAGTGGGAGTTTACTGAATATTGAATACAAGGAAGGACGAAATACACTCTTAATATACGAGTTTCGAAGAAATGTAGAGAACAACAATTGTAGAGCATCAATAGTTTAACAATATTGATTCTGATTCTATAACATTTTTCGATATGACTCGTAATAACAGAGATATTATGAATTTTTGAATTCCAGCCCAACACCTTCTAACCCTCCCCAACGCCATTAAAGAAACCATTAAGTAACGAGTATGGTATAAATCAAATAAACATTTTTCAACATAAAAACTTGATGAAAACATGATGATGTCATCACACAACGTATTTGCATGTACCTCCTACTGTAAATGTCCGTCACGTAGAGGCTCCTAAACTAAGCTGATTTCCAACTTGCAGATATAGCACATTACTGATTCCACCTAAACATTTATTCTATATATCTAATTAAAAATCTGAAGAGCAAAGTACGAATATATATATATATATATATATATATATATATATATATATACATGTAAAAAGAACTAATCTAGCAAATCATGTAGCAGGTCGATTTGTAATAGGCGTGCGGAAAAAAATAGCTTGTCTCAACTGTGGATCAAGAGACAAATAATTTTTATTTAGATAAAAAATTTATTTTACGTAAATTAAAAATATTCCCCTTGCTAGTCCTTGAACGGAAACTAGTTTGGTATTTCTATGGTTAATCCTATCAACGAAACAATAAATTATATTATAAATTAAAAAATTAAATATCCCCTTTAAAAAACTTTGAAGATTCTCGATACAAGAATTTAAAATAATTCAAAGGTTAGTTTATGCTGCATAAAGCTGTGACAGAGATTTATGCAATTACGTAAGGAAACCAAATATATTTGTTTAGGCTACAATATTGCATTTAAACTAGAATCCATTGAAGAAAACTTTTAACAAACTCCACATAATGAAGAGAGTAAATGGCTTAAAAAATGTGCCCAGCGCAATTACCTGGATATGATTATCACGGGGGTAAATTGTCAAGTCCAGTTCAGAAACTAATTAGCTGATGAACTTTTCTCAGCGCAAATGAAAGAGTCTAAGAAGGAGTCCGGGGTTTAAGAATTTATTTCGTCAAAAGGGATTTTGGACCACAAGACAAGACAAGTTATGTTCATTAATCTTGGTATTAAACCTCAACTAATCATATAATTTTTTTTTTCTCCAAAATGAAAATGAATATTTAATATTATCGATCATGGAAGGTTGGACTAAGTTTCAGAGGTAGGACTACAGGAGAGAGAGTGAGAGGCTGGTGAAGGACACGGTATTGCACTTAGTCACCCCAAGCTGTCATTTCACTGGCTAATGGCCTCCTAAACAGGTGGCCACCCTTCCCTCACTCTGACCTCACTAAATATGCCCACGGCTAATGAAACATAACCTCAGCTCCCCCTAACACGAATTATACTCACTTATGAATTTAAATACAACATGGAATGTTGCACTTGCATTTCCATACTAGCTGAGCCACACAATCCAATATAATCTTAATTTACATTTACATCGATAACGACTCTTTCCTAAGATAAATCCATATAAATTTCCATCAGAGAACTAAATTCCATATCAAGTTTTAAAATAAATAAAAGAATTTACGCCATTCTTGCATTAAAACCTGTATTTAAATTTATGGAACATTGTAAATTAGTGATAATAATCTGAAAACTAAAATACATAAGTAAAGTAATTATATAAAAACATAATTTCAAATTAAAATTGTTTTAATAATTTCCTTAAGTTAGATATGTTTGTTAAATCTTGATGAAAAAAAAAATGTTCCCAAAAAAAATGTCATTTTTATTGGTAGCCATTAAAAGAACTAACAACTTAGGGCTCTTATATATTTGACTTCTAGAATCAAAATATCCATTTAACCAAAAAAAAAAAAATGTAAAGGAATCTGGTTGGTAGGTAGAAGTGTTTTCATTTTAGATATTTAGTAATTTGAAGTGGGAGAGGTGGTCCGCATAGAGCTGACAATGTAAAGACTTGCTTCATTGTGTGAATATGGTCCCTTTCTTATTACTAGAGCATCTGTAGTCCAATAGTCAGTGTGGGATCACTCAGAACTAAAAAAAGTCCGTCACGCAGGGGCTGCGTAAACAAGCAGATTTCCCACGTGAAGTTTTACAATAGAGAAATCTGCCTAATAACACCTGTAGTTGTAAGGTATCTCTAAACCTATTCAAGAGGGACGAATAGTTATGGAAAAGGCCGCTAGAGCTCCCAGCGGAAATTCCCGAACATAGCCGCCTCCTGCCGACGACACACAGAATACAAATGCAAATATCTCGGTTAATATTCAAGATACAGAATAAATGTATATAACAATATTTTTAGTAAATTTAATTTGCAATACGATTGATTCTATACAATTTTTCGATCCGACGCATAATAACGGAGATATTGTGAATTTTCAAAAATCCCCCCTCTAAACCCCCCTCCCACTGGTCCGATTTCAGGCATTAACGAACGTGATCTTCCTTTTTACATAAAACGATTACATTCCGAGTTTGGTAACGATCAAACAAAAATTGCGACCGCTAGAGCGTTAACAGACAAATATATGTATATGTATATCTATATATATATAAAATTGTAACATCTGTCTGTACATTGATTTTTTTCGCGAAATTTCACGATAACTTTTCGTTTCACATGTCATAGACACCATATCTGCATTTTGTTTCTTTCGTGTATGTTTGTTTGTTTGTTTGTTTGTTACCTTTTCACGCATAAACGGCTGAACCGAATTTTATGAAACTTGGTATGTATATTACTACTAACCCAACTTAGACTTTAGGCTATATTAATTTTCTCTGAGGTGAACAGGAGTGGGGGTTATAAGGGAAGCCTGAAATTAAAAATAGCGATATTTCGTTTTCTATTGGTTTTTCGGCAAATATGCACATAACAAAAGTTGTTTATTTTGTTATTTAGAGTAACTTTTGTTATATACACTTTTGTCGTATACCGAAGTTTAAAAGCGTTATACGCTAAAAATTAAAGCGGGAGTCAACAATATTATTTGCCAAAAAAGACTCAACCGAACTAAATAAAACTCGATATGTGTATTAGCAGTGAGGCCTTCATTATAATAAGCCATACCAACATTTCTATGGATGGGCAGGAGTGGGGGTTATAAGGGAACCCTGAAATTAAAAATAGCAATATTTCGTTTCCTATTGGTTTTTCCGCAAATATAAACATAACAAAAGTTGTTTATTTTGTAATTTAGAGTAACTTTTGTTATATACACTTTTGTCGTATACCTAAGTATAAATGAGTTATACGTTAAAACTTTAGCGGGAGCCAACAATGTTATTGGGCACTAACGGCTGAACCGAACTTAACAAAGCTCGGTATGTCAATTAGCATTAATTCTTCCATAATTATAAGTTATATTAAAATTTTTAGGTTCGAACGGGAGGGGGGTTATAAGGGAAGCCTGAAATAAAAATTTACCATATTTACATGTATAAGAGATGGGAAATATAAAAATATCGAAGACAGTGAAGCCTTATCGAACAAATATTCTATTATTAGCAAATCCACGGCAACGACGGGTATCAATCCTAAACACTGGGACGGGTAAATGTCAAAATATTGTGCAATGTAAAGCCTGCTAAAAAATACTATCACCATTCAGCCTCAAATGAATTCCCGGGCGAAGCCGGGTATCTGAGCTAGTATACATATATATATATATATATATATATATATATATATATATATATATACATAACAAAAACAAAATTATAGAAAAATCACAAAAATTGAACCAACAAATAAAAAATTAAACACAATAAATAAACATTAAATACAAGTAATAAAGACACTTAAGTAACTTTAGACTAGTAATAAAGACAATTGAAGATGGTGTTATAAAAAAAAATGAAATTTCTGAATATTAGTACATTTATATTACTTAAAATTATATTAAATTCTCACTAACAAGGGGAGAGCACGGCCTCCTCCCCACCGATTTGAACGAAACTTTTTTAGTGTTTATTTATTTATTTGGAGCTTCGCAGCTTTGGCGATGTTGCTCGGGGAAAAAAACCTGTATAAAATTGAAAATAAAAAAAAAAAAAAATAAAAAAACGAAACGCAACAAAATTAATTTAAACGAACATAAAATAACATAACAGAAATATAACATGAAAAATAGAAAAGTAACACGAAACAGAAATGGAACACAAAAACAGGAATGGAACAAAGAACAGAAACAGACAAACAGGACTGATACGAAAACCAGGGCTGGAATGGATCACAATACCAAATGGAAAAACAAAGCACAGATATGGAAATCAAAAACCAAATGGAAAACCAAAACCAGAAATGGAACACAAAAACAAAATGGAAAGTGTTTAGTACCTAATGAAAAACCAATTCTGTTAAAGCGAGAGAACGCACTTCTCAATTGTACGTCTAAAAAAAATTGTTAAAGTTAGTCTGAAAGTCTTAAGTTGTTCCCAAGGTAATTAATTCGAAGTCCCCCGTGGCGCAGGGGTAGGGCTTTCCTTTGGTAACCGGAAATCTCAAGTTTGAAAGTCGCCGAGAGCAACTATTTTTTTCTGGAATTTTTGCTTTTATGTTTTTTTTCTAGGGCGTTTATTTAATATGAATAAATAAATAAAAAGTTTTGTTTTTAAATTTTAGCGTGTTATATATTTAAAAAAAAATTCGAATGCTTTCTGTCAAAAATGACAGAAATTGTTAACTTGATAGGCGTCAGTGATCCAAGGCCAAGCACAATGAAAAACCTCTAAAGTATAAAGGAATATTACTGGTAAAAGTATATTTTTATGTCTAGAGCTAGAAAATTTTAAATACCTTTATTAATTGTAAAATAAAATAATATCAAATAAATTGGTAAAGACAAATAAAACCGTTTGAAAATTAATTTAATTAAAAAATCTGCGTAATTATTGATAATTGTTATATACTTATGTTTTCAATTAATAATATATTTCTTGTATAATAATAAATATTTTCTTATACCAATTACATTTTTGACAGAAAGCATTCGACTTTAGACGAAAAATTTATTTTAGACGAACAATTGAGAAGTGCGTTCTTTCGCTTTAACAGAATTGGTTTTTCATTAGGTTCTAAGCACTAAACATTTTTCGTTCAAATCGGTAGGGGGAAGGCCGTGCAATTCCCTTGTAAGTCAAAATCAAAAAGAGAGAATTTAAATATTTTAAAACAAGTTCAATTTTTTTAAGGTTATTTTGTATATTGTCGATATGTGAGCTCCTGTCTATATGAAGTTCGTACATGTTATGTGGAGTCTCTAAGTATTCAATTTTCCTGCAGCTAGTCAGTACGGTAATGGATCATGGCATGTCTGCATAAAGGTCTCTTTATTCTTGTCATCAAGTATGAGTGCGTTAAACGTGAGTGTCCTATCCGAGTGGTTAGTACAACTTCGTCTGGTCTATTTTCTCGTCTGCTGGATGGCCAATCACCTATACAACCCACATCATTGCCACTTTTGTCTTTAATTTTGAACTTAGTTGTAGAATCTGAATAACTAAGGGACAAGTGTTGTAGACGCTTTTGAAAGAAAGTTCTCTCTGTTTCTCAAGCTCTTCTTCAGCGCAATTAACTTTGAAATTTCAGATTCATTAGTCATTTTAAGCATGAATTAATATACTACTCTAATGCTATTGAAGAAGACTGTAGATTCGGATGGTAGAAAATCGCCAATTTACAAAAGAAAGCTTGATATTTTGTGTATTTCTCCAATTTGCAGCTGCTGCAAAAAGCGTTGGATTAAAAATGTCATCGAAACCTTGGAATGTCTATAAGAATCCGTCATAAAATATATCTTCATTAGATATTCCAAAGTTAGGTATGGCTGAAGAAGTCTAAGGAGAAAGTTACCAGGAATAGAAAGGTTATAATTTATAACTATTGCCTTCAGAGTTTCTTTCCTTTATTCCAAAACCTATCTAAAGGGGATAATGATCCATGCCCGATGAGAAGTTCTCTCTCTCTCTCTCTCTCTCTCTCTCTCTATATATATATATATATATATATATATATATATATATGTGTGTGTGTGTGTGCATTTATACATCGTTCGATAATGGTTAAAGCAAGGATTTGTTACTTTGCAGAGGTAGTGAGAAAGCAGGCACCCAGACTCATGGGCGAACAGCACGATATCATTAGGCCGAATTGCCTCAGTCGAACTAACTGCCTCTTTTCAACACATATACAAACCCACGAATAAATCATTTCCCTCTTTTACAACTTCAGATTCCAACTCCTTTCTTGCACGCAACACATCGATAGTAGGCTGTGTCCATTTTATGACGGTATTTGGCATTTCCTTGCTATAGTAAATCACCCTCCAAGTCTTGGTGTGCAAGCAATGCACCTTCTTCCCCTTGCAGCAATCCTTACTCTTCCTTGGAGGGATGAAATACCAGAGGTGGGCTACTGCACTATTGTGGGTAAGCCTTACACAATATATAAAAATGTTTATATTAATTCAATGCACCTGTGAACAATGTATGAGTTGCAGAAGAAAAAAGTCCGTCACGCAGGGGCTGCGTAAACTAAGCAGATTTCCCACGTGAAGTTTTACAGTAGAGAAATCTGCCCAATAACAAGTGTAGTAGTAAGTGATCTCTAAACTTATTCACGAGGGACGAACAGTTACAGAAACGGCCGCCAGAGCTCTCTTCGGAAAGTACCGAACATAGCCGACTCCTACCAACCACACACACAATACAAATGCAAATATCTTGGTTAATATTCAAGATACAGAATAAATGTATAGAACAATATTTATAGTAAGTTTAATTTGCAATAAGATTGATTCTTTACCATTTTTCGATCCGACGCATAATAACGGAGATATTTTGAATATTGAAAAAAAAAAAAAAAACCTCTAAACTCCCCCTCCCACTGGTCCGATTTCAGCCATTAACGAACTTGATCTTTCTTTTTACATAAAACGATAAAACTATATATATATATATATATAAGTTTTAACGGACCACATTTTCGTCATACCCAGGAGTAGGATCGATGGACATTTGAAGAAATTTTTCGAAATTCGAATAAGTACGACCTCAATAGCGGATTTCCCTTGAGGAAAATCTGCTAAAAATCGTTTAGGCAGAATTGGTAATTATTGTATTATAAAACACAACAAAACATGGTTATTTATTATTATTATTTATTAACGTTCACTTTTTTGAAACTAAAGCTAATTGGGACGGGTTAATTACAGGTTACCACCCTTTTCTAGTCAGGGTGGGACTCGATTTAAACATGGTTATTTAATAAGAGATTTGCCCAATTTAATTGAAATACAGATACATAAATTACCAAATACAATTACCAAAAGAAATTTATTTTAGTATTCGCTCTGATTCATTTTCAATAAATACCCAGTTACTTTAAATGTCTTCCTCAATATATTCAGATGATTTGGTACTACGAAATAAGGTAGTTCAGATGGGAAAGTAATACTTAATCAGAATTAATTGTAAATAATAATTCAGCTTATTCTACTACTTCCAATATCAGAAATATACTTTATATTCGTCAATAGAATGTACGAGCTGTGGTGACAGCAATTAGTCCAGAGAATGAGTCTAAATAGGTTCTTATAAACAGCTCTCGCTTTATAGAAAATCATAGTATAATTGTATTACTCTAATTAGAGCTAATATAATAGTTTAATTATTTAGAGCTTAGAATTGTGATATGTATGCAGCAGAACATTTTCGGTATAATGTTCTTTGGAATTCGTTACTCTATGAATTTTTGACACACATTATTATATATGTATACTTTATTAAGTATAAGGGTTAGACATTAAGATTTTATTACTAATCCATATGCTAACAGAGCAATTTTACCAGATTTCACCTAAGGGAATTCAGTTATTAAGATGGACTCATGGTGGGATTTTCGAAACATTTCTTCAAATGTCCATCGATCCTATTCAAGGTATGACGAAAATGAAATCTGTTCAAAATTATATATATATATATATATATATATATATATATAAATATATACACACATCGCGAGGATCAAAACTCTATATTTAAACGTTTTATGTAAAAATGAAGATGAATTTCATTAAGAGCTGAAATCGAGACAGTGGGAGGGGGCTTAGAGGGGCAATTTGGAAACTTCGAAATATCTCCGTTGTCATAGGTCGCATCGAAAATGTGTATAGGAGCTATCTTATGGACAATTCAATGTTCTATAAAAGTTAGCCTATACTTTTTTCGCTATAGAGAATATTAACCGAGATATTTTGATTTATTAGTTTTCTGCCTCCAGTAAACCCCCATAGACTGCAATTATTACGTTGATGTTTGGGAGTTGTATGACATTTATGTTTTCATGGTGAGCCCGATGCATTTTATATTGCGTGTGTGTTAGCAAGTTTGTAAGAAACTCTAACTTAATTATTGATACATTCAATAATTGAGGGCAATAATGCCCTTCAACCATTAAGGTCAAACGCACAGCAAAAATATTATTATTATTTATTTGAAGTGCCGCTACAATGGCGGTTCATCTTTTAACATGTTAGAATATAATTTTACAAAATTAAATAAATATTAAAATAATAAATTAAACAAATATTAAAAATAAAAATTTTACAAAGCTAAATTTTACAAATGTACAAAATAAATAGAATGGACAAAACTAAATATAAATTTTTAGTATATTTACAACATGAGGGGGAAAAACAAAATAAAAATAAAACGAAAAGAAAAGACTATAAATAGTTAAACTGGAAGGAGACAAAACTTAAATTCCACGCACAGTGCTTGCTAAATATAACTTTCATAATGGTAAATAATAGCTTTTATATTTCATCAAATAATCGATTATTTCTTAAATACTTAAAAACATCATCTATAAATTGGCTACTGTCGGCTAGTAGTTCGCATAACTTTGTGGGCCATGGGTACGTTTTTGGTTGTGAGCAGTCAGTTAGTATGTGTTTTACAGTCAGAGTTCTGATGCAGTAGTGACATACAGCAAAAATAGGAACAGCATTGGGGCTAGTAGTGGTAACTTACTAAATAACTTACTTAATGCTCTTCACACCTAACAGTTGTAGGTCATGTATAAAAAACACAACATATGGATTTCCTATTAGGGAAATCTGCTACAAGGAAAACGAGCTTGCTCACCTGCAAATAATAAATATTAAATTGGCAGGTGAACAAATGGCTCTCGGTTAATGTTAAACCACCTACTAGGGAATAAAAAGTCCGTCACGCAGGGGCTGCGTAAACTAAGCAGATTTCCCTCGTGAAGTTTAGTAATAGATAAATATACATACTGCTAACACAACACCGTGAATAAATACAAACGGAAATAAGAAATGTTTCATCCAATTTCAATAGCCTGCCGACAGGAAGCGTTACGTTAGAAATGTAAACAAACGGGTCCCGCCTCACACCGGAAAGAAAAACAATTACTGAAATATATCAGAATATAACACATTAATTTTATTGAGAACTATTTACTATATCTAGTACTGTAATTAATAATGAGTCAGAATAATTGTTATCTCAATCAATAAAATTTTAGTAGTCCAAAACTTTAAGATGGGGGGGGGGGAAGTCACCAGTGCATATTTGCATGTATCTCGTATAATAAAGGTTTCTTGAATACAATTTTTGGCATTTAAACTTCCAATAATGTGATTTATTATGTATCAGAGTATTGTTTACGTAACATGAGTAGAAGTGGCGGTTTTGGTGAAAACTGAAAAATGCAAATATCTCGGTTAATATTCAAGATAGAGAATAAATGTATATAACAATATTTATAGTAAATTTAATTTGTAATAAGATTGATTCTGTATAATTTTTCGATCCGACGTATAGTAACGGAGATATTTCGAATTTTCGAAACTCCTCCCCTCTAAACCCCCCCTCCCACTGGTCCGATTTCAGCCGTTAACGAACTTGATCTTTCTTTTTACATAAAACGCTTAAATATGAAGTTTGGTAAGGATTAAACAAAAATTGCGACCGCTAGAGCGGTAACAGACAAATATATAGATATATAGATATATATATATACAGTTTTGAACGGACCTCATTTTCGTCATCTCCTGGGTAGGATCGATGGACATTTGAAGAAAAATGTCGAAAATTCCGAATCTACCTAGTAGATGACGAAAATGAGGTCCGTTCAAAACTGTATATATATATATATATATATATATATATATATATATATATATATCTTTATATTTGTCTGTCGCTCTAGCGGTCGCAATTTTTGTTTGATCGTTACCAAACTCGATATTTAGTCATTTTGTGTAAAAAGAAAGACTAAGTTCGTTAACGGCTGAAATCGGACCAGTGGGAGGGGGAGTTTAGAGAGGAGGATTTTCGAAAATTCGAAATATCTCCGTTACTATACGTCGGATCGAAAAATTGTACACAATCAATCTTATTGCACATTAAATGTACTATAAATATTGTTCTATACATTTATTCTCTGTCTGCAATATTAACCGAGATATTTGCATTTTTATTAAATCTGGACGAGTGACTCCCGCCAAAAGCCTAGTTCGGCCGTTTCCTTAACTGCTCGGCTCTTGTGAAATTTCTCTATTGTAAAACTTCATGTGGGAAATCTGCTTAGTTTACGCAGCCCCTGCGTGACGGGCTTTTCTAAAAATGATTCATGATTTTATACACTATTAATAATGATCTTGATGTGGTATGAGATAAATTCAGAGTTATTTGTCTGACAAATTATGCACTTAAATGAGAGCAGAATATAAAGTATTAACTATAGTTAATTAAAGGCTGAACGAAAAAAAAAAATAGAAATAAACTAGCATAGCAGTCTGCCGGGCTATTATTTTTCATGATCTTGTATTTCCTTTATGCCGTTTTATATGAATTAAAATCCTCTGTTCTTTTAAATCCTCTTGTTATTACTAATGCTCTACGCGTGTTTTCTACGTCTCCTTTTTCTCCCTTTTATTTTTTTTTTTTTTTACTTCGTCTATAAAAAAGATTAAAGTTTTTAAGAGGGCTTCCATAATTAGTTTTCTGGAAGGAGCTCCCTTGAGAACTTCCTTTGGAAGATTATTAAAGGTAGATTAAAATTCGGTTCGTTAAAGGTAATATACTTTGTGACTCAGCTAATTTAGATAATTATTTTTTGTTTTCTTAATGTCATTTTCAAGTATCGTTTCAATCTCTTGTTGGAAATAAATCTTCTTCTGAGCCTTTCTAGGTCTGTTTTTGAAAGAAAATATAACTTTGTATTCACACTGATATATTAAAGATTCTACTTAGCAGCTTTCACAAATTCAGGTTTTCATTCTTTCAGGTCAAGGAAAGACAAATATGGCCTACGTGGCAAATGCATATGAGATAGTAAATGATTAGTATTTTTTTAATAAATAAAATTATGTGGGTTTAATTTAACATAAAAGCAAATTTAGCAAAACGATTTTTTGAAAATCACAGGCTATCCTGTTTCCTTTAATAGAAATCAGCTATTGAGGTGGCACCCATGGTGAGATTCTAGACAATGATCTTTAAATGTTCATACTTCTAACTTATATAAATATATAAGTTATTCCAAATAATACAAAGCTATATAATTTCCAACTATCTATGAGACGTTCAATATATATATATATATATATATATATATATATATATATATATTCTTGTTTATTGCCTACCTAGCAGTCGTATATTTTTTTATCGCTACCTTTTTTTTTGTTTGGTGGATATTTAAAACTATAGATCAAGTTTTCTTTTTTCTCAAAGAGATGTCCCTGCTATTCTCAAAGAGAATGGGGAGGGGGGGTTGTTTGTGTGTTCTTCTTAAATGTTAAGTTCGTTAATAGGGGAAATCAAACCTGGGGAAGGGGGTGGTAGAAATGAGATAAACATAATCGAAAGATCTCGAATAGTTGCCAAGAGCCCACATATATTCATATTTCAAACTGAAATACCAAATATTGTGTTCAACAAATCTTTTCTAGATGATATACGTGCAAATATGTTCGGATGGCCCCCTCCCCCTGTCTTTTCTTCTTGGATTACTAAAATTAAAGTGATTAAGATAAAAATAATTCTGATTCATCATAAATTACAGGACTGGACATAATAAATTGTTTTCCATAAAATTAAAATATTATATTTAGATATATTTCAGTAATTGTTTTTCTTTCCAGTCAAGAATACTTTTATCTATTTATTCAGCTCTGAGCTCTCGAGGAGAAAACTGCATAGTTTACCCAGCCCCTGCATGGCGCACGTTTTTCCTTTTCTTAATTTTAATTTCTTAATTGTAATTATAAAGTTATTGCTCCTCAATTCGTTCCTTTCACACGCTCCAAAATAAATAAATATCTCAATCTGTGCGTCCATTTAGTGTGTTATAATTTCATTAACCTTTGAACAACAAGGCTGTGACACAGGACAAATTTGACAAGTAAGTATCAGATCTACCTGCTATATGCATATTAGCAGATTTCCCTTAAGGGAAATCAGCTATTGAGGTCTTACTCATGACGCGATTTTCGAAAATTCTCTTCAAATGTCCATCGATCCTACCTAGGAGATGACGAAAATGAGGTCCGTTCAAAATTATATATATATATATATATATATATATATATATATATATATATATATATATATATATATATATATTTGTCTGTTAACACTCTAACGGTCGCAATTTTTGTTTAATCGTCACCAAACTCGGTATTTAATCGTTTTATGTAAAAAGAAAGATCAAGTTCGTTAACGGCTGAAATCGGACCAGTGGGAGGGGGATTTTTGAAAATTCGAAATATCTCCGTTGCTGTACGTCGGATCGAAAAATTGTATAGAATCAATCAAATTAAATTTATTATAAATATTGATATATACATTTATTCTCTATCTTGAATATTAACCGAGATATTTACAATTTTATTAACTATGTGCCTGATAACAAATTGAGATCGGCTGAAGTCGGTTCTATTCGCGACTTTCCGCCGAAAGCTAGTTCGACCATTTCCTTAACTGTTCGGCTCTCGTGAAATTGGTTTTGAGACTCGTTACTACTACTGTTATTAGTAGGCAGATTTCTGTATTGTAAAACTTCAGGTGGGAAATCTGCTTAGTTTACGCAGCCCCTGCATGGCGGGCTTTTTTTTATAATGCACTCTATGGTGCCAATACTAATTGGGATGGACCTTCACAAATCACTGTGGAACTCCCGGCATTATAAGTGAGCCCCTTACTAAATAATTAGATATTATCCTGACCTCTAGTTATGCAAAGTTATATTATATTATTTATTTGAGATGCCGCTACAATGGCGATTCATCTTTTAACATTTTTGAGTATAATTTTACAAAATTAAATAAATATTAAAAGTTTTACAAAGCTTAATTTTACAAATGTACAAAATAAATAGATAGATAATAATAAATAGTTAGATAGATATGATATCTACAGATATCTACATAACAGGAAAAAACGAATGAGTCATTTTATTACTTCCTACATCCTCGTTTTGTTTTTGAGCGTGGAGTTAATTAGTTTAGATTTCCCAGTCAATACACACTTTTAGAGTTCTGCTAAATTCGACTCTTATTATGGACCTCTAGGTATTTACGGACCTGTCAAAGTTAAAATTTTCTCATTTAATTGGAAAACAGCAACTTCTTAATGAGGCAAACTTACTAACCATTGATTTCTTTTAGGGCTGCCTAAGCAAAATATGGACATTGACATGGTTTTCCGAAGTTCTATGCTTGAGCGTAAAAAAAAAATAAAAATAAAAAAAAAATTAAACCCAGATATAAATGTAACATATCTTATATGGGTGCCAAGCTGTGAGAGAGGGAAGAGATTCATCTAGACCTCGTATTCGTTAGAGTGCCCTTTTTTCATCTGTAATGAGTTTGAAATCACGTTCATAACAATATTGAAAGAATTTCGCGATCGTCCAGTAGATGACCGTCGCTTCTCTACAGTTTACTGTGTGCAAATGGAGTTTACATCTACAATTTGTTGTTAGCCGCCTAACGTTATGCAAAGTTAGAATACATAGTAAAATTGAACCCAGCAATCTTAATAACTTCTATGAGTGACATAGCACTGATAAGTGCTATTTCCTTAATAAGGAATATTTTGGCTTACCAATTAACTAATGTTATTAAAATGAAGACCAATTGTTTCAAGACAATTTAAAATCATTTGTCCATCATAATTCGTCATAAAAATTTAAAGAGAAGTAGGCCAAATGAATGAATCTCTTGCATGAATAAATTAAAGAAACCAAAAAAAAAAAAAAATATAAGATTGATGGAGAAGTTAAATTTATTAAGGTGATAAGATAGAGAAGAAGAGGTGAAGAGTTAAGTTTGAGGCTGAATGGGGCTTTAGGGAGTGTAACTTCCTGATCTTGGGCCTACTTAAGGCACATTATAACCATTAATAAAAGTTGGAAGAAAAAATCTGGAAGGCGAAGGGAGAGAGCGAAAATAGATCTTCAACCTGGATAATGGGTCTAGGGAAGGGTTCGGGCAATAAGAAAAAAATTCATTATATAATTCTTTTAGTAGAATTAAAAAAGTTCTTGATCTCCGTTTTGAAGTTTATTCGGTTTTATTCAATAGCTCCTCAAATGAGCAAAGTGAATCGTAAAACCAGTATAAACTAACTGTTCAAAATTCAAGGTTCAAAATCACTAGTAATACCATTACTCAATAATTTGTATTATTATTTATGATGATAAAGGTACTATAAAATCGCATTATTCTTTACATTCAATAGAAAATAACAGCCATATAAAAACATATTTAGAAATAATGTATATAAATACGGATTATTTTAAATAAAGTCCCATTGCACTGGGACCCATATCACTCATTTAACAAGTTTAATAAGACTCCTTAATTTGCATGGATAATCATATAGCAACAGGAGCTACTGTATAATATGAATCGTTTCTATCGAGACATTCTTTTGAGGTCGTTTTGCAAGTCATACTTTTTGAAATATAAACTCAAAACAATATTTTACAAATAAAAACCAATACTAAGTAAGATAAATTTGAATATAAGCTGTGGCTTCCTGGTGAATAGTTGTACGCATCGTAGTGTAGGCAATATTAATTGTATTAATACATATTCAAAAACATTTTTTCTGTTATTTGTTATTGTTACTTGTTATTATCAACATTACTTTTGTTATTTAGCTTTGTACAAATTTTGAAAGGGCAAACCACCTTTCATGTGATGTCCATAAATAAATAAATAATAATATTCTATAAATAATAATATAATAATAATAATAAATAATAAATAATAATATATTATTATTATAATAATATATAATAATAATAATAAATAATATTAATTCTAAGGAGACATTCTAATATAAAACAATGGCATTTTATTTGTTGGCCTATGAGGGTAATCAAAATTTTGAAATTCATGAATCAAAATGATATTTCAATATTCCAAAATAAATATTAACCTTTTGGACATTTTTTTTTTCAATAAAGCCAATACTGACTTGTTTATTTAATCAACTCCCAAGTTGAAAAATCGAATTATCATATAGTTAGACCATTTACTAAACCTACTTTGAGTTAGAGAGTACTTGTGAGTGAAACAGGAATATTTTAATTTTTTTTTAAATTATTTATTAACGTCCACTTTTTGCAACTGGGGCGGGTTCTCTACAAGGTTACCACCCTTTTCTAGCGTTTAATTCCCTTGTCCAGGCGGGAATCGAACTCGCCACTCTAGGTTCACCATGAGAGATTAAGGTCAACGCTTTAACTCACATGGCTAACCTGAACCCCGAAATACGAATATATAAGTTAAAAAATTATTTAAGATTGAGTATTGAAACACGAATATATAAGTTAAATACTCAATCTTAAATAATTATTCTACGCCAATAATGGCAGCCAGAAGCACAATAATATCAAGTTTTACGCCGTTGTTAATCTGAATGTGAAAATATGTGTACAAGCCGAATTTAAATAGTATTAAAAAAAACCTTAAAGTTTTATTTATAGAGATCTTAAATCGTTTTCCGATTCCAGAGGAAGAACGATTATAAAAGAAAATCAGTATTATTTATGAACCATTCAGGAGAGAGATGACTTTGCTTTCAGTTTGTTTACTTTGAATCCAATATTAACAAGTCACCCTGGCGCCAGTGATCTCTTACATTAGGCAAGGAAATGCACCACTCCCCTCTTCCTTCTCATCAATAGCTTTCTGCAGTTTATGTTTATTTCTGAGATCATTGTAATCAAAACTCAGCAGAAGGGAATACTTTGCAGGCTTATGAATCATTCACCAATGTTCGGTTTTAGTATTTCTATGGGGTGGAAAAAATGATAAGTTTTCATCGATATATTCAGTCTCCCACCGAGCTCCAGATATATTTAACAGTATTCCCTTACGCTACATTGTGGCTCATAACGCTTGGAATTTTATAACGTTTAAAAACAATGAACAAATGCTTAAGTTTTTCAGCATTAAATGCTGAAAAACCTAGTTTTCTGCATTTTTGTTGAGTTCCTAAATACACTTCACAATATGAGAATGGGGGGGGGGGTTGTTTGTGTGTTCTTCTTAAATGTTAAGTTCGTTAATAGGGGAAATCAAACCTGGGGAAGGGGGTGGTAGAAATGAGATAAACATAATCGAAAGATCTCGAATAGTTGCCAAGAGCCCACATATATTCATATTTCAAACTGAAATACCAAATATTGTGTTCAACAAATCTTTTCTAGATGATATACGTGCAAATATGTTCGGATGGCCCCCCTCCCCCTGTCTTTTCTTCTTGGATTACTAAAATTAAAGTGATTAAGATAAAAATAATTCTGATTCATTATAAATTACAGGACTGGACATAATAAATTGTTTTCCATAAAATTAAAATATTATATTTAGATATATTTCAGTAATTGTTTTTCTTTCCAGTCAAGAATACTTTTATCTATTTATTCAGCTCTGAGCTCTCGAGGAGAAAACTGCATAGTTTACCCAGCCCCTGCATGGCGCACGTTTTTCCTTTTCTTAATTTTAATTTCTTAATTGTAATTATAAAGTTATTGCTCCTCAATTCGTTCCTTTCACACGCTCCAAAATAAATAAATATCTCAATCTGTGCGTCCATTTAGTGTGTTATAATTTCATTAACCTTTGAACAACAAGGCTGTGACCCAGGACAAATTTGACAAGTAAGTACGTATCAGATCTACCTGCCATATGCATATTAGCAGATTTCCCTTAAGGGAAATCAGCTATTGAGGTCTTACTCATGACGCGATTTTCGAAAATTCTCTTCAAATGTCCATCGATACGCCGACGAGTTCCTAAATACACTTCACAATATGACTCATCAATGTAACAAATATCTCCCCCCCCCCTCCTTCACATCAGAAATCCTAAACTTACGACAATGGTTAAAACCACATTCGAAATGGGTATTTCTTAAGGAAGAAATAATTATTTCATTCTTAAAATCATGAGGGCTATTTCTTCTAACTTCTTTCAGAGTCCACAAAGAAATCGAGGTGCTTTAAATCAGCACCGTAGGGCCAAAAGACTGTGTTCTATCGAATTAGCAAGCATTTAATTTATTTCTCTTCTTGAATTGTTTGAAGATTGTGTTGGGCAACCATCGTGTTTTATCTATATACATATTGCCAATAAAAATGTCCAACTCAATATAATCAATCTTATTGCTGTTCCTTTTATCTTAAATAATTGCATTTGGTAGATGAATGTCTAATAATAACCGATAATAAAATTAGATGAAATGAATTAATAACCTTCAATAAAAATGTTTATGAACTGTCATTAAATCTTTCTTCTTCCTCGTCCAGTTCTTCAGAATTGAACATAATAAAATTAAAGGCCATTATTTTCAATATAAACAATTGTGTACTAGTTTTACCAGAAAGGAGGATATTAAAATGATTTTCCAGTTGAGACGGTACAACTACGAATCAATTGCCGAAGTCCAGGAAGGGATAACCCAATTAATAGAAGAAAACGGGAAATTTTCACGATTACAATGCACCTTTACTTTCTACAAAGAAATAAAACTCTGGGACTTCATGTCTTCCTAGCATTCTAACTAAATTATATATACAATATGTCTTGCAGTCATCTTTAAATGTATTTCATTTACATCTTACATCTCTGTTCCAATGATTTCGGATCAATAGAAATTGTAGAACATATTTTTTTTTTTTTTATGGTAAACAAAAAATGTCCTATAAAAAATGTGCTGCATCTCGAATAGGTTTGGGGAAATTTTTTTTTTATTTTCACCCTCCCCAACTTTACGTTAGTTTTAATTTTAAAAAAGGGGTCAAAACTCAAAACTAGATGTTCCTACAGTCCTAAATATGAAATAACAACATTATCATACTACTCGGTTTTTAGTTATGCGAGATTCCAGCCTACTTACTGACGTCACTCCAAAACTAGTCTAGATGGATAACGATATCAGGATCAATAAAAAGGCCTTTTACTTTTATATGCAAAATGCTTTCAGATACCAAGGTCTACCATCAGTGCTTCTAGTTAGAATTGTTCAGCCTGAAGCAAAGCAGCCCGGCGACCCCACAGCAACAGGAATCTAACCAGTAGGCACAGATGATAGAGCTTGGTCTCCATCAATATCATATTACATTACAATTAAAACAAGGCCAGTACTTGTAGAGCCTTTTTATTGATTCGGAATAATTGGTTCCTCTACCGTCCAAAATCTCATATTAATTCCGAAAAATACGACATTTTTCCGAACTACAATACTTCGTTTGATTCGAACAAGGAAGTGAAAAAAAGTCCGTCACGCAGAGGCTGCGTGAACTAAGCAGATTTCCCATGTGAAGTTTTACAATAGAGAAATCTGCATACTGGTAACACAATACCACCCTGATTAAATACAAACGGTAATGAGAAATCTTTCAGTCAATTAAAATAAATTCCCATCTGAAACGGCTTCTGAATTGTAAGAATAATTTATATTTTAATAACTCAAATTTTAGTACTCTAAGAACTAATGAAGGGGGGGGGGCGGATGAACAGAACGTATTTGCATAAATCTCGCAAAGTAATGAAGGAAGGTAAGGTACGGGGTTAGAAAGGACTGGTTAGAAGAAACTTCCGCCTGAGCCGAGAAATGACGAAGATGGCCGACGTAATCTGAACTATACCCGACCACAGACTTCATAAAAATGCAAATATCTCGGTTAATATTCAAGATAGAGAATAAATGTATATAACAATATTTATAGTGAATTTAATTTTCAATAAGATTGGTTCTATACAACTTTTCGATCCGATGCATAATAACGGAGATATTTTGAATTTTCGAAAATCCCCCCTCTAAACCCCCCTTCCCTCTGGTCCGATTTCATCCATTAACGAACTTGATCTGTCTTTTTACATAAAACGGTTAAATATCGAGTTTCGTAACGATCAAACAAAAATTGCGACCGCTAGAGCGTTAACAGACATATATATATATATATATATATATATATATATATATATATATATATATATATAATTTTGAACAGACCTCATTTTCGTCATCTCCTGGGTAGGATCGATGGACATTTGAAGAACATTTTCGAAAATTGCGTCATGAGTACGACCTCAATAGCTGATTTCCCTTTAGGGAAATCTGCTAATATAATGACAACTCTCTTAGCTAAAAATCTTACCCATAGTAGCAAAACGTGGACGTTAATAAACAATAATTTTAAATCTATTAATTAACATGAATATAATGAGTTTTCAAAATGGCACATAAGACTAAAAAGCTAAAACCAACTAGATGAAAATACGTATCTTGTGATGCTTTCACCTTCCATCTCAAACGTTCAACGGAGCTGCATATAGGGTTGGATACTATTTTAAATAAATACATTAAGACAGCCTGCGTAGCTAACTGTCTAGATTATGGAGAAGATAAATTGACTCATAAAACTTAGTAGATGCTTATAAAGAGAATGAAGGCACTCAGAAAAGACAATAAAGTACTTATGTCAACTGGCAGGGTCATTTGTTAACCCGGAATGGATGTCCTCTATAAGGTAATATACTACATCTGTCCGGCCGAATTCCCTTTCACTACTACCTCTCAACGTATACCACATTCATTATCAACACTAAAAAAAAAAAGTATTTTAAAGTTTCTTAGATATTCTATATGGAAAGCACTTAAACAGTTCGGATAACGCACAAAAATCTATTAAAAATTAATTATAGTTAAATATATTCTCGTACGACATTGCTGGGCCCTACCAACTAAAGCCCAAACTTTCATATATATATATACTAATATTAGTTTAAAGTACTATTTTTCTAAACAACTTGTGCAAAATCTTTGAAAGAACCTTGCGATAAGATAATAGAAAAATATACTAAAAAAACAGATGACATATAAATTACATAATGTGATGGGAGTTCTGATACTTTCCATACATGTCAACAATTATAATGAGCCAATATTAGTGATTAAATAGCAATTTCTATATAATATTCTAGTGAGCATTTGTTTACTTTTATTATAATTTTTAATGTATATTAAGCTATCATCAAGGCAAACATGATTAGGAGGGCCTTAAGAAAGATATGTGGAACTGTAACAGGCTAGAGCATTATTGCGGATCAGAAGCAACGAATGGATTATGCTTGTTAGAGCAGACCCAACAGGCAACACAGCCAAATTTTACTTCGCTCAACAGGTGGAGAGAGGTGTCGTGGTAGGCCCTGGAATAGATGGTTGAATAACCCTTGAGAGGACTTGAGGTCGCTTCGGAATTTGGTTTTACCAAGTTGTAGCCGTATGAAATAGTTTGTGAAAAGGACTGTAGTGCCTAATATATTTTATTCACACCACACTGCCCTTACAATATTAAAAAAATACGTCACACAGGGGATGTGTAACTAAGCAGATTTCCCACGTGCTGGTATACACATTAATAATCTCATCTCACCATATATTCTGTATTTCTAACTATTAAAAATAAAATGAGCAAAGGAGGGGATTACTGGCTTATTTATTTTGATGTCTGATTTGTGTCCAGTTATTCTATTGTTTATGTATTGGCTAGTTTCTCCTATGTACACAGTATCGCAGTTTTTGGTGGGTATTTTGTATATGACATTGCTTTTTTTGTTGGGAGGTATTTTTGATTTTCATTTTTCTTCATAGGTCGCTTAATTTGAGTGCTCTGTGTTGAGTGGCAGTGTTTATTTTTTGTTTTATGCGGCATGAAGTGTCGTCAATGTTTCTGTTTGTTTTGTGTGGTTAAGCTAAAATGGTAGTGTTATTGTTCTCAGTTTCTATAACAAATTGCAGTTTTTAGTGGTAGGTGTTGAAATGTTTGAGAATGTTGGTAGTTTCGGTGGATTGTATGTTTAGATAGAGGTTACCTATATAACTGTAAATATATGTAATGTTGAACGGTAATTATGTTATTATTAATGAGATCAGTCATAATGATGTCCAGTATAATAGTGGCTGGGGGTGAACCCATAGGGATTCCTTCTAGAATTTTATAAAACCTTTCTTGATATTGGAGAAATCCTCAATCAAGGCTAAAATTAGTGCATATGTATATATATATTTAGATAGTTTTGAACGGACCTCATTTTTGTCATCTTCTGGGTTGGATCGGTGGACATTTGAAGGGCAATTTTTGAAATTCCTCAATTATTCTATTTGCATTAAAAGGGGCAATGTGGCAACCCCCGGATTAATTTTCTCTATTAGTTAAATGGTCTGTTAATTACTATTAATATCCATGTAAACCCAATATTACCTAAGAAATCCCTAAGTAAGTCATCAGGTTTCTTAACATCTAGTTTGTCAATTCTGTAAGGCGATTGTAACCGTGAAAACAAGGTAAGTGATAAACCATCTGTTGAATGGTGCCCAATAGGAGGGCTTGGGTTTGATTAGTCCAGTCAGTGGCTGGAAGGGGAGGACTTTTGATCAGTCACCCTCTATATTGTGCGGGAGGACACAGGATTAAAGGCTCTAACCAAAGGCCTGTCCAAAGGGTTGTCCTCGAGGTAATAAATCGGTGAGCTGCCTTTAATCCACTCTAAATAGAAGGATATATACCCCTCACAAAGTTCATTATTTATATCATTTATCTTATGTCGGTCTGTTTACGCTGCCACAGTCGTCATGGCTGCAGGATGAATCAACGTGCGGGGGGGGGGGGGGTCAGTGCAGTAGATCTGTGCGTAGATCCGGTGTATCTCAAAGTCAAAATTATTAGGAATTATAGAACTTATAACGTCAAACTGCCTCACCCGAAAAAGCCTTTGTACAGCTGGAAAAAATATGACTGGGTGTGTTTCTATCTATTCTATTAAGATATTTGATATTCATTTAACATTAAGTATCTGGAAATGATTAATTGAGAGATGAACCTGTTGAATATGTTTTATTAATCATAGAAGACCACAGTCTGATCAGATGAATGCAGTAATAACAAAACCTTACAAGTACATATAAGGAGAAGTGGCAATTGATATTGTACGTGTTATGAAGAAGCTAAGACCTCTGCCTTGTGTGTCAAGGCGCTGTAATACACTTACATAAATTTGATTCGATTACCGCTTGGGGAAGAGGAATTTGCATAGTGACCGACTCGCTAAATAAAATCCCTACCCCACTCCAGTTAGAAGAAACCGTTCTAATTAGCCTTAGTTGCTTAAATTGGACGTTAATTTTCAAGTAAATAAAATTAATAAAACATTTAACATTTTATTATTTTTCCTTTGTTAAAATATCAAAATATTAGACGTCCACGTATTTTAGTAGATTTACTTCAAGGGAAATCAGCTATTGAGGTCGTACTCATGAAGTGATTTTCGAAACATTTCCTCCAATGTCCATTGATCCTACCTAGGAAATGACGAAAATGAGGTCCGTTCAAAATTCTATTTTTATATATTTGTCTGTTAACGCTTTTGTGGTCGAAAGTTTTGGTTGGTCGTAAACTGGATATCTAAATATTTTATATAAAAATAATGATCAAGTTCGCTAAGGGATGAAATATTACGGGAGGGAGGGGGGATTTAAAGGGGGAAATTTCGAAATATCTCTGTTGCTATGCATCGGATCGAAAAATTGTATAGAATCCATCTTATAAACAAATGTACAGTTTGACAAATGTTGTTCGTAAGTTGTTTCACTATCTTGATTATTAAACGAGATAATTACATTTTTTAGTTTTCGGCCTTCAGTAAACCCTACTCCTACACATGTCATATTAACAATAAGCTGTTATATTATGTAAAATTGTATTCAAAGCCTAAATACCAAGTATTATTCTCATTGAACTTTTACGTTTTGAGATAAATGCAAATCTGTGACGCCCATGGGAAATCTGCTTAGCTAACGCAGACCCGGGGTGACTGACTATTTTTATTTGGTAAACCATCTTAAGATTAGCCACCTAGACATCCTATGTCAACAATCTTATTAGTCAATAAGATACAATGAATACATTTGCTTTCTGGATACTAATAGCTAATCCTAATTTGACAGAAAACTGATATTCGTGCATTAGAAGGCTTCATTTCTTTTGGGATTGTGTTCTAATTGTTCATCACACGTTATTTTTTTAAATTGACTAGTTTGCCCAGTGATATACATTCCATGTTAAGTTTGTAAACTTTAGAAGAGCTAAATTATAGCGAGGAGTTTTTCTACCGTGCTGAATTTACTATAATTAACTGCTAAAAAATACTTTATATATATATATATATATATATATATATATAAAATTGTAACCTCTGTCTGTACATTGATTTTTTTCGCGAATTTTCACGATAACTTTTCGTTTCACATGTCATAGACACCATAACTGCATTTTGTTTCTTTCGTGTGTGTTTGTTTATTTGTTTGTTTGTTACCTTTTCACTCATAAACGGCTGAACCAAATTTTATAAAACTTGGTATGTATATTACTACTAACCCAACTTAGACATTAGGCTATATTAATATTCTCTGAGACGAACAGGAGGGGGGGTTATAAGGAAAGCCAGAAATTAAAAATAGCGATATTTCGTTTCCTATTGGTTTTTCGGCAAATATTAACATAACAAAAGTTGTTTATTTTGTTATTTCGAGTAACTTTTGTTATATACACTTTTTTCGTATACTGAATTATAAACGAGATGTACGCTAAAACCTATAGCGGAAGTGAACAATTTTATTTGGGACAAAAGACCCAACCGAAATAAATAAAACTCGGTATGTGTATTAGCACTAACGCTTTCATTATAATAAGCCGTACTAACATTTCTAGGGACGGGCAGGAATGGGGGTTGTAAGGGAGGCCTGAATTTAAAATAGCGGTATTTCGTTTTCTATTCGTTTTTCGGCAAATATGAACATAACAAAAGTTGTTTATTTTGTTATTTAGAGTAACTTTTTTAATATTAAGTTTTGTCTTTTAACAAAGTATAAACGAGATATACACTATAAACTACAGCGGGAGTCAACTATTAAACGCTAAAGATTGAACCGAACTTAACAAAACTCGGTATGTCAATTAGCATTAATTCTTCCACGATTATAAGCTATATTAAAATGTTTAGGTTAGAACGGGAGTGGAGGTTATAAGGGAGGCCTGAAATAAAAATTCGCGATATTTCATTGTCTATTTGTTTTTCGACAAACATGCACATAACAAAAGTTGTTTACTTTGTTATTTAGATTAACTTTTGTTTTATACATTTCTTTAGGAACAATGTATGGAGCAAGTAATTTGCGTTGAAATATTGATATGCTCAACAATTCATTCCAATTTGAACTATCAGGTACCTCACCTGGAAAAATTAATTCAAATCTATGTTAATGTTTTGTCTTTAATAACTGAAATCTATGCATAATGCACAGGAGACAAGAAATATGACAATATGGAGGACAGTGAAGTCTTACATAAAAAATTAATTTTATTATTAACAAATGCCAACAACGGGTATAAACCCTAAACACTGGGTTGGGTAAATGTCAACATATTGTCAGTCATATCACCATTCAGCCTCAAATCAATTCCCGGGCGAAGCCGGGTATCCTGAGCTAGATAAACAAAATGAATAAATAAAATCCTTCTAAGTAATCGAAATAGTGCAGACAATACCATGATCAAGCCCAATCAAGTAGTTAAAGTATAGCTTAGATTCTACACCCATCGTTTTTATTTAGAATAGGCAAATATAAAAAATAATTCAAATAAGACATTTCATAAATTCTTTTTACTTATTATAAGGAAGTATTACAGTATAATTTAGTTTTCCTAATCTTAAAGAAAAGTGCAAAATGATGGGATAGTTGAACTCGTAAGTTAAAGTCACCGTTGAATTCAGAATTAAAAATTTCAATAATTTACATACAATTGGAAAATATAATTACGCAAGTACGGTACTTAATTAAACTTTTCGCCTACTTTATTCAGAAAAATTAAAAAAATATGTTTAAAATCTATGTATTATATTAAATTTTATAATACATAGATTTTAAACATATTTTTTTTTATTTTTTCTGAATAAAGTAGGCGAAAAGTTTAATTAAGTACCGTACTTGCGTAATCCAATAGCTTCCGGCAGGCCATGGCATCTCACTAGTTAAAAGCCGAAATTACACAGACACTTCTGCCGAATAAGTGTTAAACAAGTATTGAAAAAATGCATAAATTAATCCAAATCTAAAGACTAGCTGTTGTCATTTTTCTATGTTTAAATGTTTGCATTCTTGAGAATTTGTAGATTGCGAGTGAAAAATGTCGATAGTATTGGATGTGTACTTAAGAATGTGCAGAACGTTATAAAAATTAAGCTATCTTTATTTAAATTAATTAAATAAAGATTCGAATTTAGATAATCTACATCACAATTAACTCAGTGAGTGTCAACCCTACTGAGTATTTGACAGATTTCTATAGTATAAATAGTAAATATTTAAATATTATAATATTACTGGTAATTCATTTTTTAATACTGTTTATGTTAAACACATCAGAAGGCTTTCATTGGGCTAAATAAAATAAATAAAACCACTAAAAAGTGCAGGAAACATATCTGTGCTACATTAACAATATTAATCCTAATCCCCATTGCTTTTACAAATAGATTATATAAAAGCACAAAAATGTACAAATGGGCACGAGGCTTGGGGCCAGTTCCAACAGGATTACGCCCTAAATCCTAACGAAAATACATTAGTCCATTTGCAGATAACATCCTGATTGGATTACCTTCTCGCTGTACGAGATTAAAGCAAGACATTATATAATACAAGATTTACAACATATTAATTCCAGGAAAGAACTTAGGTAATATTTATTCAAGTACAAGATTCGTTTTCCTCAACATAAATTCTGGAAACTTTCCTTGAAATTTTCAGTTATGGAATTAAAATTTCCTCTGAATTAAATGTTGCCGAAGTAAAATCCATTTCTATTGTGATCGTGAGCTTATAAAAATCCCGTATATTCTTCACTATTAACGACACTCACGTAATGGAGAGGGAAACCTGTTACTGGATACGTCTCCTTCGCCATAAGGGAACTAATATGGCTAAAAATTAAAAGATTTCTTGCCAGCTCTTAATCTGTTTTTTTTTTTTTTTGACCAAATAAAAAAAAATATTATACTCTCAGATTTTGCAGAAACCAGACAGATTTTCCACATACTGAAATGACGAACAGAATACGTCATCTTAAATACTAATCTCCAATGGTTTCTTAATAAGGCCCTTATGTAAACGAAGAATAAATTGAGTAAGATCAGAACATAACGAGAAGATCTCACTTGCAGTAGTCGAACTGCTGAACACATTCTCTACAAATAAATCTGTAAATATAAAAACTATAAAAAGTTAATTCTTGATCAACGTGATTAGTCATTTTTAGATTATTATTATTATTATTTATTAACGTCCACTTTTTGCAACTTTGGCTAATCGGGACGGGTTATCTACAGGTTACCACCCTTTTCTAGCCAGGGTGGGATTTTAGGACGTTATTTAATGAATTTCGTCATTTTTAGATTAGGATATTAATCTTAATTTTTAGATTAGGATTAAGATTAATATTATTGGGGCAATCAACAACTAGGTTATTTTGCCCTTTATAGTTAATATCCCCTTTATCTATAATGCTGTTTACAAGCCTCTGTATTACTCTATGTCTTAAATAATATCAACTAAAATATTGTAAATACCACTCTTGTCATATCCTAAGGGTATTAAATTTACTAATTTTCCATAGAATTATTTCTTAACTAAATCTATAAATACATTTTTATTTATTTATATTTACTTAAACATGTGTGCTAGTAACACGAGTTACGTTGTACCTATTTACACTTCTTACTACTGGCTTAATATTTTAACTGCCTTTATATTTGGCCAATAATTAATAATTATTGTACAATTATTAATTCTGGCAATATACTTACTTATCCTATATGATAATAGTACATACACTTTTTTCATTATATATTATATTACATAAACATATATTTTCTCCCTTACAAGTAAAATATTTTCAACTGGCATTATAATTTGCCAATATTACAATTAAATGACTTACTTTTAATGTATGTCCTTTTTTTTTATCGTTTTAGTCATTTTTGGAGATGACAGAGATATATATTTATGATTCAATATTTCTGCTTATTTTACCATGTGTGTAACCAACTAATAAATAACTAAAATAATTATAACCAATATGAAAACCAAACTTAACTGTTTTTTCATTCATAAACACTATATACAATTTCTTTAAAAAATTTCATTGTACAGAAAGGGCGCACTGCTCCCCTTAGAGTGGGGTACCATTAGTCTTTAGTAGAGTTGTTGTTAAAAAGAAGGGGCGGGAGGGGTGTTCTCTATCGTAGCCATCTTTAATTTCCTACTCGCATATCGTTAGATCCCGGAGGGGCTGCGATAGTCCTTGTGTGTGCCGGCTCAGTCCTCATCATCACAACTACTCAACTTTTACCACAAAAAGCCCAAGAAACTTTCCCTATCGATGACTCTGAGAAGTAAACGAAACGAACTCCAACTTTCTCTATATCCAAACCTTTAGGGGAAAAAACGGTATTTTACTCTAATTTCAGTAACTAGACCAACTATTAGTACATGGATAGTTAGATAACATCAAGTTTTCCCCATATAAGTGTATTTTTATCCTTTTTTTTTATCCTCATAGTAACCATATGGGAGTTATTTATTTGAATACACGTCCCATTGCCACATAGCATATTACATGTACAATTATGTTTAAATACTTTTTTATTTTACAATATATACACGTTAATCAACTGTCTATACAAATATAAAATAAAAAAAATAATAATAATAAAATAAAATATTAAATTAAATAAGATAATTACTAATAAAATTAATAAATGAAATGAAAAAATAAATAAATAAAATAAGTACAAAAAAAAAACCTATTAAAGTTGAACTCAACCGATGTTTAATTTGCCAGTCTATGTAAGGTAAATATATTGAATTATAATTCCCATTCCTCACAATCAACTTTACATTCTAATGTATTTTTGCTACATCCATATCTATGCTTTTGATAAACTTTATAAGTTCTTTACTATATTTTTTATATTTGCCAATTACCTCCTTTTAAAATTATATTAATTATTAAATTTGATCTAATTTGATTACATGTTGATTAGTCTTAGAGTATACGTAAAAACGATTGTGTTGTCTGTGAGTCGCAAGTACATTTGTCATTGTCTTGAATTTTAAATCTTGTTAAATAATGTCCTGTCTGTCCATGTTCCGTTAGAAATTGTGTGCATTTGTGATGGTGACTCTTAATTGTGTTGTAGTTGTGTTATATTTGGTATGAATAGATGTAAGCTGTAAGATTTGTTACATGTCGTCCATTCTCTGTTCCACTTATGTATTGTGTCGGTACGTAAGTCTTTTATAATGTATGAGAGTGGAAAGAGAGAATTCTGGAATTATTTTTGTACCTTGAGTTGCTTTCTATGCTAACGTGTCAGCTTGTTCTATTTCAATATTTCCTGAAGGGGCTTTTATCCAGTCTATATGTACGTGTAGATTTAAATGTATAATTTCCAGATCTGTCTCCTTGAGTGGCTACCTTTGACCTGGCTCTTCTGAGATTCTAACCTCGACCTCACTCAATTACGATCTGTCCTTTGTATATTAGTGTTATTCTCAGTAGACAAAGTTGAACTTGCATTTATAGTTGAATATATCACGGGACTGAAGTTACCCATGTGAGTTACAGCGCTAGCTTTAAATTACTTGGTGAATCTAGAAACATGGTTTTGATTAAGTAAATCAAATCTGTAGTTTTAGTCTAGCGAGGAAAGGGTGACAACCTCTAAATTGCTAGTTCCGATTGGCCTTAGTATCATAAAGGATTAATTAATTTCCTAATTATGTCTCCCTTAATTACATTATTTATTATACATGGTGTGGATCGTGATTAACATTCGTAATTTGACATCCTGAGAAACATGATTTGCAATAAAACATTTCATAAGAACATAGATCATTACAAAATCTGTCTTATAAATAGACATGTATAAAATACAGTGATATTTAAGGACAAAACTATTTTAAAAAATAAATAAATAACAGGCTATTGAATTTTTGCCAAAATAGAAAAACAATTAATCTGGTTTTTATTATTTTATCAAAAACTAATTTCAAATTCCTATCTGTTAAATATTAAATCACCATGCAGGGACGCGTAAATTAAGTAGCTCTCCCAAGAGCTGGTATGACACACTACTAATCTCATCTCACCTATATATTCACTATTTCCAAGTAAAAATCCGATCATTAGAAGTGGGGGTTTTGGTTTTTATTAGATTCATTGAAAAAAAAGTTTATGAAGGTCGAAATAAAAAAAAATAATTCAAACAGAAAAACTCTCAGAAATAAAGAGTAATAAATTATTTGTCTGAAAGAGTAATAAACTAGAGATTTAGGATATTTAGTCTGTCAGGTCCAATGATGCTTATTTATAAACATTTGTAAGTTTATAAGACGGTCTTTTTCTGCCCTTAGAAAACTAAAGTTAAAAGCCTTGTTATACCTACATTTATATCTTCGATTTATTTACTCCTTCTATTTAATCTTTTTTTTTTAAATGTGTTTTTTTTTCTAATGAGGGATCATTTTTTCCAAACAACATAATCAGTGACTTCAGTAATTGTTCTTGAACAATAAAAATGTTTTAATTGATTAAGTATCCTTTTCACTATTAGTCTCTTTGCCTCATCTATATATACTACATTTTGTTCTTAGCATACATTTCAAAGTAATTGAAAAACAATTCATGTTTCTTAATAGTAGTTAGAACTACCTTCAAAACATCAGATAGAATAATGTTTAGCAGTTTCTTTTTTTGCGAAATTAGTTTTTAAAAGTAACTATAAAAAATGTTCCTTAAAAGTTAAATAAAGAATAAGCAGTTTATCTACAACGTTTTTTTCTCTTAGAAAACACGAAGTAAAGGAAGTGTAGCAAACGCAGGAACTTTCGATTTTCGAATTTCAACGGAATAGTCCCTCTCTGCACAGATTTTGATTAGTTTCTTAGTCTTTATGCATGTACGTATCTCGTTTAACTCAAAAAACAGCTTGTCCTAGAATGTTGAAATTTCATATTTGGAATTCTTGTAACGTCTAGTTACAAACGAACAAACAAAATCTACGGGGGGGGGGGCGGAGGGTTAGAGAATCGTAAAAATAAAAAATAACAAATTTCTCTGTACGAAACTTTTGTAAAATATCAATAAATTATGGGGGCTCAGGTAACCCATGTCAGTTAAAGCGTTGACCTTAATCTCACATGGTAAACCTAGAATGACAATTTCGATTCTCGCCTGGGCAAAGGAAATTATTTAGTGACAGAATTCATTAAATAACATCCTAAGTCCCACCCTGGCTAGAAAAGGTTGGAAACCTGTAGATAACCACTTCTAACTAGCCTTTGTTGCAAAAAGTGGACGTTAATCAATTATAATAATAATCAATAAATTAAGCTGTATAATATTTTTAAAATCCAATGAATAGGAGATATCGTATCAAATGAAATAATTTTAATGACGGGTATCAAAATATTTTGTTATTTATTTCATAAGAATACTATAAGAAGGCATGTGGTGCCCACATCAAATTGAAAAAAAAAGAAGAAAAAGATGATTCTTTGAGATATTCAACGCTTAGCACACAGAACCGTGTTTTAAGATTTTTTAGTTATGGTAATAGTAAGTATAAATATTCTATCACACGAAGGACTCTTACAGCATTAAAAATTGTTTCTAAAAAAAAGGGATGTTTTAAAAGGAAGTTCAACCTGATCTTCTAGAGGACCTTAGGGTGTAAGGGCATCGGATTATACAAAATTAATGTTCCAAATAGCATTTGGAAAATAAAAAAAGGGACCCAGGATAAATGATAGAAAAGGCGGGAGGAGGGACTGGTAGTATGAACCCCAAGGGTATACTGAGTAAATGTTTTCTGATGCAGTTGGTGCTACCCCTCTCTACTCAGACCGCACCCCCGATGATTTGTACCGTAGTCATGGGTTGAAAGGCACCCCCTGTATACACACAGCCAAGGAGAGGGTGGGGGTGAAAAAACGTGACAAATACCCGTCCCAAGTCCCATTCAGCGGAAGTATTAGTGCTCCAGACTTGGCTTATCTATGGCCGTACAGGCTCATCTCCGCTTTCCATGCCAGATGTACCGCACAATGCCCCTCCGGTACCCACCTCATTTATTCATGGATGTCCCAGAAAAGAAATATTCTCCCATACACACCGACTCGTGTACAAAAAAACCTATATGTCTCCCTTTATTACACCACTTACGTATTTTATGTCATGTAGGAAAAATTGATCTGTTTCATTGGAAGGATTTTTCATTCTATTCAAATAGCCACAATGTCGCCGCTTCCTTCACACCTTGCAAGAATATGGTCCAGAATATATATAGGAAGCTGAAAACTAGCATTTCTCATTTTAAATTGTGGCACTTATCGGTTATCGGGGGTCCACCCATTTAAAGACGATTATTAAACAGAAAGTCCGTCACGCAGGGGCTGCGTAAACTAAGCAGATTTCCCTCGTGTTGTTTACTAATAGATAAATCTACGTACGGGTAGCACAACACCACCGTGAATAAATACAAACGAAAATAAGAAACGAGTCTGTCCGCTTCACACCGGAAAGAAAAACAATTACTGAAATATATCAGAATATAACATATTAATTTTCTTGAGAACTATTTACTATATCTAGTACTGTAATTAATAATGAGCCAGAATAATTGTTATCTCATTCAATCAAATTTTAGTAGTCCAAAACCTTAAGACGGGGGGGGGGGGTGTCACAGGGACATATTTGCATGTATCTCGTATGATAAAGTTCTCTTGAATACAATTTTTGGTATTTAAACTTCGAATAATGTGATTTATTATGTAGCAGAGTATTGTTTATGTAACATGTGTAGAATTGGCGGTTTGCTGATGGCTGAAAACTGAAAAATGCAAATATCTCGGTTAATATTCAAGATAGAGAATACATGTATATAACAATATTTATAAAACATTTAATTTGCAATAAGATTGATTTTGTACAATTTTTCGATCCGGCGTATAGTAACGGAGATATTTCTAATTTTCGAAAATCCCCCCCTCCCTCTGGTCAGATTTCATCCATTAACGAACTTGATCTGTCTTTTTACATAAAACGGTTAAATATCGAGTTTCGTAACGATCAAACAAAAATTGCGACCGCTAGAGCGTTAACAGACAAATATATATATATATATATATATATATATATATATATATATATATATATATATATATGTAATTTTGAACGGACCTCATTTTCGTCATCTCCTGGGTAGGATCGATGGACATTTGAAGAAATTTTTCGAAAATCGCATCATGAGTACGACCTCAATAGCTGATTTCCCTTCAGGGAAATCTGCTAAAAATTCCAAAGGACTTTATTATTTAAAATAACACTTTTAGAATTTAGTCGAATGACAAAAGTTAATTATAAATTAAGAGTTAGCCTAGAACTGGACGCGGAGTAACTGCATAAAGCGGTCGACCCCGGCTGTCATCTGGCACATGAACTCTGCAAGGTAGGCGTTCAAGTGGCTAAATAATAAACGATCATCAAGATGTGTTAATAAACACCAACTGGTGTTAATAAACGATCTCTCATTTTCTGCTAATAAAAGAAGCAGAATGTCTATGATAATATAGTCAAGTATGAACAGTATTTAACGATAGCAATAAGAGCAAATAACGATAAGCAGTTATGAACTAGTAAACATTTTATCTGTAAATAATGAGTGGCCCCCTGTTAAGCATTTGGTCATTTATAAATTCTAGAAGTGTTATTTATAAAATAAAGTGATTTTCTTTAATTATGAATATAGTAATTATAATTTAATAATACTCCTTAAATGGCTGGCCTCCCGATAATCGACAAGTACCTAAATTGGTATCTAGATTCACCTGTAAATATGTTTCTATATTCTAATCGAGCCCGAAATTCTATAAAATATATTTAATGTCATCTTGAAAATTATTATTATTTATTTACTTCCACTTTATGCAACTATGGCTAATTAGGATGGGTTATCTACAGGTTACCACCCTTTTCTCTTCATAATGGGACTAGGGAATTTATTTAATGAGCTAACTCGAATACAGTTATATTTCCCAGGCGGGAATCGAACTAGCCACTTGAGGTTTACCATATAAGATTAAGACCAGCGCCGTAACTCGCATGGCAAACCTGGGCCCCAATTAGTGAAAATTAATAATACAGGTTGAAAGTCATTGAAATATACAATACTTTGGAACTTTATGGTTATCAACTGAATAGGTGGAAATGGAATCAGATGATCCAATAATGAGTGGACACAATACGTCTGTTAACCTGAAGCCATGAGTGATTATTATTGGCATGTTTTGGATTTCAGTTATTAAATTTTAGTTATGCAATGAAATTAATGTTTTTTTTAGGACTTTTATCTGGTAGGTATGAGTAAGAACTAAATAAATCGTAAACGTTTCTAAAATTCTCTGTGTACATAAGTCAAAAATTCTCACTAATACCAGAATAGAATGGGATATGGAAGAAAAAAACGAAAAACAACAGAGTTGGCCAATTCTGGAAGATAGTTAGTACATTTAGAATCGACATGATCGAACCTAAATTACTTGTTAAAAGAAAATGCAAATGTCCAATAATGCAATAATAAAGTTAATTTCACTATTTGTAAGAGAATATTTAAAAAATGACCAAACTCGAACTAATTTACTTAGATAAGGGATTCTATCCATAAATTGTAGGCATCTTCATGAGTTAGCTAGAGTACACGGAAGCTCCAGAAAGGCATTTTTCGAGCAATAATTACAACCATGTTCCATTTCTTGTTTGGCCAATCAAATCTTACCGTATGAGCATGATTTTTCCTCCTTCATCAAGTCGAAATCATATTCTTTGATAGCTACAGATTTGAGTAATAGGTCATATACGCATACATCGATCTGTATATAAACGCTGAAAATTGAGTTAAACAAACCTGTAACATACTTATTAGTTAGTCGGATCGTTTCACTGTATATTAATGGAAATATTTCGTTGGGTCAAGTGTACATCTCTTTGTTTACTCGTGGATCACTTCACACTATCAGTGATTTTTTTAAAAGGTGCAAGGGCACAATTAAGAAAGTATATTCCTAGAAATTAGTCTTAATCATCTTGAAAAACTAGTGGTGGATTTGATTCCCACATTTTTTTCCCTCATAGTAACCTTATGAGAAGTTACTAATTTGAGAACACATTCCATTGCCACTTGGGATATTACACGAACGATAATATTTAAATACATTTTTATAATACATACTATTCAATGGGTTATTACCATATAATCAAATAATAGTAATAAAAATAGAATGAAATAATAAACAAAAATAACGTTAAATAAAATTATAAAGTAAACAAGATAATTACAAATAAAATTAATAAATGAAGATGCAAAAACAAATTAAATAAAGCTAAACTCAACCGATGCTAGTCTATGGCATATTGAGTTATAATTCTCTTTCCTCATAATCAACTTAATATTCTAATACACTTCTGCTACATCTATATCTCCACTTTTGATAAACTTTATGAGTTCTTTATTATATTTATTAAATATTACATGAGGTGATTCTGGCCAATTACTTTCTTTTAAAATTGTGTTCATTATGAAATTTGATCTATTTTGATTACATGTTGATTAGTCTCAGAGTTTATGTAAAAACGTTTGTGTTATCTGTCTATCGCAAGTACATTTGTCATTGTCTTGATTTTTAAATCTTTTTAAATAACGTCCTGCATGTCCATGTTCCGCTAGAAATTGTGTGCATTTGTGATGTTGACTCTTCGATTCTCTCATGGACATGGAAATCTATTTCTTGAAAATCCTTATTACCAAAGTGGCAAAGAACGAATAACAAATAACCTGTTGGAAACTCGTCTTAATGTGCATTGGACGAGTGATGTACAAATAATTTTAATTTAGACGTATACTCAATATTAAAATTATATATATTCTTTTTACAGAAGCTGAACTTTTAACCTAATTATGCCGGGAACAATTTATTCGAACTTCTTCAGACAATTCTTAGATAATTTCTTTATGATCTAACTAGTGCTTCCTACTGTGGTGTTTTATTTTGTGAGTATATGAATTAACGAAAACTTAAAACATTTATGTAAACGAATTTGACAAAATAATTCTGAACTGTTCATAGATTAGTCATTAGTCAATTTAATTTCAAGACCAGAAGGAAGGAAATAAGAAATGGTTTTAATTATTTATTAAATAAGGCAAAATGTTCCCAGTCACAGACACTCGAACTATTTAGGCCACTACTCTCCTAACTAATCGACATAATAACCACCCCGTTATTGATAATAATCAACAGAAATAAAATATGGAAGTTATTTTTAATTGGATTAATCCTTAAGCCAGAAAACAAAAGTCCGTCACGCAGGGGCTGCGTAAACTAAGCAGATTTCCCCCGTGAAGTTTTACAATAGAGAAATCTGCACACTGGTAACACAATACCACCGTGATTAGATAATGAGAAATCTTTCAGTTAATTAAAATAAATTCCCAACTGAAACGGCTTCTGAACTGTAAGAATAATTTATATTTTAATTACTCAAATTTTAGTAGTCCAAGAACTAAAGAAGGGGGGGGGCGGATGAACAGAACGTATTTGCATAAATCTCGCAAAGTAACGAAGGTAAGGTAAGGTTAAAAACGACAGGTTAGAAGAAGCTTCCACCTGAGCCGAGAAATGACGAAGATGGCCGACGTAATCCGAACTATACCCGACCACAGACTTTATAAAAATGCAAATATCTCGGTTAATATTCAAGATAGAGAATAAATGTATATAACAATATTTATAGTAAATTTAGTTTGCAATAAGATTGGTTCTATACAATTTTTCGATCCGATGCATAATAACGGAGATATTTTGAATTTGCGAAAATCCCCCCTCTAAACCCCCTCTCCCTCTGGTCCGATTTCAGCCATTAACGAACTTGATCTGTCTTTTTACATAAAACGGGTAAATATCGAGTTTCGTAACGATCAAACAAAAATTGCGACCGCTAGAGCGTTAACAGACATATATATATATATATATATATATATATATATATATATATATATATATATATATATATATATATATATATATAATTTTGAACGGACCTCATTTTCGTCATCTCCTGGGTAGGATCGATGGACATTTGAAGAAAATTTTCGAAAATCGCGTCATGAGTACGACCTCAATAGCTGATTTCCCTCAAGGGAAATCTGCTAAAACGGCAGCTAGGGGAAAAGGTGAAATGAATGAAAGAAAATTCCTTAGTCCACGCCTCATAATTATAAGAAAAGAGTAGGCCGAAAGAGAGAATTTCATCTAGAACGGAAAGGAATACTTTGTATAGGTTGACAGCATTAGAAACAAGAGAGGCGGTCGATGAACGAACCAATGTAATTGTACTATTAGGGACGGTCAATAGTGCGTGCCCTCTTTTACAGGTCCCTCAATGTCGTTGACATAGACAACTTGGATCAATTGAGAGCTTTTATACAGGACGATTTGACAGCCAGGTCGTGTTTGCGCCGACTCATAAATACAGGCACGTGCCCAAATCCTTTAGGTATGTAATATGTCCCAAAATAAAATAAAAATAAAAATTTCCTTCCCATTGACATAAGATTACAATTATTTATTTATTTAAATGAGTTCCGCAAAACCAGCGATTTACTCATAATTCAATTGTGCACAAAAAGGCGAATAGTAACAAAATATATAAAGAAACAGAAAAGGAGTGAACTATGGTGGTTTTTGATACGGTTCATTGGCATACCAGTTGTATATGGAAACATCAGGGTGGTGAAAATAATTTAAAGGAAAATGTAAGTATCGACGGGAGAAAGAAAAAGAAAGAAACAAAAAAAAATAATAATAAAATAAGGAAAAGAGAAAAACAAAGAAATGAATAAAAAAATAGAATAAGGAAAAGAGAAAACCAAGAAAAATGAATAAATAAAAAAAGGGAGGAAGGGAAAGGGAAACCAAAAAAATAATAATAAATGAAATTGAAGTGTATACACCCTGTTAATGGAGGAAGTGAAGAGTAGTGTTTAGAAATTGTAGATTATAGTGTGATGTATATATATTAATGTATTTTAGATGTTTAATGATTGAGTCTAATTAATTACTGTTATCGGTTAAAAGTTCCTGTAAGTCATATGGAATGTCTAAATTGTCTCTTCGTCCAATGTTAGTCAATTGTGTTGCACAGTAAATTATAATTTGAATGAGCTATTAGAGCAAAAGGCATTTTGGTTTCCCATCAGCCAAATCAGTATCGAATTCATCTAAAAGAACTAATTTTTAGCATAGTTAAAGTAATTTTAATTATCCAAATTTAAGTTAAATCCAGAGACATTAAACAAAAGTAATGATAGTAGACGTGAAAAGAGACGTTGTTGACTCTTTTATGAAGAATTTTTAATATAAATATTCGGCTTAGAGTAACGGCTTCTATTTCATAAGGAAATACAAGGAAAAAATTCAAAATGACTTTAGCGAATGATGGACCGCTCTGACTTGGACCGTTTACTACTATAAAATATTCATGAAATTGGTCATAAATGTAGATATTTTTACGAATCAATGGAATAAATGATGTCTGAAGGTCATAAAATCTCTCACTGGACGTAATTAAAAGCTCTTCATGTTTCTTTATTAATAATAATTCCTTTAGTAGGATTTGCCCTTAAAACCTTTATGCAATTGTAGTATTAAAAGCTCTTCTGAAGAGACTATTAACCATAGCGATACATGTAGAACATATTTTAATGGTGAGAAGTGATAAAAGATAATTTGCATTTCATTTGGTGACCTTCTGCCAAAACTGTTCCATTAATGAATCAGACATGTTTACCTGTGAACAATATTTTCAACACCAGCTTACCACTAAATATTCATCAATATGTGAACTATATGTACGCAAGTATAATGTTTTGAATCTATAACACTCTTTTCGTTCGTTGAATATTCACAGTACAAGCTTGAATTTGTCAAACAATTCATAATAACTGTATATGGAGGCATTTGGTGTTATTTTAAGCAGATTTTACAATAAATTATTACAAAGAATAATAGCTCACATTTCGTATACCCTTAACTGTAATAATATCAAATAAAATAAAACCGTATTTTACAATTAAAGGAGAATGACATTGTAAGAGACCTGTACATTTCCAATATATTTTCTTTATATGTACATATACAGGGTGTCCCAACTCCGCAACTTAAAATCTCCAATTATTTTAATACAAAGCTGAGACTTGGTGTGTCACCCATGTAGAATCATTTCAGTCCATATTCAACCTCGTAATCTTCTCCAGTACTTCTCCAGCGACCGACCGTAACTTTGAAATTTTCAATGGAATGCCCTACTTTTTTATAGCAGATTCTTGTAGAAAATCATTTTCTAAAAAAAGTTCATATCGGTGAAATTTTCGATTTAATTCAACCTTTAACCGTAAAATGCACTAATCTATATTTCAGAAACGTCACATTTTATAAAAAGTCCGTCACGCAGGGGCAATCTGTCTTTTTACATAAAACTGACGATCAAACAAAAATTGCGACCGCTAGAGCGTTAACAGACAATATATATATATATATATAAAAAATGCTGTGGCATAAAAATAAACGTTTTGTATTACCAAAATCAGTAATAAACGTTTTTAATAAGAGTTCTTTTGGATTGCAAAATTAAATACTCGCAAGTTTCACAGTTTTTATCACTGCAAAATTTATTTGGATAATGCACAATAAACTTGGTGATTATTCTTCAATGAGTCACAGTCCAATAATTCACTGAAATTCACAGAAAGACGGCACTGCACTGTCCTTTACTTCGCGGCACTGCACTGTCTTAAACACGGCACTAAACTGTTACTTACAGTCACGGCACAACACTGTTCTTCTTTTAAAAACACTTTACCGCACTGCACTAAGTCGCACTGAAGTGAACATCGAGACAGGTGACAATAAAACTGACTGGCTCGCAGCTGGCCGCTCTTTATAGGTTGTCGGCATACATCAAAGGGGAATTGTCTCGTTCATTCGAGGCTGGGCTAGAAGAGTCTATAGAGGCTAGAACTTTCTGTCGGCTGCTTTGATCTACGTCACACTTTCCAAATACGCGACTCTCTCTCTCTGAAGGATTATTCATCTATTTAATTTTCGCAACACTGCCGCCCACTTAAGCCTTTTCGTCCCGAATAGGCTCAATATCGCCGTTGCCATACTTGGCTAGTCGCTCTAGGTGTACCACTTTCATTTTAGACCTCGGATTGTGGTATCTCTGTATCCGGTAGACAACGTCGTTCAATCTCTTGATCACCTTGTAAGGTCCCTCCCAGTGCGTTTGCAATTTCGGGGATAGTCCTTTCTTTCGTTGTGGGTTGAATAGTAGAACCATTTGCCCTTCAGTGAATCCCTCCGTGTTTGCTGCCCGATCATACCTGGCTTTCATCTTATCACCTGTCATTTTAATACGGTTGCGAACAAACTCATGGAGCTCATGCAGGTCTTCCTGTGCCTGGGGAGTATTTCCATTGTCTTCGCAGGACGGTCCGGGTTTGGCCCCAAATTCCAAATCCGCTGGCAGTCTTAATTCTGCTCCAAATAAGATTTTTGCCGGAGTACGTGAGGTGGAATCATGGATTGCCGACCGGTAAGCCAGTAGTAATTTGGGTATGTGCACATCCCAATCCCTTTGTTGTGTGCTAACCACTTTTCTGAGATATTCCTCCAGTGTCCGATTAAATCTTTCGACCATGCCATCAGATTGTGGATGAAGCGGTGTCGTCCTTGTCTTTTTGATGCCATACAATTCACACATTTCCTTGAATATGGCCGATTCGAAATTTCGGCCCTGGAAATTTCAGAATGAAGTTCTATTGGAACCCCGTATCGGCACACCCAATTATTTACAAAGGCATCTACAACCGTTTTCGACTCCTGGTTTGGGATGGCATATACTTCGGGCCATTTACTGAAGTAGTCCATTACAACTAGGACATACCGGTTTCCAGCCTCACTGACAGGGAATGGACCAGCAACATCCATGGCTATCCGCTCGAAAGGGGCGCCTGCGTTGTACAGCTGAAGTTTGCCACGACTTCTTCTCGTTGGACCCTTGGCTGCAATGCACTGCTCGCAATTGGCTATCCAATCGGTTACAGATTGCTGACATCCCACCCAGTAAAATCGTTGTTTTATCTTTTCCAGGGTTTTTGTAATGCCCAGATGGCCGCCGCTGGGACCATTATGGAACTGCTTCAATACCTCATTTATCTTGGAAGTGGGCACGACTATTAGGTCGGTTGTGGTTTTGCCATCTGCACTCTCCCAAGATCGATATAAGCAGCCCTCTACCAGTTTTAGGCTATTCCACTGTACCCAGTATGATTTCGCAAGTGGGCTTTCAGCTGATGTCTCATTTCGGGTTGGTTTTCTGTTGCATTCCTTAGCCGATATAATCTTCGCCAGAATCGGGTCATCTTTCTGAGCCTTCGACCAGTCCTCGTCTGAGCCAATACGGGTAAGTCGCACATCAATCACGCTTTCCTCTTTCTCGGCTTTAGTACAATGTTTGCATTCTATGTTACAAGGCCGTCTTGAAAGGGCATCAGCGTTATTGTGTTTCCCACCTTTTCGATGCTCGATGCTGAAGTCATAGCTCTGCAGACGTTCAATCCATCGCGCCAGCTGACCTTCTGGGTTCTTGAACTGCAGCAACCAACGTAGTGCGGAGTGGTCTGTTCTTAAGGTGAAGTGTTGACCATACAAGTATTTGTGGTAATGCTTGACGCACTCCAACACTGCCAGAAGCTCCCGTCGGGTAACACAATAATTTCTTTCGGGTTTGGAGAGTACCCTGCTGTAGTAGCCAATGACTCTTTCTGCCCCATCAACTACTTGAGAAAGTACTCCTCCTATTCCATAGCCACTGGCGTCCGTATCAATTATGAACTTCTGTCCAGCGATTGGATAGGCAAGGACAGGTGCTGTGCACAAGAGTTCCTTGAGCCTCTGGAACGCATCTTCCGTTGCCTCACTCCAGTGGTATGATCGCGACTTTTTGGTTAGCTCGTGCAAGCTGGCAGCTACCTGAGCGAAGTTTGGCACGAATCTCCTGTAGTATGTGCAAAGCCCCAGAAGCTACGCGTGAAGATTTCGTGGTCGAGGCCAGTCCTTTACTGCCCGTATTTTGTCCTCGTCAGTGGAGATGCCCTCTGCTGTTACCCGATGTCCCAAGTATTTTACCTCTTTCTGAAACAGAGCACATTTCGTTATGCTTAACTTCAGCCAAGCTGCTATTATGCGACTAAATACTTCATCCAGGTTTTTAAGATGTTCTTCAAAAGTCTTCCCCATAACGATTATGTCATCTAGATACACTAAGCATGTCTTCCAATTGAGACCCTTTAGCACACGTTCCATTAAACGCTCAAAAGTAGCTGGGGCGTTGCAGAGCCCAAATGGCATCACCTTGAACTGCCATAAACCATTGCTTGCGCTAAAGGCAGTTTTCTCTTTGTCCTTATCGGCTATCTCTACTTGCCAGTAGCCGCTTTGCAAGTCCAAGGTAGAAAACCATTTCGTTCCAGCCAACGTGTCTAAGGTGTCGTCAATTCTTGGCAGCGGATAACTGTCTTTCTTGGTGACGTCATTGAGTTTTCTGTAGTCGACGCAGAATCTGGTGCTGCCGTCTTTCTTCTTTACTAGAACTATTGGCGAGCTCCACGGACTCGAAGATGGTTCAATGACTCCATTTCGTTGACAAGTTCTTTAACTTCGTTCCGCTTCGCTAGGGGAACACTCCTGGGTGCCTGTTTTATAGGTCTCGCTTCACCGGTATTTATTTCATGTTTCACTACAGCTGTTCTACCTGGGCTTTTATTGCTTAGGGCGAAGACGGAGGCATGTGTTCTTAGCAACTCCTTTGCTTTGTTTCTTTCAGGCGATGTCAGTCCTTTCATCCACTTTTCCTCTTCTTCTGCAAGTAGTTCGCGCTCCTTGGCTGTCATTTTCGGGCATCCTGAATTTTTGGCACAGTTAATTATTGCTTCTGCTGGCTCACATTGACCTATTTCAAAATTTTTGTTAATGATCTTCTCATTGTTGGATAGGTTAAGTACTCTCACCGGAACTCGTCAATCGTCGCAGGTTTTCACGAGGGCTTTAGCTGTTATAATGTCATCTTTAAGTTCTTTATTTTCTACTACCCACAACCGGTTATCCTCACAATCTTCTTCCACACGCGCCCACACTAAGGTTTCCGACTGGGGTGGTAATTTCTGGCGTCTGACGGTAAATAGCCTCCTTACTGTGGTCTTGCTCTCATATCCAACATCCAAGGGTATCTCGACGTTGCGCCAGATCATAACTTGTTGACCCATGTGCAGATTGATACCGTGGGCTATCATGAAGTCTGCACCGATGATCACTTCGTCCACTATATCGGCGACAACAAATACATGATCGGCGCTAGTGTTGGCGATAGTCAGTCGAACCTTGGCTCTTCCATAGACGGTGGCTGATTCCCCAGTAGCAGTGCGCAGTCGAACGTCGCTTAATGGTTCCACTGATCCTTTTACCAAATCGGGCCTAATTATGGACTGTGACGCCCCTGTGTCTATGGTGAGAATCTGCTTCCTTCCGTTAATGAGTCCACGAGCTGTAAGGTTGCTATTCTGCTGTTGTATTATGGAAATGGAGATTGTGGGGCCAGCGGTTGTAGGAGCTAGCTCTTGCCCCTCAGTGCTAGCTCGTTTTAGTTTAACGGTGTCTCTTGAGATTTGGGGTTATTCGTCCGTTTGTTCTCCCTTGGTGGCGAAACAGATCTTGACCTTTTCTTTGGAGCTTTACAGTTACGTTGAAAATGGCCGGCCTTGCCACAGTTGTAGCACTTTGAGCGTGATCTGTTCCTTTGCTCCTCCATTATTCGCTTGACGAATTCTTCTATGTCACTCCTTGACATTTGGGCGTCATTTTGAATATCAGCCTCAAGACGTCGCACCTTGAAGACTTGTGGTTTCGAAATTACTTTAGCGGTCCCCTAGGCTAGCGCATAAGAGATGGTTTCAGCAAAGGATGATTTTTGCATAGCACACACCGCGAATTTAACGTCTGGATCTCGTATACCATTCACAAATGCTTCAATCTTGAACTGATCCAAGAATGGATGATTTTCACCTGGGTAAGTCAGCTGCACTAGACGTTCGATTTCCATGGCAAAATCTTGTAGCGTCTCGTTCGGTTTCTGCACTCTGCCCCTTAGTTCCATCCTGTACTCGTAAAGTTCTCGCTTATGCTCACCGCCAAACTTGCGCTGTAATGCCAACATAATGTCCTCATAATTATTCCTACAAGCTGAAGGTAAACTCTCCAGGATTTCTGCAGCGGTTCCTTCAGTGCCAAAATCAATTCTACCGCTTTCTCTTCATTATTCCATCCGTTTCTACTGGCCACCGTCTCAAATTGGAATTTAAAAACATTAAATGGTACATTACCATCAAAAGTTGGGGTCTTTATCTTGCTGGAATTTTCTGAAATGAGCCTCACCGGACCCTCTCGAACATGTAGATTATCCATTTGGAATTGTAGCTCACGTATTTCATCGTCTACCTTCTTTCCTAGGTTGGACACTTTCTCTTCAACATTATTCAATTTTTCATCAAACCCGCTTACTCTCTGCTCAATGGCTTCCACTCGTTTGCCCAATACCTCTGATATTTCGTGGAGTTTAAGGTTTGTCGTTCTGGAGGCTTCCTGAAGTTCCTCAAGTTTCTCGCAATTAGCCCTAGAAGCTTCCTGAAATTTTTCTTCGAGTCTCTCACAATTAGTTCTGGAAGCTTCTTCTAATCTCTCGTAATTAGCTCTAGAAGCTTCTTCTAATTTTTCGTAATTAGCTCTAGAAGCTTCCTGGAATTCTTGTCTGACTTCCGCTAATATTTTCTCACTGTTACTTCGAGAAGCTTCCTGGAATTCTTGTCTGACTTCCGCTAATATTTTCTCACTGTTACTTCGAGAAGCTTCCTGGAATTCTTGTCTGACTTCCGCTAAGATTTTCTCGCTGTTACTTTTAGAAGCTTCCAAGAGTTTCTGGTTATTTTCCATGATAGCGGCTAAAATTGAATTTAAGTCCAAATTGCTACTTGAGATAGGATTACTTACAGCAATGTCTTCTTTATCGTCAAACTCGTGTGTACTTATATCGATTCCTCGTCTTTGGAATTCATCTGTCAACCGCCTTTGTAATTCAGCCTTATTTCCTGTTGTTGGCATATCCAGTTTAGCCAGCTCCTTCTTCAGCTGTTCCACTTTTAGTTCTTCAAACTTCATTTTTGTTGATTTTAATTTTGCAATCCCACTTCTGACACCAGTTGTTACGTTTTGTATTACCAAAATCAGTAATAAACGTTTTTAATAAGAGTTCTTTTGGATTGCAAAATTAAATACTCCCTAGTTTCACAGTTTTTATCACTGCAAAATTTATTTGGATAATGCACAATAAACTTGGTGATTATTCTTAGTTACTACTCACAGTATACACTGATAGCGTTACTGTTCTTCAATGAGTCACAGTCCAATAATTCACTGAAATTCACAGAAAGACGGCACTGCACTGTCCTTTACTTCGCGGCACTGCACTGTCCTTTACTTCGCGGCACTGCACTGTCTTAAACACGGCACTAAACTGTTACTTACAGTCACGGCACAACACTGTTCTTCTTTTAAAAACACTTTACCGCACTGCACTAAGTCGCATTGAAGTGAACATCGAGACAGGTGACAATAAAACTGACTGGCTCGCAGCTGGCCGCTCTTTATAGGTTGTCGGCATACATCAAAGGGGAATTGTCTCGTTCATTCGAGGCTGGGCTAGAAGAGTCTATAGAGGCTAGAACTTTCTGTCGGCTGCTTTGATCAACGTCACACTTTCCAAATACGCGACTCTCTCTCTCTGAAGGATTATTCATCTATTTAATTTTCGCAACAATATGTACATATACAGGGTGTCCCAACTCCCCAACTTAAAATCTCCAATTATTTTAATACAAAGCTGAGACTTGGTGTGTCACCCATGTAGAATCATTTCAGTCCATATTCAACCTCGTAATCTTCTCCAGTACTTCTCCAGCGACCGACCGTAACTTTGAAATTGTCAATGGAATGCCCTACTTTTTATAGCCGGTTCTTGTAGAAAATCATATTCTAAAACAAGTTCATATCGGTGAAATTTTCTTTTTAATTCAACCTTTAGCCGTAAAATGCACAAATTTACATTTCAGAAACGTCACATTTTATTGAAAAATGCTGCGACATAAAAATTGTAGTCAACAAAATTATATTTGAAACATGACTTCGGGGAAAAGAATGGATTCTGAAATTAAAAAAAAAATGAATCCAAAAGTATGTTTACTTAAAAAACATCAACACGACAAAAAACATTATTCGAATTAATTTATTTTAAATTAATTACGTAGTAATTATTTGTAAAAGGAATACATTTTTCCACCGGCACAGTTTCATGTTAAAAAATAAATAAATAAAAACAATGTGATGTGTTCCAGGGAAGAATCATAGGCATGCCTTTTTTCGATGAAACATTAAATGGTACAGTCTTCAACCGCTTCCTAAATAAAGAATTTCTAAATTAATTAGAAGAAATAGATACTTTCATAGTAAGGGTCATTTACCCCAAAATGTTATAAAGTTCTAAACTACACTAGTATATGATTCACAAGTTTTGGCCTAAAACCTATTGTTAAAGCCTTTAGTTACTCGTGTAAATTTAATATCTGTATTCACATTTATGTAACTAGTCTCAAAGCGTTATTGAATGGTGATAACGCATTATGTATTCTTTGAGCTAAAATATAGAGGGATCAATCTCCACGACTGGATAAAAAGCTTTGGGAATTTATTTCTAAGTGTAGATTGAATAACAAGGATGAGGATGCATTTAATTTCCTTATTTGTATGCAAATCTTACGTAAGCAGATGAAGTGGGATAAGCAAGAAGAGGCTTGACGAGGGGGTTGATGATACATTTGTCTTTGTGGTGTGAGGATGCGACCCTTCCATGGCAGTCGACCGTTCAAAACAGGATCATGGCAGATTAACGAAACAAAGGGGTCTCCCCACTTGTGACGCTTTATAAACTCGATGAAATTTCGTTAACTTTTTTGTTCTCACTATTGAGTTCATTAAACAATGAAGTAAGATGAGTTAGAAAACAGAGTGAAACTCTTCAGTGATCAATAATACCCATGGAGCAAAAAAGAAATAAAACCTTTGTCAAGCGGCTTTACTATAACAAGTAAATTTTAGGAGCTCCTTCCTGTACATTCATAGCGTTTTAACAGATTTCCCTTGAGGGAAACCAGCTATTAAGGTTGAACTCATGACGACATTTTTTTTTCGAAATGTCTTTCGATAATACCTAGGAGATGATATACATATATATATATATATATATATATATATATATATATATATATATATATATATATAAACTTTATTTATACTGTCCTAAATGTTTCGTGGCTTAAATATCATTTCTTCAGGGGCTATCCATTTCTGATGTGCTCGTTCCCTCTTACTTTCGATGCGACTGACCCTTCCTTACTGGGGTGGTTGTTGGTAATGAGATTCCCGAAGTAGATTATGTCAGCTGTCTACAGATATATTATTTACATCACGTCAATCTGAACTCGGTTATTTCGCGTCATAATTTAAAATCGATTATTTCAAGATAAAATGTTATAGATTTTTTTTGTATTTATTATTGTCTAAATATACTCCTTTATTTTTCGTTTAGTATTATTTATTTATTTATCAATTATTTGATCTTATTCAAAATTGAAGGTGTGTACCTTGGAGAGGGAACGACCACTTCAGAAAAGGATAGCTCCTGAAGAAGTGGTGAGCTCCAAAACTTGTAGGCCAGTATGAATAATGTTTGCGCAGAAAAAATGGTTTTGCATTTTCTTCAAATGTCCATCGGTCCCACCCAGGAGATAACGAGAATAAGGTCCGTTCAAAATTATATATATACTAGCTCAGATACCCGGCTTCGCCCGGGAGTTGGGGTAATTCCCGTTGTTGGTATTTGTTAATAATAAAATTACTTTTTTATGTGTCTTCACTGTCCTCCGAATTGTCATATTTCCCGTCTCCTGTGCATTATGCATAGATTTCAGTTATTAAGGACAAAATATTAACATAGATTTGAATTAATTTTTCCAGGTGAGGTACCTCTTAGCTCAAATTGGAATGAATTGTTGAGCATATCAATATTTCTAAGCACATTACTTGCTCCACACATTGTTCCTGGAGAAATGTATAAAACAAAAGTTAATCTAAATAACAAAGTAAACAACTTTTGTTATGTGCATGTTTGTCGAAAAACAAATAGACAATGAAATATCGCGAATTTTTAATTCAGTCCTCCCTTATAACCCCCACTCCCGTTCTAACCTAAAAATTTTAATATAGCTAATAATCATGGAAGAATTAATGCTAATTGACATACCGAGTTTTTCTAAGTTCTAAGTTCGCCCATTGATATAGTTGACTCCCGCTTTAGTTTGTAGTATATATCTCGTTTATACTTCGTTAAAAGACAAAAATGAATATTACAAAAGTTACTCTAAATAACAAAATAAATAACTTCTGTTATGTTCATATTTGCCGAAAAACGAATAGAAAACGAAATACCGCTATTTTTAAATTCAGGCCTCCCCTACAACCCCCACTCCTGCTCGTCCCTAGAAATGTTGGTATGGCTTGTTATAATGAAAGCGTCAGTGCTAATACACATACCGAGTTTTATTTATTTCCGTTGTGTCTTTTGTCTCAAATTAAATTGTTCACTTCAGCTATAGGTTTTAGCGTATATCTCGTTTATAATTCGGTATAAGAAAAACGTGTATATAACAAAAGTTACTCTAAATAACAAAATAAACAACTTTTATTATATTCATATTTGCCGAAAAACCAATAGGAAACGAAATATCGTTATTTTTAATTTCTGGCTTCCCTTATACCCCCCACTCTTGTACGTCTCAGAGGATATTAAAATTAATTATAGTTACTCCAAATAACAAAATAAACAACTTTTGTTATGTTTATATTTGCGGAAAAACGGAATTGATTTGAGGCTGAATGGTGATGGTATTTTTTTGGCAAGGGTTTACCCGTTGTTGGCATTTGTTAATAATAAAATTAATTTTTATGTATGTCTTCACTGTCCTTCAAATTGCCATATTTCCCGTCTCCTGTGCATTATGCATAGATTTTAGTTATTAAGGACAAAATATTAAAATACATTTGAATTCATTTTTCCAGGTGAGGTACCTCATAGTTCAAATTGGAATGAATTCTTGAGCATATCAATATTTCTACGCAAATTACTTGCTCCACACATTGTTCCTGGAGAAATGTATAAAAAAAAAAAAAAAAAAAAAAGTTAATCTAAATAATAAAGTAAACAACTTTTGTTATGTGCATGTTTGTCGAAAAACATATAGACAATGAAATATCGCAAATTTTTATTTCAGGCCTCCCTTATAACCCCCACTCCCGTTCTAACCTAAAAATTTTAATATAGCTTATAATCATGGAAGAATTAATGCTAATTGACATACCGAGTTTTTTTAGTTCGGTTTAATCGTTAGCACCCAATGAAATAGTTGACTCCCGCTTTAGTTTATAGTGTATATCTCGTTTACACTTTGTTAAAAGATAAAAATGAATATGACAAAAGTTACTCAAAATAACAAAATAAACAACTTTTGTCATGTTCATATTTGCCGGAAAACGAATAGAAAACGAAATACCGCTATTTTTAAATTCAGGCCTCCCTTACAACCCCCACTCCTCCCCGTCCCTAGAAATGTTGGTATGGCTTGTTATAATGAAAGCGTTAGTGCTAATACACATACTGAGTGTTTTATTTAGTTCGGTTGAGTCTTTTGTGCCAAATAAAATTGTTGACTCCCGCTTTAATTTTTAGCGTATAACGCCTTTATACTTCGGTATACGACGATAGTGTATATAAAAAATAAGGGAAGCCAGAAATTAAAAATAGCGATATTTCGTTTCCTATTGGTTTATCCGCAAATATTAACATAACAAAAGTTGTCTATTTTGTTATTTGGAGTAACTTTTGTTATATACACTTTTGTCGTATACCTAAGTATAAATGAGTTATACGTTAAAACTTTAGCGGGCACTAACGGCTGAAACGAACTTAACAAAACTCGGTATGTCAATTAGCATTAATTCCTCCATGATTATAAGTTATATTACAATTTTTGGGTTCGAACGGAAGGGGGGTTATAAGGGAGGCCTGAAATAAAAATTCACTATATTTACATGTATAAGAGACGGGAAATATAAAAATATCGAAGACTGTGAAGCCTTATCGAACAAATAATTCTATTATTAGCAAATCCACGGGAAAGACGGGTATCAATCCTAAACACTGGGACGGGTAAATGTCAAAATATTGTGCAATGTAAAGCCTGCTAAAAAATCTGAGCTAGTATATATATAAAATTGTAACCTCTGTCTGTACATTGATTTTTTTCGCGAAATTTCACGATAACTTTTCGTTTCACATGTCATAGACACCATAACTGCATTTTGTTTCTTTCGTGTCTGTTTGTTTGTTTGTTTGTTTGTTACCTTTTCACGCATAAACGGCTGAACCGAATTTTATGAAACTTGGTATGTATATTACTACTAGCCCAACTTAGACTTTAGGCTATATTAATATTTTCTAAGACGAACAGGAGTGGGGGTTATAAGGGAGGCCTAAAATTAAAAATAACGATATTTCATTTCCTATTGCTTTTTCAGCAAATATGCACATAACAAAAGTTGTTTATTTTGTAATTTAGAGTAACTTTTGTTATATGCACTTTTGCCGTATACGGAAGTATAAATGAGTTATACGCTAAAAACTATAGCGGGAGTCCACAATTTTTTTTGGCACAAAAGACTCAACCGAACTAAACCAAACTCGGTATGTGAATTAGTACTAACGATTTCCTTATAATAAGCCATACTAACATTTCTAGGGACGGGCAGGAGTGGGGGTTGTAAGGGAGGCCTGAAATTAAAAATAGCGGTATTTTGTTTTCTTTGGTTTTTCTGCAAATATTCACATGACAAAAGTTGTTTAGTTTGTTATTTAAAGTAACTTTTGTTATATTCACATTTGTTGTATAAAAAATTATAAACGAAATATACACTAAAAGCTAATGCGGGAGTCAACTATTTTATTGGACACCATAACTGCATTTTGTTTCTTTCGTGTCTGTTTGTTTGTTTGTTTGTTTGTTACCTTTTCACGCATAAACGGCTGAACCGAATTTTATGAAACTTGGTATGTATATTACTACTAACCCAACTTAGACTTTAGGCTATATTAATTTTCTCTGAGACGAACAGGAGTGGGGGTTATAAGGGAGGTCTGATATTAAAAGTCGCGATATTTCGTTTTCTATTGGTTTTTTGGCAAATATGCACATAACAAAAGTTGTTTATTTTGTTATTTAGAGTAACTTTTGTCATAAACACTTTCATCGTATTCCGAAGTTTAAATGAGTTATACGCTAATGACTATAGCGGGAGTCAACAATATTATTTGGCACAAAAGACTGAACTGAACTAATTAAATCTCGGACGCGTTAATTATCATAAGCTATAACAAAAATTCTAGGGACGGGCAGGAGTGGGGGTTGTAAGGGAGGCCTTAAATTAAAAATAGCGGTATTTCGTTTTCTACTGGTTTTTCTGCAAATATGCACATGACGAAAGTTGTTTATTTTGTTATTTAGAGTAAGATTTGTTATATTCACTTTTGTCGCATAACAAATTATAAACGAGATTTACACTAAATACTAAAGCGGGAGTCAACAATTTTGTTGGGCACTAACGATTGAACCGAAATTAACAAGACTCGGTATGTGAATTAGCATTAATTCTTCCATGATTATAAGCTATATTAAAATTTTTACGCCCGGACGAGAGTGGGGGTTATGAGGGAGGCCTAAAATAAAAAATTATGATATTTCGTTTCCTATTAGATTCTCGGCAAACATGCACATAAAAGTTGTTTATTTTATTATTTAGTGTAACTTTTGTTGCATTCACTATGTTCGTAAAATGAAGTAAACACGGGATATACGCTAAAACTATAGCGGGAGTCATTAATTTTATTAGTGCTTATTTAAGTATTTTTAATGAATGAATATTATGACAAAAGATTTTATGTTTTAGTCACATATGATAACTCTATATATGATTCGGATTAGTGAGGTTATATATCTCCGTCGTCCCTTCTCATTTATTTATTTCTCCTAGAAAATAACATTGCTATTTATTTCCAATAGAAGTGTAAACTATAAGAGCATTTCCGTTATTTAATTTGTATAATGTATTATTTAAACAAAGTCAGCTGGATTGGCACAAAGAGTGATAGCGGAAGTTATGGGATCATACTCTTTGGTTCTGCTATTATGTTATCTTATTTCCAATATCTTGATGTTATTGAAACAAATATGTTCCATCATAACAATTAGACGTTAATGGTAATGTTATTATGAAAAAAGACAATATCCTTTTAAATTTGATATGATTTAAAGTACTACTTATTTTGCAGGGAGGGTTACGTTCTCTTCCCCTCACCTATATTTTTGAATATAAATGAAATTATTTTTAGGGTAATACTATTATTTAATTCCATCAGGTAGATAAATTATTAAAATAATACTTCAAATCAATATTTTAAGGAAACCTATGGAGATGCTGGAGCGGAAGGAGGCCGGAGCCTAAACAGTTAATTGAGTTAACCTATTTTCTGTGAAATGATTTCTACTGCACTCTACTATTACGAATATAATCTAATTACAAAACTATGCTTAAACTATACGAGCTCGGATTGGTTTTTGACAGGAAATAAGTTTCTTTATAGAGGATATTTAATTTTAATAAATGCTATCCACGATTATGGTTTGAAGTATTCAAAAAGGTGAGTTAAAAAGTGGAGAGAGATAGATCAGGAACACATTTTTATTTATTCTTCAAAATTAAAATTTCTCATCTATACGTCGCTCGCCTGACCCTCACGGGAAACAATGATTAGGGGCTTATTTTCATTTATTTGAATTACAATTCTTTTTTTTCTGTAAGCCGCCTGCCTGACCCTCACGGGAAAACTATGCGCCCAGACGAGAAGTGTAGTAAACATTGAAGCCTTGCTAAAAAAAAAATACTATTATCATTCAGCCTCAAGTGATTTCCCGAGCGAAGCCGGGTACCTTAGCTAGTATATATATAAAATTGTAACCTCTGTCTGTACATTGATTTTTTTCGCGAAATTTCACGATAACTTTCACATGCCATAGACACCATAACTGCATTTTGTTTCTTTGGTGTCTGTTTGTTTGTTTATTTGTTTGTTTGTTTGTTACCTTTTCACACATAAACGGCTGAACCGAATTTTATGAAACTTGGTATGTATATTACTACTAACCCAACTTAGACTTTAGGCTATATTAATTTTCTCTGCAAATATGCACATAACAAAAGTTGTTTATTTTGTTATTTAGAGTAACTTTTGTTATATACACTTTTGTCGTATACCAAAGTTTAAATGCGTTATACGCTAAAATTATAGTGGGAGTCAACAATATTATTTGCCAAAAAAAACTCAACCGAACTAAATAAAACTCGGTATGTGTATTAGCAGTGAGGCCTTCATTATAATAAGCCATACCAACATTTCTATGGACGGGCAGGAGTGGGAGTTATAAGGGAAGCCTGAAATTAAAAATAGCGATATTTCGTTTCCTATTGGTTTTTCCGCAAATACAAACATAACAAAAGTTGTTTATTTTGTTATTCGGAGTAACGTTTGTTATATTCACTTTTGTCGTATACCTAAGTATAAATGAGTTATACGTTAAAACTTTAGCGGGAGCCAACAATTTTATTGGGCACTAACGGCTGAACCGAACTTGACAAAACTCGGAATGTCAATTAGCTTTAATTCTTCCATGATTATAAATTATATTAACATTTTTAGGTTCGAACGGGAGGGGGGTTATAAGGGAGACCTGAAGTAAAAATTCACCATATTTACATGTATAAGAGACGGGAAATATAAAAATATTGAAGACAGTGAAGCCTTATCGAACAAATAATTCTATTATTTGCAAATCCACGGGAAAGCCGGGTATCAATCCTAAACACTGGGACGGGTAAATGTCAAAATATTGTGCATTGTAAAGCCTGCTATAAAATACCATCACCATTCAGCCTCAAATGAATTCCCGGGCGGAACCGGGTATCTGAGCTAGTATATATATATATATATATATATTCGCCTGTTAACGATCTAGCGGTCGCAATTTTTGCTTGATCGTTACCAAACTCTATATTTAAACGTTTTATGTAAAAATAATGGTTAAGTTCGTTAACGGCTGAAATCGGACCAGTGGGACGGGGTGTGTTAGAGGGGTGGATGTTCGAAAATTCGAAATATTTCCGTTACTGTACGTTGGATCGAAAAATTGTATAGAACTAGTCTTATTGAAACTTGAAAGATCTATAATTTTTTTTATGTACATCTTTTCAGTATCATTAATACTAACCGAGATATTTACTTTTTTTTTGTTTTCATCCTTCAGTAAACCTCCACTCCTACTCATGTCTTACCAATAATAAGCTATTATATTATGAAGCATTTTCTTTGAAGCCTAAATAAAAAATATTGTTCTCATTGAACTTTTACGTCATGAGATAAATGCAATTGCCCCTGCGAGACGGACTTTTTTATTGGTGACCCTTGACATGAAACTTTGTAGAATATTTAATGTTCTAATTAATCCCTTCACTCTCTATATGTCACTATTATAGTAATGAAATTAACTATGAAATTAGCTCAAATTCATTTCTAGGTATATACAGTTTAAAAGATCATATGTGTTTCTTGAATATGTTCTGGGTTGTAACAGCTTAGCCCTGACAGGAGTGTCTGAATAGCTCCCAGCTTGGGGGTAACGTAAGCAGAAGCATTGTAGTAAAGCAGTCATCCTTACAATGTTTCTGAATAATCGTATACACTAGGTCCCTCCTTCCCCACGTCAGCATCCCATAGGACTCCTTCATTTCCCTCCTTCCTCCAAGTCATTGTTTACATTTGGTTTATATGCAAATTGTATGTGATGTTTGACCGGAAGGGTCCACCGTTCTGAGGGGGATGCAAAGGATATTGTGCTTCACAAGTGAGAATGAAGATTATTGTTAACGGAGAAACAGAAACATTATCAGCAAATAGTGCGAAGATCTTATATTTTAGCTCTCTAACTAGGCAATTGGGAACTTACGACCATAATATATTTAAGAGGATAGCGTCTTACCCATTCAAGTTATACAATTCCGTCTAATGAACGTTTTTTTTGGCTACCTCACTGGATATCAAATTGTCGGTGGTTAAGTATTTTTAGGAAGGTCGGAGAGGGGTAAAAAAAAACCTTCTTAAATGAAAATACAAACTTTAATAAGAACCTACATGAAAAATATTTCTCTTAATGCTTGAGTTTGTACATTTTACTAAATATCTCAATAAAAAAAAAAAAAACACGCTAATTAAGCACATCCAGTAATTTAATTTATAATATGAGGTTTAATAATTATTTTGTTTAATTCCATTAATATCAAATTTAATTTGACTAAGAAAGACAAAATTTAAAAAAAAAATGATGTGTTTTTTTTTCTTAATTTCTTATCCTCTTATCTAATTACTACAACACATAAGATCATATAACCTTCAAAAATAGAATTCGTCTGTCATCCAATAACTATGACTTCTTTAGAGTAACCTGCACAATTACTAATCAGAAAAGAAAAGCGTTTTCCAAAACAAGTGCGTGACCATGAAACGAAACTCTAAAAGATAAACAAATAAACCATATGTGGCACAGAAGACAAGAAATAGCTAAACTGCATGATCTTGTAATTTACCTACACTAAAAAAAAAATAACATAGATTTTCTGAAAAAAGAGAACTAATAAAACCCTTGTCCGTCATCCAATATAAAGACTTACAGATTTGATAAATAAGTAATATATTATGAGATGAATCTCTTCAAATAAAAACAAAGTTTTTATTTGATTTTGAGAAATAATTGACTGCATTTACTTGGTTGTTTTATTTTCTACCTAGCACAATAAAAACGATTCTGGTGTTTAAAAAAAAATTAAGGTCCTTAACTCTAAAACACATAATAATAATTGAGTCTAGGAGAAAATAACACCTAATAAATTCGGGATTTGGGCTGGCTGGTAGAGAGTCTATCATCAACGGAAGTATAAGCAGGTCAACTATCCCCACTCCTAAAACTTCTTGTTTAAGTGCAGGTCACTTTCGGGGCGAACCGCCCCATCTTCAGTGATCTAGAGTTGGGCCCTAATCCGACGGGATCTATGGATGTACACTTCCATTGACATAATAAATCACTTTTTTTTTGGAGGGGAATCAACTGTCTTTGGTAATTAATTATTTGATACGTCATGAGTTTTCATAAAATAAAAAATATGTTTAATAAACTTCATTAAGTGAAAAATAATTTTTAATTTGCTATAGTCGTTTGTAAAGGAAAAACTTCTTTTGGTTAACCTAATTCAAACATTTATAAAAAAAAAAAAAAAAAAAAAAAAAAAAAAAAAAAAAAAAAAAATGTGCGAGTGCGAAGTCAGACATAATGAGACACTTGAGGTATACTTAGAGGAAGGTTCTATATAAGTCAATGATTCTTTAAAAATACAGGCGGGTTTGTTCGGCTACATTCTCTAATGCAAAAACACATGGGGTTTTTTGAATGGGTAGACTTACTCTATCTGAAACCCAATTTATTGAATGACAGCATTTAATTTATGTACTTCATTTTGCTGAGAACGACGTAAGTGGATTTTTAAAAGCCCTAGGGGGCATAATTGAAATAATTTTGCCACCAAACTCATTTATTGTGCAATGATTTGATATTTATTTCTAGGAGGTATATTTTAAATTTCAAAGGTTCATCTATTTTTTGGTCAAAGCAATTAATCATTTATTCACAAGCCCATTGATTAGTGTGTTTGTATTTTTTTTAATGAATTAATTTTTAAATTGCATTCAAAATAGCTGATAAATTTCCTTCACATATGGACCGAAGATTCAATCTTATAGGTAAATATTTTCCATAAAATAATCAATCGGTCATTGTCAGAGATATCTTTTATTGATTTGAATGAATTTTCAATTTTCATCAGTAAAGTTTTAATAATGCATGTTCACTTGAGTTAACAATATAATATGAATAAAATGAAGTAAAATAATACATCCTCAGTTGTCCCGGATGAGCTCTTTTTCGTGGTTTCTTTTTTTTTTCGAAATAGAGAGAATTTTTTTTTTTAAACCTCGTAGCGACCACTCCTTGTCTTGTACTAGAGGAGGCTCTACCGGGAGCATATGCAGCAACAACATAAATAAATCATTATTTTTGTTTTATCAACAATAAATATAAATTTTCACTATTCAATTGTATTATATATTCTATAGTTTCTGAAATCATATTTTATCTTCTTTTCCCACCATCCAAACGAAATGCAAATACTCAACAAAAGGCAAAAATAAGGGTTTAAGGTCTGAACTCAGCTATGTTTACTGTCTTTTTTCCAGTAGCAGACGTTTCTCGTCCCCCCCCCCCGGGCATTAACTAGGCTAAAAGCATACAAAGTAACTTTGTAAATTTTTGTCTCATCCATTAAGGCAATCATTAATTTTCTTAGATACCAAGAGTACTAACCAACCTTCTAAATTATACCTCTTAGTCAGTAATAAGACACAAAGTGTTAACACAGCCTTAAACCCAATAGTAATTTGTCTAACAATTTCTTATCTTTAACAACGTAGGTTCTATAACCCTAATAAGTGCTGTGCCATAATTAACTGAGAGCTGAAAAGATAGACATATTCTTCATTGGAAAGAAAAACAATTACTGATATACATCTGAATATAACACATTTACTTTATTGCAAACTATTTGCTATATCTAGTACTGCAATTTATAATGAATCAGAATAATTTATATTTTAATGACTAAAACTATAGTAGTCCAAGAAATAAAGAAGGGGGGAGGGATCAACACAACGTATTTGAGTATATCCTACAAAGGAAAAGGTTAGAAGACAAGAAAGGTTAGGTTACACGAGCGCTGACCTAAGGAAACGGCCGAACTAATCCGGAAACTTCCGACAATACCCGCAAGCACACTTAATAAAAATGCAAATATATAAGTTAATATTCAAGATAGAGAATAGAGGTATATTACAATATGTTTAGTCAAATCAATTTGCAAAAAGATTGGATCTATACAATTTGTCGATCCGACGTACAGTAATGGAGATATTTCGAATTTAAAAAATTCCCCCTCTAAACCCCCCCTCCCACTGGTCGGATTTTAGCCATTAACGAACTTGATCTTTCTTTTTACATAAAACTATTAAATCCGAGTTTGGTAACGATCAAACAAAAATTGCTACCGCTAGAGTAGTTAACAGACAAATATTAAGGGAAATCTGCTTAAAGATAGCTGAGTTGAGAACTTAAGATCCTTTTTTTTGGCCTGAAATACTTTAATTGATCTGAGTAAGGATTAGAAGCAGTTATAATAAATAGCATTCAGAAACAATTGATTTGGCTAAATTCAAGAGATTAAATCTTTCCTTGCGCATTTTCGAAAAATCCTTTATTTTAGTTTTAATTTCAGTCTTTGAATGTACAATTGCTCTTTAAATTCCAACGCCATTCAAGAAATCTGGAGGAAGGAGAATAGGATGAAGTTGTGAATAAATGAGTGAAGAGAAGAGGTTGTATGTATGCAAGAGGAGCTTTGGTAGAACAATGTTAGCGCAGCGGGCAGTACGTGGAGTGGAGTTGCTAAAACCAAACCGTGGGGTTTGTCTGCTTGATTAAGGACTGCGCAACCAGCTTTGTGTTCTACGTGTCGCTACAAAGTTAGCAAAGGCTCTGATAGCCGAGTCGTTAGTAGGCCATGTCTCTTTGTCCAACCTTCTAGCCTTTTCTATTCCCTATCACCGCAAGGGTTTAATCATTACCAAACAAAGAGCAGATTACACAACCAAAATTAATCAGCCAATATTCGGTGTAAATTGAATTTTTGGTTACTAATTCCGAGTATTACACAAAATATTATACCTTAACAAACCAAATATTATTTCCCCAAATATTATATTATAATAGATCCCCAAATCATTCCAAAATAGGACTAAATAAAAGTCCGTCACGCAGGGTCTGCGTAAACTAAGCAGATTTCCCAGTGTGAAGTTATACAATAGAGAAATCTCCATACGAGAGCCGAACAGTTACTGCAAATGGCCGAACTAGATTTTGGCGGGAAATTCAGTCATCCGTCATCGGCCCACAATTAATAAAAATACAAATATCTCGGTTAGTATTCAAGATAGAGAATAAATGTATAGATCAATATTTATAGTAAATTTAATTTACAATAAGATTGGTTCTATACAATTTTTTGATCCGACGTATGGTAACGGAGATATTTCAAATTTTCGAAAATCCCCCCTCTAAACCCCCTCCTCCCACTGGTCCGATTTCAGCCATTAACGAACTTGATCTGTCTTTTTGCATAAAACCTTTAAATATCGAGTTTGGTAACGATCAAACAAACATTGCGACCGCTAGAGCGTTAACAGACAAATATATGTATGTATATATATATATATATATATATATATATATATATATATATATATATATATATAGATAAATAGATAGATAGATAGATATACATAATTTTGAACGGACCTCATTTTCGTCATCTCCTGGGTAGGATCGATGGACATTTGAAGAAATTTTTCGAAAATCGCGTCATGAGTACGACCTCAATAGCTGATTTCCCTTAAGGGAGTTGCTAGCAACTACCCTCGATGTTTAACCGTTTCATGGAAAAATAATGATTATATTAGGCAATAGGTGAACTCGACCTTGGGGAGGAGAAGAGAGGGGAGATTACGTTAGGGAATAATTGAGAACATGAAATGCCATTCTTACTATGAGTCAAATCGAAAAAGTGTATATAACCAATCTGGTTGATATTTTAATTTTATACAATTCGTTGGTTAAGTAGTTGTACATCGTATCTAATTTTTTTTTTTTTTTTTAATTCAAGATATTAGTATCAAAATTTACAGAAACATTAGCTCCATTAGAATAGTGATATTTCGTAAATAAGAAAAATTCGAGTGTTTAATAAATTATCAATTGTAGTGGTAGCATTAACAATTTTTGTAATTTACATTCATGTTTTTTGAGCCACCTGAAAAACGCACTTTTTCAAGATACAAGGTATCAATTCTTAACCAACGAAATATTGATATATGCATGTATTCTCTAACTCGAATATTATGGGTGTTTTTTTTTTGTTTTTTTTTTTATTTCAGCCTTTTGTAAACTCCCACTCCTGCTCATCCGACTTTAGCAGATTTCCCTCAAGGGAAATAAGCTATCGGACTAGGGAGGAGGGGGGGTTTAGAGGGGGAGAATTTTGAAAATTCTTAATATCTCTATCTATCTTCTTTGGATCGAAAAATTGTATAGAGCCAATCTTATTGCTAATGTATTGTCCTATAGATGTTTTTATGTACGTTTTTTCAATATTTTGATTATTAACCGAGATATTTGCATTTTATACCTTTCGGCCTTCAGTACCCCCTCACCCCATCTCCAACTCATTATATTATGAAGCACATTATGTAAAGCATAAATACCAAATATTGTTCTCATTGAACTTTTACTTTTTTAAGGTGAGTGCAATTACGTGGCTTTCGTGGGAAATCTGCTTAGTTTAAGCGCCCAGCGTGACGGACGATTTATCATTTGCTTTCAACGTTTTAACTATTTGTAACTTTTGATGAATCCTGCTCATAGGAAATTCATTACGCTATTTTACGTTTTGAAAATTTAACTGCAAATGCAGCAAGGATTTTCTGAGCAATGCACTTATAAATTATAGATTAATAAAGAGCTTACAGCCTGGATAATATAAATATTCTTAAGCGTCAAATATGACAATTCTAATTAAATCAGATATAACATTGTGGTTAATTTGTGTCGGAGAGAAAGGGAAGTACGATAAATCCGTCGAGTTCGGAACAGGTGGTAGGTGTGCAGTGGGTAATTTATTATAGATTAATTAACAGGGTAATAATTTAATGTGAGCCTCCTATCGGAGTGATCTATGGGTGCCCCTATGCCACCCCGCGGGTAGCCCTCCCGTCTCTCTCTTCTACAAATAATTGTCCATTATAAGTTCTCTAGATCACAATTATCTTTAAATAAAATAAAAAAAACAAACAAATCAACACTCTGTAAGTCAATACAGTAAAATGGTATTTTTTTTTTTTAACTCATGCAAATTTATGAACTCGCCTTTACAACAAATATCATCCCAATCCCAGTTATTCATCAAAACATATTCGTACAGGAATTCTGGTTAACTCTGATAAAAAAAAAAAACGTTAATCAATTACTTCTGTTTTTTTTTACTCTGTGAAGTAAGCGTAAAAACACTCCAATACACACGTAGCATATTGATTACTGAATGCAAAATTAAAACAAGTATTACATTCTAAACAATAAATGTGTATGTGTTTGGAGAAGTGCCTCTCGTCCGTGTAGGCATCTGTAGTAGACATTTCACAAGGGATCTTAAGGGAAATCAGCTATTGACACAGTTTTCGAAAAACATCCTCGAATGTCGCTCCGTGTATGTCTATATAAATCTTTATTGGAAGCCTAAATACCCAACCCAATATTGATTTCATTGAATTTTTATTGTGCGAGATAAATATGCAATACGATAATGTCACCATTAAAGATTTCACGTTTTTAAGTTGTTCCGATCTGGCTGCGGGAATAGGCAGTGGAAGCTGTAAGAGATGATAATTCCCACAACCGAATCCCTAACAAGAATTTACAAAGGGTTCACCAAAAATTGACTCTAGTCACAATTTGAATGTCTATAAATTTATTTATAATTAAATATACCCCAATAATAAGTATTAATCAAAAAGAAGAGGCATCTTTTAATAATATAAACTGGGACACATCTCTTGTTAGGGCGGGCGGTTAGCTTTTGTGGTAATAATAAGAAAGCATTAGACTGAAATAAAATTATTAAAAGAGATAAATTCCTCACCTTGATTATACCAAAGTATTTACTATTCTGGTGGAAAGATGAGGGGAAATAATACAAGTCACTATTTGAGTTCTCCAAAGAATCAAGTATATATTGAATAAGTGATAACATGTAATAAACTTTACAGTAAGGACCCTAATTTTATACAACTTAAACCTGAAAAGAATATTAATTTAAGGGACTAACCTTATATCTAATTGAAACAAACATTAACATTTATTGATAAAGATGTTGTGAAAACAAAGACACTTTATATAGTTAAAGTGCCTTTGTTTTCTCAACATCTTTATGATATATGAATGTACAAAATAGATAGAACACAATGGTTACCCTTGGTTAGGTTGTAAACTTTAGCGGCAAGCTAATAATATATATATATATATATATATATATATATATATATATATATATATATATACATATACTAAATAATGATCGAATTGTCCTATATTATGAGTACTCATTTAATTGTTTACGGAGATTATGCTAGCATTATAATAAAGAAATAGGTACCTTAGGGAAACATATACTTTCCTTGAAGTGGATTCTTCTTCCTGTGTTATTTTGTGTTCCCCATGAGATTCTGTCTTCTAGCTGTTGAAAACTGGTTGCGGAGACCTTTATTTCGATGCGGCGATCCTTTTCTGACACTAGAGTTACGAGAGATGAATACTATTCACACTTTTGCGGAGCCAACTACACAAGCACGTGCTTTTAACTTGAAATCAGAATGAACAATGGCTGCCAGCCATAAAGCGAGCGGTACGTCCTGTACGCTAGCACTGTAGTTTCAGCTCCTGGTCACCGTCTACGGCGACCCTGCCATTTTGTACGGCCGGTTAGTGAACCAAGAAAGCGCGGGAGATACGACTGAACATCTCTACTTAAAATAGATTACAATTAAAGCACTTAGCTGTTTTTGTAGAAGTTCTCTATCAGACTCAGCCGTGAGAGATAATGCAGGCGAGAAGTAGTCTGGCTAAGGCAGGCTGAAGCTGAAGGATTAGTGAGATGTCACTGGCCGGTATCTACTAAAATAGGAGAGCACATGGTGACAACTCCAAATTGGATAAAATCCTTATTTAAAGGTAAAAACTACATTCAAGTATTCATAAATAATAATCTTAAAGTGCTCTGTGCTCGCATTATTCAGGATATAAAATATATGGTCATTTGTGATGGGTTTATGTAGTGCAATGTCAGATTCATTACAAACTCTAAAATATTAATTTGATCTATACCATGCTCGTTATTTAACATTAATGGTCGTATTAGTTAATGGATGAAACCAGACAAGAGGAATAGGGGGGGGGGAGGTTATATCGGGGATTCGAAAATTCATAATATTTCCGTCATTATTAGTGGTATCCAAAATTTTATAGAAACAATCTTGTTAAACTACAATTAGTGTTCTTTACATTTTTTCTGAACTCAATTATTAGGAGAGTTTTCCTACTTCCTTGTGTACAGCCTTCAGTCAGCCCCCACTTTTACTTATCGGATTTTATAAATTGAGAATTGTATCAATAGAGTAGTCTGCCAAACCAGCTAGTGGGGAAATCTGCTTAGTTTACGCAGCCCCTGCATGGCGGGCTTTCATCTGTCTTAGAACCGGAGAAGGCAATTCACCTCTTAATAAGCATTTTGTCCATCCATGTACATCACGAACAAGATAATTTGATTCATGTTTTCTTTGAAGCACGTGGCCGCTGTAGGCCACGGGATACGAAATTGAGAATACAGACGTTTCTAAGTGCTTATATCATAACAGAAATTTAGTTGATAAGGGATATTTTCTCGAAGTCTATGTTCATATTTAATCATTTTTTATCTTGCCTTGGGAGGAATGTTTAACGTACGATTATGACGCATTTGAATTTTTTTAGAGAATTACGTCATAAGTAAAACTTTAATATCTGAATTCCTTTATTGGAACACAGTTACAAAAAGGTCATATTTTTATTGCAGACCATTGACCCAGTGAAGGCAATTTGCACCACTTCAGTTGTTGAAGTCTGATACCTTCATATTGGATGATCCCAGGATAAGGTAAAGTTTTTAACATGCAAAAATAAGCACTACCTACGAAACTAGAACCAAAGGAAATATTACTTAGGGATATTCTATTATTTAATTTTATTAAATTGAGTCAGGTGATTTTTTTTTAAATTATAATTAAATCAAACGGTACGTTTAACAAATTCGCTCTGCCAATTATAAACGAATTTTGTTGGAGCGTAGATCGTGGAAGTAAGTCTAAAGAATGTCTTGACATGCCCCTTGAGATTATTAGAGGTGGAATGGGAAGGGAGGTAAGGGCGTGACCCTCAAAGATCTTCGAGGGCCCGTGTAATGCCGCCCCTTAAGAGAACGAGGCAAAAAAAAAAATAAAGAAGGCCTGACAAAAAAATAATAATGAAAGACGGAGGAGAGAGGGGTGGAGGAGGGGGTCATGCTTTAAATGTCCCCTAATACCATGAATATTTTCTAGTTTATATAATTTTGAGCAAACTTGGGAAGGATTACACGTTAACTAATTGTGAGCATACAAAACTACTTTACAGGCGTAAGGAGGAAAAAAAGTGTTTGAGAGAATGAATCCAGGAAAAAAAATCTGCAATGAATGAAGGAGTATTCCAGAAACTTATATTTTAACTAACCTATGGCGGAAGGTCAACAAAATAATGAATTCTTCCAATGATTATTTTAAAATCCTTTTTATTTACTACTAGTTTTGTGTCTATATGGCGCCTCATCAGGAGAAATTCTACTACAAAAAGGCTACTAAACTAGCGGCTACATCTTTCTATAGGGCCTTCCACTAGCCGTGCCAGTCAGAGAATGGCTTAAAAAGCATAGTGGGTCAAGTCAGCAGATTTATATGGATACGTCACTAAATAAAAATTATCCCTAATGAAGTGTAGTCTGAATAGTAAAAGAAAAATTAATAATTGATCAATTATCACTTTAAAATTTCTCATAAATTAAAATATGTATACTCCAGGGATTTGGCCTGGCTGGTGGAGGTAAAACACCTCCATTCTTAACACTTCTTTTATTACAGACAAAGTACTTTCGGGGCGAACTGTCCCATCTTCAGTCCGACTCCGGAGTCTCGCCGGAGATGTCGGCTCTATAGGGACCAACTCTAGAGCACTGAAGATAACCATTCACTCATGCTAACAGAAAGGTTTTATATAAAGATCCACCTTATTCGAAGCTTAAACTCCAAATATTGCTTTCATTGAACTTTTATCTATTAAGATTTGATGATCATGGCTCGAATGTTTGGTTGATTCATTTATCTATACTATATTCAATATTCACAGTTCCATTCAACTCTAGTATTCATATTCGTTAATGACCAAAATCGGACCAGGAATATGGGAGGTTTAGGGTAAAAGGGGTCAATAATGATCGGAAATTCGTTCATTTATAATAAAATGAGATCCACCAGTGTGCCATCCAGCGTGTGGGAAATCTGCTTAGTTTACCCAGCTCCTGTGTTTCATAAGTTCATTTTCCAAAAATTTGGGTTCTGTGAGAACCAAATCAAAAAAACGGTTTTAAGATGGAAACATGCAAAAGATAAGAAGGGACCAGACATAATTGATTAAATATATCTAAAGTTTCTATTAGGTGTACTCTTTAAAAAAATGTTAACGAGCGTAAATAGCGTTAAACGTGCTACGAACGTACTATAAGCCTGTCAGAGAGGTGTGGAGATACACTATCCCAGTAATATGAAACAGGCCTTTGTATTTTAGAAAAGTCCGTCACGCAGAGGCTGCGTAACTAAGCAGATTTCCAACGTGAAGTTTTACAATAGAGAAATTTCAAGAGAGCCGAGCCAGTCAAGGAAACGGCCAACTAGCTTTTGGCGGGAAAGTAACTCTCGTCCATTAGGATCCGAGATTAAATTAAAATCAATTCAATCTCAAAAAAACAACAAGAACACAAAAGATGGACTTACCTTTAATGATAGCAGCGCTCTGAACACTTATTACACCAACACTAAATAGTACCACAGAATATCCATTATTTGTAAGACTTAATACTGCTGTGAATATTAAGTAAACAAATAAAAGGCAAGTCAAATGGTAAGAACCTTCCTGATAGCAAACAGTCTGAGTTGTAAACAATCAGGTTAGCCAGCTTTTACCGGAAATAAAAGCAATTACGGAAATATATTTGAATATAAGTTATAAATTTTATTCATAACTATTTATTATATCTAGTACTGTAATTAATAATAAACCAGAATAATTTTAATCACAACCATTCCAAATTTAGGAATCCGGGAAGAAAATATAGCTTTTCCAGGTCTATTTAAACTTTTTCCAATCAATTTGGACTATTTCCAAACCAAATTCAACCTTTTCTAAAACAATTAAACCTTTTCCAAAAAAAATTAGACTTTTTCCAAATCAAATTCAACCTTTTCCAAATCAATTTTAACTCTCACTTTAAATTAACCATTATCACTAAGATCTTTCTAAACATTACAGGAATTCTGGTGTGTAGAATAATAATGCACATTCATTTTATAGGTATATTTTATTTAAAGTTTGAAAATAAAGAACAACGGTTTAATTAAACTTCAGTAGTAATATTAATAGTTAAATTGTAAATAATAACATTATAAAGAAATTAATTAGTAGTCGTATAAATAGTACAATAATAGTATAAAAAGTAATAAATGGAATAGTGAAAAAAAACAATATTGAATAAGTATGTAAATAAAGTGTTAAAGAGGTATGTATATGTATGTAAAAAATAATAAACTTAATGCAAAGAGTCCCCGGAGGTTGCTTTAGGAAGTTGCAGCAGGATATCCATTAACCAGTTGGTACAATCAGTGGCCGTGATGGAAGAAATACTATTCTCTATAACCTCAACCAGAATGTGTTCTCCTGGTTCGCTGAGAACATTTCTAGCCCCAAGTTTTATTTTGGAAAACGCTTTCTCTGCTGGATTTAACATAGGACAATAAGGAGGTAGGTACTTCGCTACAAGATTAAGCTCCTCCAAAGCTTCTTTTACTTGTTCAGCTCGATGAATTCGTGCGTTGTCCATGATCAAATAGTATTGGTCTGAATCGTTAAGCTTCTCATGGAGTTCTGTTAAGAATTCTGTAAACCTCAGAGCATTGCAGTTTCCAGCTGCTATTATTTTAAAATGTATTATCTTCTGACTATTTAAAGCTAATACAAGAGTGACATTCCTTCCTCTTATTGTCGGAACATTTAACACAGCACGATTCCCCTTTTTTGACCTAGCTTGGCTTCTACGAAGGTGGAGATTGAAACCAGATTCGTCGATGAATATCATCTTTTCTCTTTCTGTTGGTGCCCACCCATTGAATCCAATAGCATATTCTTTACGTTTATTTTTAGTTTCTATGGAATTCATTCGATCTACTTCCTTATTTTTTAACGTGATTCGAAGTGTTCTCAATCCATTGTCAATAGTCGATTTACTTATATTTATATTTTTTAAACTAAGAATAGCTTTAATGTCTTTCAGTGTTCTGCCAGGTCCTTCTTCGATCGCCTGTTCGATTTCTGCTAGAACGTCTGGAGTCAACGATTTGCGGCGCGTCCCTCCTCTAATTTTATCGATTAGTTGGCTATTATTAATTTTATACTTTTTTAAAATGGATTTGGCTGTTCCCAACTTCAAACCCGATATTCGGGCAGCGTCCTTCGCACCATGTCCATCCTCATACAAATTTATAAACATTGTTTTTTGTTCTTTGGAATTTTTGTTGTATTTACCACGACGTTGTCTTCTAAAATGTGGGAGATCTGGCGCAGAATTAACATTGTCATCAGTATCATTGGAACTTACTATTGTGCGATTAGTTCTTCGGTTGAGAACAGTAGGACCAAATTCTTCGTCAGAAGAATCACCTGAACCACTCATTATAATTGTAATATATATATTATAGTGGCCTCCTTTGCAAAAATTCTGGATTAATGAGAAGGACTGAATTATAAAATCCCTCTTCAATCTAAAGCAAAACATAATAACAACAAGGACAGAAGAATTATACTCTTATTTACAGTTTTAATTGATTTGGAATTAGCAAGAATAGATGTCTAACATGTTTACTTAAATGTTTACCCATTAAAGAATAAGATCTAATCGAATTAAGCTTTTGTCGAATTTGAAATGGAAAAAGTTCAATTTGATTTGGAAAAAGTTCAATTTGATGAGGAAAAAGTCTAATTTGGTTTGGAAAAAGGTGAATTTGGTTTGGAAATAGCCCAAATTGATTGGAAAAAGTTTAAATAGACCTGGAAAAGCTACAGAAAGGGGGGGGGGCAAAATACGATTCAGACGGTTATGAGATTTTCACATGATTAAGGAACAAGCAGGTTAGCCAGCGAAGGTTTACAATAGATAAATATACATACAGGTAACACTTCCGTGAATATTAGTGAATAATTACAAACGGCAATGAGACATCTTTCAGTGAATTTACAATATAAGTTAATAGTCACTACAACGTAATACGGCTGGATTGTAAACAAACAGGTTAGCCAACCTTGTAGCGCAGTATCGATAGATAGACCGGAAAAACTAACAATTAAAGAAATATATCTGAATATAAAATATTAATTTTATTGGAAACTATTTACTATAGTTAGTGGAGTAATTTGAAATCAATCAAAATAATTTCTATCTTAATCACTCAGATTTTTGTAGTCCAAGAAAAAAAGAAAGGGGGGGGGTCAACAGAACGTATTTGTTTGTACCTCGTAAAATAAAGCTTTGTTGAAAACAATATTTTGTATTTGACCTAATAATGAGGTGGTTCATGTGATATCAGCTTATTATTAATATGTTACTAGTAGGAGAGGGCGTTTACTGAAAGCGGAACTCATTACAAAAAATACAAATATCTCGGTTAATTCTCATTATACGGAAAATATATATAGAACAATATTTATAGTAAATGTAATTTGCAATAAGATTGATTCTATACAATTTTTCGATCCGACGTATAGTAACGGAGATATTTTGAATTTTCGAAAATCCTCCCCTCTAAACCCCCCTCCCACTTGTCCGATTTCTGCCGTTAACGAACTTGATCTTTCTTTTTACATAAAACGACTAAATTTCGAGTTTTGTAACGATTAAACAAAAATTGCGACCGCTAGAGCAGTAACAGACAAATATAAATATATATATATATGGTACTTGTGTATTATATCCACCACACTTTAGTTCCACTAGTCCCACGCTAGAATGCGCTACTGAACTGAGCTCTCTCAGGCTAATGAGGTTATCTTTTGTCATAGTTGCAATAGATGAGTCTATTTACTAGAAGAAAAAATAATTGTGGACGGATTTTACCCCAACAGTGGGTGTTTGGAGGAATTTGTCGAGAGACAAAAGATTCGTTTCTCGTGGCTGTTCCTGACAGAAATGCCTCTACTCTTCTAGAGAAAATAATTGAGAATATAGCAGATGGTAGCACAATATATTCTGATTGCTGGAAAGGCTACCAAACGAATATATTAGAAAGCCAAGGATTCAAACTTGCAAAAGTTAATAATAAATATAATTTTATTGACCCCAACACTGGAGCACATACTCAGACAGTGGAGAGAATATGGGGAAGTGCAAAGTGGCGAAATAAAAAACATCTTGGGACAGCCAGGCATCACCTTGAATCATATTTGGTAGAATTCATATGGCGACAGCACCATGGGAAAGGAAATGGAGACACATTTCAGTGCATTTTAAATTATATTTCCACACATTTCCCGCCTAAATGTGAATAAAATGTTTTATTTTTAAAAATTGTGTTTTCTTTTATTTATCATTATAATTCCGTAGAAGGTTATAAGGTAAGTATAACCTCCCTTGTGGGCAATGAATCGTACTACTTAAAACAGTAGCGCACTCTAGCGTGGAACTAGTGGAACTAAAATGTGGTGGATATAATACACAAGTACCATACATACATATATATATATATATATATATATATATATATATATATATATATATATATATCTATATATGGTACTTGTGTATTATATCCACCACATTTTAGTTCCACTAGTTCCACGATAATATATATATATATATATATATATATATATATATATATATTTTTATATTTTCCTTTGCACATTACCCATGCACAAAGGGCGTTTATTTGCTACATGTACCATACTATTACAGTATATAACATGTATGTTCTTAATACATAGTGTTTTGTATACAAGAAATGTTCATAAATTTGTTCTTGAAGTTAATAAAAGAAATAAATTAAATAGAAAAATAAAAAAAAAATAAATGAAAAAGAAAAAAAAATGAAAAACAAAAAAAGATAAATAAAAAACGTACATAATGAAAGAACAAACAAAGTAACAAAAATTAGTACGCATAATAGTAAATTCCAAACAATCCAATAACATGTTAATTTCACTTCATTAAGAAAGTTATGCCACTTATTCTATTGCATTATTCTTGATGTAGGCGTTTAAAATAAAGAAAAAAAAAATTAAGGAAGACTTAAATTATTATTCTTTAAGTAAGATGTTTAAGATGTCCGTTGTTTCTATTAATGCTTTAGAAAAATGCCTAAATACTAATGAGTATTTTTTAAACAAATACTTTGGATTTATTGGCCACTGGTCATTGTTTTTGATAAGTGTTCAACCTCAATAGCTGATTTCCGTTAAGGGAAATCTGCTAAAACACGCAGGCAATATTTTCAGTTTCCAAAAATGTATAAGTAGGTACAATATTCTTTAGGATTTAATTGTTAATTAGAACTAACCCAGGACATATTAAATGTTACACTTGTGCTGTAAAAAGTTATTAAAATATCCAGTTGAGCATTTGTCCTTCAGGATGGACCCGTAATGCTCAGGAGAAGCAGCACGTTTCTTGGGATGTGCCATGCCCGGATTCGTTCTTACTCGGCAAACGGTCCAAGGAATCATTTATAAATCTATTAGATCGGCAAATATGTCCATGACGTTATCTCGCAAGGCATTCTGTGTTTAGCCTACCAGAATTGTTAAGGCAGTGACAGGACCCAGTGCAGGATTACGATCAACTCCTCTCTGCTAGGCAGTAGCAGTCAACCACTTCTGCAGATGGGAATGCTGACTGTAAAACACATACTAACTGACTCCACACAAGTAAAAGTCCGTCACGCAGCGGCTGCGTTAACTAAGCAGATTTTCCACGTGCGCCACGTATTTGCATTTATCCCAAAACTAAAAAGTTCAATGAGAACAATATTTGGTATTTAAGCTTCAAATATAGTGCTTCATAACATAATAGAATATTGAAAATATGAGATGAGTAGAAGTGGGGCTTTACTGAAGACCGAAATCTAAAAAATGCAAATATCTCAGTAATTACCAAGACAGTGAAAAAATGTACATAACAAAATTTATAGAACATTACATTTGCAATAAGATTGGTTTCGATCCGACACATAATAACGGAGATATTAAAATTTTTCGAAATTCTCCCCCTCTAAACCCCCACTCCCCCTGGTCCGATTTCAGCCGCCAACGAACTTGATCTTTCTTTTAGAATAAAGCGATTATATATCAAGTTTGATAATGATAAGACAAAAATTGCGATCGCTAGAGTGGTAACAGACAAAAAAATAAATATATAAATATATATATATATATATATATATATATATATATATATATATATATATATATACAGTTTTGAACGGACCTCATTTTCGTCATCTCCTGGATAGGATCATGGACATTTGAAGAAAAATCTCGAAAATCGCGTCATGAGTACGACCTCAGTAGCTGATTTCCCTTAAGGGAAATCTCCTAAAAACGTACCCATGGCCCACAAATGTATGCCAACTATTTGTCTACAGTAACCAATTTATAGATGATGTTTTTAAGAATTTAAGAAATAATGGACTATTTGGTGAAATATATAAGCAACTATTTACCATTACGAAAGTTATATATAGCAATCACTGCACTAGAATATATGTTTTTTCTCCTTCCAGTTTAACTATCTATTTTTTTTCTATTTTGTTTATATTCATTGTTCTATTTTGTTTATATTCATTGTTCTATTTTGTTTATATTCATGGTTTTTTAATGAGCAATATCGCCTCACAGTGAACGCTCCAAAATAAATAAATTAAAAAAAATTATTTTCTTTTATTTATTTTTTTTTTCCTCGTGTTGTAAATATACTTGCAATTTATATTTAGTTTTGTCCATTCTATTTATTTTGTACATTTGTAAAACTTAACTTTGTAAAAATTTTAATATTTATTTAATTTTGTAAAATTGTATTCAAACATGTTAAAAGATGAATCGCCATTGTAGCAGTATCTCAAGTAAATAATAATAATAATAAAGATGGGAATGAGCTATTCAAAAATAGGCTTTATTTTTCCAACATGGTCCACCCTCCCTTCCCCATTCTAAACAATCTAGGACCTTTTCAGTTATTTACAAGACCATTGAATGAAGTGTAGCACTAGCTATGTCTTTATACTTTATCCTCAGATAAACATATATAAGGTAAACCCAAACATATTTCTTGCATTGCATCTAAGCTGGCATCTGTGATGAACTCTCACACTCCTTTCCGTAAGGCTCCACTAAACTCGTTGGAATCTCCTTATTGCCCTGGTGAGTCCAAGTTTTACAGCGATATATTACTAGCGATGGCTACTTTTCATATATACCATCTGAGGGGCTGATAAAGCAGAGAGTTATTTGCAGGTCATAAAAATATTTGGCCGTCGATCATTATGGACTTTATATCTGCTTCTACACCTTTGTCCCCACTACATAGCTACCCCTCCCAGGAATACAAATACTTTTATTGCTATTTTACCTTCTTTTTTTTCCATGAGGATAATATTAATAAAAGGACAAAAATAAAGGAAAAATGTTATTGGTTTTTTTTTTTACTAGCAATGCCTTCCTATGAGATAGGCAATCAAACCCATTCCTCAATAAAGTCTATATCTTACTTATTCCCCTTATCCACTCTAGATGAATGCAAGTCCATGACTTACACTTTCTCAAAGTTGAGGAGACTATGCATGTTTAGACGTAGATTACCTCCAAATTTTATGTTCATATTCCGAATGGACTTACTCAATCTAACTTGAAAATTCCACCATGCATGGCTGTGTAAACTGAGCAGATTTCCCACATGCTAGTATGACATACTACTATCCTACAGAAGACTGAAAACAAAGAAATATTAATAACACATAATATATGAGTTACGAATAAATGTATAGAGCAACAACAACAACAAAATTGTAGAACATCAATATTTTAACAAGATAGGTTCTTTAAAATTTACTATTTCTATTTTTAAGTTCCAAAATAATATTTTAATTTTTTAAATAATTCATCTCCAATTAAAAATGAGAAAATTATGTATGAATAGGTTGTATTATTATTTCGTTGTAAACAAAGTATTGGTATGGGATGATAATGGGTTTAGCGATAAAATACTTCTTTATTTTTTTTACTTACATTAATAGATACATACTTTATACTTATACAATTCTTCAGGGATAAGCTGTTATTTATTAAAGTTCACTTTATGCTACTAAGGCTAATAGCGATCAGGGATAATCAAATTAGCAGTCTATTAATTCAACAATTGTAAGATCTAAGAACATTATAATGATTCTGTTATACAGCAGACAGACATCATTTTCCAAAAAGATTTAAACATTTTATTTGATTAATTCTAAATTTAACCATTTCAAATTGCACAACCATTCTTGTTGAAAATTTAATTTTGTGGAGCTCCTGTTTTATACAATTTTTTTTGTTTTTTCAGCCTTAAGAAAACCCCAAATTCTAGCCATCTCATTTTCACTTTGAGGAATAAGTCACTAAACATATCCAGCATACATTTCAGTTCCTGTTTACATAGACTTCTTTTTACAAAGAAAATAGAGAAAAGACATTGAGATCACCAGCATGTAATTCTACCAAATGGGAAATGTGCTTAGTTTAAACAGCCCTGTATGAGAAACATTTTTTTTTTGTTCTCTACACAGTATGTGAAATAGACCAACTTTCATGTGAACTAGAATTTGTTTAACAATGTTTAGCCTTAGGTATTGATGAGGACCTCCCAGGGTGTGAGGATTCTATTTAATGTGTTTCTTATTAAATAAATTTGGTTTGTCCATGTTAGAATAAAAACCATGAGTCTAGATAGATGTATTAATGGCTTTCCCTCTTCCTTGTCAGGAAGGGCACTGCGGTCTTGAGGTCCTATTGTGCAAGCCTTAAATCTCCATTCAGATTGGCTATAGATTCTTTATAAAGTCTAGATATTTCCTACCTGTGGCTTCTTTTTTAATTGACTCAGCATCGCCATGCCCAAAGTAACTGAATCTTAAATTCCCAAGCATTCCACATTAAAGCACAAGTTCTTAGGAATCTTCTCCTCTTCTCCTAAGCACCTACTTATTGGTGTTTCACAGAAAGATTTTAAATATGTCTTCATCTTCCAGTGCCCCGAGATCACTCCCACTACATCACTGAGTTCCTTCCTCGGCAGTCTGAGGTAAATTCTGTTCCCACCAAACCCGATGAGATCCTTTGTATGAGTAACTTTGTGTCTTTCTTATACTTTTTTAAATTCCTTCCTGGCCACATTCTTTATGGAGTTCTTAAGAAAGACTAAAGATACTACGATAAAGGGTACCATTCCGATGTGGGTTATGCTTGACATTATGCTTGACACTCTCCTGACCAATTTGTTTGCATTTTAAATTTCTGGGAAACTCTGGGGACATAGTACCCAGTATATTGTCACCCGGTTGGTACCCAGTATCTTCCCAATGTTTTCCAACATCCTCAGAAAGCCATTCCTGATCATTACCTCTGTCTCATTGAAGGTTTCTATTGGCATGAGGTACAAGATTAGCTCCATAGTTATAATGTTATGGACACGATTGAAAAATAAACATAAATAAGGTAACCATATATATGCATATGTGTGTATTTGTGTGCGTGTACGCATACATGTGTGTGTATGTATGTATGTGTGTGTGTATGTATGTATATGTGTGTGTGTATATATATATATATATATATATATATGTATATATATATATATATATATATGCATATAAAACACATGGGGTTTCTTTAGAAAACATAATGAAGTATGTTTTCACTTTTTCAAGATCTTCATTTCTTTTCATTAATACAGACCAACAATCACTGTAGGCAACAGTGGTAAATCCATTTCATTATACTAATCAAAGATCTCTTATAATATACAAACAGATATTTCAGAAGAAGAATATTTTGTGACAATACTTTCACAAACAATTTGGTTTGATTGGTTGGAAGAGGTTAACTGGCAAAGGAGTTAGGATTTGAAAGTCTCAGCAAACTAGCTCTTGCTGCCACTCCCTTAAATGTACCTCTAAATCCACCTTACGAAGAACATTTGCATTGCTTTTATGTCAATGTCTAGTTTATGATTGTACAAATTTTTATTAACTAATACTTGTAATTATTTTATTTTATTTTCAAGTGTCTTGTTGAAGACTAGTTGCAGTGTTGCAACTAGTTCATTATGTGGTCATCTGCATTTTCTCCTTTGTAATATATTACAAACAGAGGAATTGTACCATGTTCTCAAGAAATTTAGGGTTTTATCTGGGATAACCATGCTGTAATTTTCAGAAAAATCTAGTATAACCATAGATGCAGATTTAAGTTTCTCTTTACCTGATTCATGAACATTTTTGCTAGAGGATCTAATCCATAAAGACTGATTTTTTTTTGGTGAAAATATCTAAGAATTGAGTGAAATATTTCTGTCTGTTGAAGTTTTCTTGAAATGATTTTTTAGAAGGAATTTCTAATTTATGCATGTCCTGAAAAATATGGCTACTCAAATCTGGAAACTAAAATATATCTTGAAGAAGTAAAATGATGAGGATAAGAGCAATATGATTATGAAATTCAAAAAGTTACAAACACTCCAAATTATATTGAGTAAAAAAAAAAATTTAATAATAATAACACCAAAAATTGAAAATGTGAAGAACCTATAATAGACATCATCTTCTGAAGACCATGTATTAGAAAAACCCATTTCTCCTCCTTTGACACATGTATTCCTCTTTAGCAGTGAGAACAAATAGGTGTTCGTTGGAAGTCTCTACAGGGTTAACATTATTTGGCCTATACTAGTGGAAACCCTTCCAGTTTTTATTTCTGTTGACATGGAATGGTAGGTACTATAGGTAAGTGTATGTGAGTTTGGATGATGTAAACTCGTAAAGGGGCTCTACAGAAGTGAAACATGTGAAGATAATGAATGTGTTACAGGAGAGAAGAGAGGTTTCTCCTGAATGACCTTTTGCCTATTTTTTAAGTAACTGAATGGGATAGAGTCGCAATATTAATAATAAAATACATTATATTTCATGAAGTGAAGAAACTCTTTATATTTCATAAACAGCAAACTCTGTGATAATAATTTTCATCAGGTCATGATTGAAAATGTGCATTATGTTATACATTTTTGATTTGGCCTCCAAAGAAAACTACTTTATGAACCTATGAGGTTATTAGAAATGAGAAGTATCAAATTACAATTTGTAATAAAAAAAGGTTAACACCTGAGCAATTTAACTAAAATATGTTTTTTGTTTTATTTATAATAAAGTCCACTTTTTGCAACTGAGGCTAATTGGGACGGGTTATCTACAGGTTACCACCCTTCGAGCCAGGGTGGGATTTTAGGATGTCATTTAATGAATTTCGTCACTAAATAATTTCCTTTCCCAGGCGAGAATCGAACTCGCCACTCTAGGTTTACCATGTGAGATAAAGGTCAACGCTTTAACTCACATGTCTAACCTGAGCCCCAACTAAAATATGTATAATGCATAAATAACATTTTTTTTTAAAAAAACAGTTAAATTCACTTTTGACTTTAACTGAAGTGATTGTTTTTTTTTTATTGACAGAGCATAATGAATCAAAATAAAATAATGGGACAATATTTTGGTTGCAAAAATAGTTTTCCTTAATATTGAAAGTTTCTATACATTCAACTAAATTCTTTTGATAGTCACATTTCCATATTTCTCTTGTACTAAGCAAAGAATACAATACAATCAAATTAAAAGAAGAAGTTCAACATAAATTGAAGCTTCAAAAAAAATACTGGTGAATGAATTCAGTCATGTAATAAGAATTGTGATGAAAAAGTAGGATGACTTGGCAAAAGTAAAATAACATCAGAAGGATACCAAAACTCTTAGAATATAATTATTGTTTAGGAGATTGGGCATAGCACTCATATGTAAAACAAAGTGATGTCAAAAGATTTGACATTCACAGACCACTATCCCTAGTCTGTAAAAACAATAAAATCTCTTCTAAACTCCTTCATGGGACTTTAGAACAATCAAGATAAAGAAATTCTGTAAGTAACCAAATTAATGAAATAAACAATTAAGAGAATGAAAGAAGATAACATTAGAACAAATAGTTACAGAAATAATGAAATGTGCAAGATCATCAAGAGAGAAAATGAAGACAAACTTAGTATGATGTAGAAACCTTTAATAAAATATAGACATTAGTAGAAAAGCAATAACATAGACACTACTCAACAAACTTTCTAATGTAATGGAAAACCACTGCAAAGTCCAGTGAGACTTCTTTCTCTTATTCATTTTGATGTGAATTAGGTTAGCCATGTGAGTTAAAACGTTGACATTAATCTCACATGGTGAACCTAGAGTGGCGAGTTCGATTCTCGCCTGGGAAAAGGAAATTATTTAGTGACGGAATTCATTAAATAACATCCTAAGTCCCACCCTGGCTAGAAAAGGGTGGTAACCTGTAGATAACCCGTCCCAGTTAGCCTTAGCCTTAGGAAGCAAAAAGTGGACATAAATAAATGATAAGAAATGATCATTTTGATGTAAATCAGGACTCCTAGTTCATGCCAACTAGCATAGCCAAGTTATTAAACAACAGCAACCGACAGAACTAATTGATATCATGAGATAACTGGATAGGACAGGATTTCTCCAAGGAACCAGATGAGACAGGCAAAGGTTTATATATGTGTGAGAAGAGCGGCCCAGCCCTGAGGAATCAAGACGCATGTCTAATGAAACATTAACGAGCTACAATGATGTTGCCATTAAATAAAAGTCTTTAATACCAGATTTCATTAACTCCAAGGGTGGAAATATACTGATATACAGAATATAATGTTTCATTGCTTCAATTAAAAGCCACAAAATTTATTTTAAATATAAATATCAATACAATCTGGAATAAGTTCAAGAACTATTTAAATTCATAAGCTACCCCCATCATCGAGCTATAAAGCCATTGTTTGCCTTGTAGGTGTACCATAGGGTTCTTCAAAAGCTATTTTTTTCATAATATTAAACCCACTGAAATCCATGAGATTTTTGATGCTTTAAAAATGACTTTCTGTGCCTCTCTCTTCCCCTATGCCCAATTATGTTTATTTCAAATACATTATGATGAAATTCTTATCTCTTATAATATAGCCAATAAGTTTCACCCTCCTAGGAGCATTGGCATTCAATATGAAAGGAATATAAATAAGAAAGACTAAGACAGTACAACTAGAAACTAGATCTAACATAGTCTGTAGCCATGTGAGTTCCCCTGATATTTGTCATGTTGAATGCTTTTAATTATTTATAAAAAAAAAAAGAAAAAAAAAGAGGAAACTACTATAGATTATTAAAAATTTGTCATACTCTCACATACACAAATTGACCAATCCGATAAGGCATCAACCAACCACTCAGAATTTAATGTATTTGTAGGGGCGTGGGGTTAGCTTTTGCGATAATAATAGAAAGTGTCGGCACCAAAATGTTTTGGCGGGAAGCTTTTAAAGGCGAGAATAAAAGAGAGCATTAGACTGAACCATTTTGTATTTCTATTGGAAAGATGGGGGGAAATAACAAAATTAACTATTTGAGTTCTCCTAAGAATCAAGTATATTGAATTGATTAAAACTGCATATAATACACGTTATAAATAGAGGTTGAACAAGAAGCAGAAAGAATCTAACTTTATAAACTAATTTAGCGGCAATATATATATATATATATATATATATATATATATATATATATATATATATATATATATATAAAATTGTAACCTCTGTCTGTACATTGATTTTTTTCGTGAAATTTCACGATAACTTTTCGTTTCACATGTCATAGACACCATATCTGCATTTTGTTTCTTTCGTGTATGTTTGTTTGTTTGTTTGTTTGTTACCTTTTCACGCATAAACGGCTGAACCGAATTTTATGAAACTTGGTATGTATATTACTACTAACCCAACTTAGACTTTAGGCTATATTAATTTTCTCTGAGACGAACAGGAGTGGGGGTTATAAGGGAAGCCTGAAATTAAAAATAGCGATATTTCGTTTCCAATTGGTTTTTCGGCAAATATGCACATAACAAAAGTTGTTTATTTTGTTATATAGAGTAACTTTTGTTATATACACTTTTGTCGTATACCGAAGTTTAAATGCGTTATACGCTAAAAATTATAGCGGGAGTCAACAATATTATTTGCCAAAAAAGACTCAACCGAACTAAGTAAAACTCAGTATGTGTATTAGCAGTGAGACTTTCATTATAATAAGCCATACCAACATTTCTATGGACGGGCAGGAGTAGGGGTTATAAGGGAAGCCTGAAATTAAAAATAGCGATATTTCGTTTCCTATTGGTTTTTCCGCAAATATAAACATAACAAAAGTTGTTTATTTTGTTATTTGGAGTATCTTTTGTTATATACTTTTTTGTCGTATACCTAAGTGTAAATGAGTTATACGTTAAAATTTTAGCGGGCACTAACGGCTGAACCGAACTTAACAAAACTCGGTATGTCAATTAGCATTAATTCTTCCATGATTATAAGTTATATTAAAATTTTCAGGTTCGAACGGGAGGGAGGTTATAAGGGTGGCCTGAAATAAAAATTCACCATATTTACATGTATAAGAGACGGGAAATATAAAAATATCGAAGACTGTGAAGAATTATCGAACAAATAATTCTATTATTAGCAAATCACCGGCAACGACGGGTATCAATCCTAAACACTGGGACGGGTAAATGTCAAAATATTGTGCAATGTAAAGCCTGCTAATAAATACCATCACCATTCAGACTCAAATGAATTCCCGGGCGAAGCCGGGTATCTGAGCTAGTATATATATAAAATTGTAACCTCTGTCTGTACATTGATTTTTTTCGCGAAATTTCACGATAACTTTTCGTTTCACATGTCATAGACACCATAACTGCATTTTGTTTCTTTCGTGTCTGTTTGTTTCTTTGTTTGTTTATTTGTTTGATTGTTACCTTTTCACGCATAAACGGCTGAACCGAATTTTATGAAACTTGGTACGTATATTACTACTAGCCCAACTTAGACTTTAGGCTATATTAATATTCTCTAAGACGAACAGGAGTGGGGGTTATAAGGGAGGCCTAAAATTAAAAATAGCGATATTTCGTTTCCTATTGCTTTTTCAGCAAATATGCACATAACAAAAGTTGTTTATTTTGTAATTTAGAGTAACTTTTGTTATATGCACTTTTGCCGTATACGGAAGTATAAATGAGTTATACGCTAAAAACTATAGCGGGAGTCCACAATTTTATTTGGCATAAAAGACTCAACCGAACTAAACCAAACTCGGTATGTGAATTAGTACTAACGCCTTCATTATAATAAGCCATACCAACATTTCTAGGGACGGGCAGGAGTGGGGGTTGTAAGGGAGGCCTGAAATTAAAAATAGTGATATTTCGTTTCCTATTGCTTTTTCAACAAATATGCACATAACAAAAGTTATTCGTTTTGTTATTTAGAGTAACTTTTGTTACATGCACTTTTGCCGTATACGGAAGTATAAATGAGTTATACGCTAAAACCTATATCGGGAGTCCACAATTTTATTTGGCACAAAAGACTCAACCGAACTAAACCAAACTCGGTATTTGAATTAGCACTAACGCCTTCCTTATAATAAGCCATACCTTTTCTTGGGATGGGCAGGAGTGGGAGTTGTAAGGGAGGCCTGAAATTAAAATAGTGATTTCCTATTGGGGTTTCGGCAAATATGCAAATAACAAAAGTTGTTTAATTTGTTATTTAGAGAAATTTTCTCAACACTTCTTTTCAATATGAACTACCAGGTACCTCAAATGAAAAAAATTATTCAAATGTATGTCAATATTTTCTCATTAAAATTCAAATCTATGCATAATGCACAGGAAACGGGAAATATGACAATATGCAGAACAGTGAAGTCTTGCATAAAAAAATAATTTTATTATTAACAAATCCACATAAACGACGGGTGTTAACCCTAAACACTGGGACGGGTAAATGTCATAATATTGTGCAAAGTAAAGCCTTGCCAAAAATATACCACCAACATTCAGCCCCAAATGAATTCCCGAGCGAAGCCAGGTATCTCAGCTAGTATATATATATATATATATATATATATATATATATATATATATATATACACACATATACATAGAATGAGCGATATGTCCTATATTGTGTGAGTACTCATTTGATAATTTGCGCAAATAATGCTAGCATTATTAAAATAGGCACCTGCGGGAAACGAAATGTTCCTAGAAGTGGAGTCCCCCTCCGTTGCTATGTTCTGTAGAAGATCCGACTTCCAGCCGGTTGCGGCGATCCGAACAGGATGGCAGCTTTGCGGGAGATGATAACCTGACTGTAACTCTATCACGGGTGAATTCCATCTGAGCGGTTATCTATGGATCGGTTAACTGTAGCGGAGGAAGAGTGGCACGGCCCTACTGGCCGTAGAAACGACCCCAGCGAGCGTCTAAGACCCACTTACCGTATCTATGTAACTAGCCGATGCCTTCTTGAGCTGCAAAGTAGTTTCCGCTGTAGGCCACAGCCTTGGTGATCTGCATATTTGTGACGGGTTTGTGAACTCAGCGAGCGCGGGAGATTCAAATTGAAATGACGACTGAACATCTTAATGGACTAGCCTCACCTGCACTTAATTTGTTCATATCCTGTGGGAAGATTATGTTCTACATCTAGACAGAATTATACTGTCTGAACCCCACCCTGGTACTGTAATTCCCTTATAAAACTTTCAAGCAACTCTTTCAATTTTTTAATTTCTCTTTCTTTTCAATAAGGAGCTGTACTTTTTCTTTCTCCTCTGTTTGTAGTGTGAATTCTTCATAATTCAGGGGTTCCTCCGGCATTCTAATGGAACACAGATAAATTCTATTAGTACGGAAAGTTGGAAGGCCTAATATTTTAATTCATAAACTGAACAAATATATTATGGCTGAAGAATACATTTATATACAATTTTTTATTAACTTTTCCGATAAAACCAATATTAACAAAAATATTAATAAACATCTTTATCTATATAAACCCCCAGTTTTATCAGTGGTAGTAAGCTACAAAATAGTCCAAGTTGTTATTATTCACTTATTTAGTCATGAACTCATTAAATAAAATTCTTAATCCAACCTAGTTAGAAAAGGTTGATTACCTGTAAATTACACATCCCAGTTAGCCTTAGTAGTATAAAAAGAACATTTAATATTCACACTCTTGCTGCCTTCATATACAAAAAAGTTTACAAATCTATCTATGTACTCTCATGGAACATAATAAACTCCAATTAGTGACCAGAAGTCAACATTTTGAAATTCATAAATGTAAATAACGTTCTAGAACCTCTGTTGTGGGATTGATAATTTGATCAAGTTATGAATCACATCGTGGAGCTCATGAATTCCGCTGTTTCTTCGGCTAGCGGCAGTCAGTCCAATGCATCCGTCCGCTAATGACGCAGCTCCTTTCTCAATGACTCACTGTGCATCCAGCCTTCCTACATTTGCCTGAGACGTCCTTGAAGTCAACTGACAACGCAACACGCCGTCTAAGACATTTCTTAGTAGGATATATACAATTTTGGATATAATAACCATTAGTGTTACCTTGTGGAAGTGATAACTCTTAGTGTTACCTCCCTGAAGTCAGGCAATCCGGGAATACGGACATCCCATTAATCAATGTAACACGCATTCAACATCTATGATAGTGTTAAAGATGGAATATATGTCTTTATAAAATTATGTTTGAACACGCACATTTTGTTGGGAGACTCATCGACGTTATTTCCAACAAGTGGTGAGGGTGGACAGTGCGCAGCCTAAACTGCTTCTTCAACTGCTGGGCTGAGACAGGGAGGAGCTTATTCGTTCTATCTTGTAGTCGGTCCAATCGCAGACTATCTAGAGGCAGTGGGCCAGGTTGCAATATGCATTGGAGAAATCGTATATCAGCATCAGGGTAGTCCTGTATGACTGCATCGCTTCAGGGATGTTACCAGAGTCCTTGTGAATAGAGGCGGGTGCAAAGGCGGGGTTGATTTCAATAGCTCTCGAGTAGCATTGTCCCTGGATGTCCTGCACCTCCCTGAGAGTGTTGCTCTTGTTGGAGTAGGCATCAGCGAACATAAGCTTTATCCTAACCGCTTCCTGGTAGTGCATCAGCGCTTCGTTCAGATTACCCTGCTGCTGGAGGACTGACGCCAAGTTCGAATCAGCTGATGCAAACTCTGTGAACACCTCTAAGGCCTTGATGTAAAGGCTAGTGGATTCCACTATATATCTCTGCTCCCGCCTGATGTTGGCCAGATTGTCGAGTGAATCTGCATGCGACGGGCACAGCCTCAATGCCAGTAGCATTCTTCTGATTCAACTACCTGTCCTTTCTCCTTGAGAGCTTTGGCAAGGTGGCAGTAGGAAAGTTTAGCTGGTGTTCAATACCCCTCGATACGTATCAATAGCCAGGTCGATGAGCCCTTGCGTCATAGTACACACAGTATACGAGTCGTAGCCTAACTCGCTCCGTGGCTCAATCTGCACACATTTTCTCGTATTCCCCGGAATAGTCGCTATTCTCAGCAAATTCGAGCTGTTATTCACTCCTTTTAGGGCTGTTATTCAGGGTTTGTTCAGGCAGTTTGATTGTCTGCGAGGGAGAATGCCTGAATAGAGATAGAGCACGATCAAATTCTCACAGCATGTACGGGCAGCAAGTTCTCCCAGTACACCCCCAGCATCATCCTGCCACTGTAATACTCAAAATGACTGATTTTCAGCTGTTGCCCAACGGCGGTAAGATCTGTGATACCACAATATATGTGGTCAGTGCTGCTCACTATGTTCTTCCTCAAGCTCCTAAATTAAGTCTGTTGAAGCTAGCCCACAGAGAATACCAGGCTGGGGATTATGAGAATTTGGAGTGACACTGCATGCAGCAATGTAGCCAAGAAACAAACAATACTGGAGTACTCCTCCTATTATCGACCATTCACTTCCAATGCCGGCATCTAGACAAGTCTGCTCATTTCAGCACACCGGCAATGGAGAAGAACCCCCCTACTGTCTGAAGCTTATTCCAATCTTGGCAATGTGTAAAGGGAGCGGGGACAGCTATAGGACGCATTGGACAACTACAGACAGGCAGTTAGGTCGTATTGTGGTATCGCGGTAACTCGTATTGTGAAATATTAGATTTCTTGGGTGTTTATTTTCTAAAATAAGAAAGATGATTAAGAGAAATGAAGGATGTGGTTTAAGTGCAAATAGCCGATGTAAAGGCCGTCCCAGTATACTAATTGTAAGAATGAAGAGAAAAATAAAAACTGAGTCTCTTAAAAATCCAGCTATAAGCCCTAGCTAATATGGCCGAATCAACTTCCGGGGTGTTTGTCAATACGAGAGCAGAAAGGAACCTTTTGGATTTCAATGGTATACATGAACAAGCCCATCAGATGTGTCCTGTTCTCTGATGAGACTTCGTTTAATTTATTATTATTATTATTATTTATTAACGTCCACTTTTTGCAACTTAGGGTAATCGGGACGGGTTATCTACAGGTTACCACCCTTTTCTAGCCAGGGTGGGATTTTAGGACATTATTTAATGAATTTCGTCACTAAATAATTTCCTTTGCCCAGGCAAGAATCGAACTCGCCACTCTAGGTTTACCATGTGAGATAAAGGTCAACGCTTTAACTCGCATGGCTAACCTGAGACCCCATTTAGGGTCGCGTAGCAAAATTCTGGGGTCACGAGAGATAAAAATATAATTTATGTTTTATCTTCAGTTACAACTTATTCGTCGATTCGACGAATATGTTTTATCTACAGTTACAACCTATTCGTTGATTCGACGATGCTTCTTTTACAAAGAGAAGGTTATCTTTCCTTTGGAAGGACGAGGCGATTTTCTACTTCCGGATGTATGTAGGGCCTACGTGGTAAGTATTAAATTGAAGTTTAATTTAATACTTACCACGCAACTACTTGAATATATTCGAGAGAATTAAGACGGTCAGAATCCACTTTTATTTTTGAAACTATAATAAATACAATTTTATAATTTTTTGTGCAATTTTTAATTTTAGATTTTTGTATGTTTCAAAACGAATTCTAAACTTTTATATTTTCATATGTATATTGTTACCTAATAAATAAATCATCAAAAAATATTAATTTATTTTTCTTTTATATTTGTATGGGGTCGTCAAGAAACTCGCAATCATAAATGGGGTCGTAAATTACAAAAGTTTAAGAAGCCCTGTCTTAGCAAATACAGCTACATTTGGAAACCAAAATTAATCTATATTCCAGAATGATTCAACAAATACAGCCAATGAAACTAAAGAGTACAACCAATAAATCTAAAGAATGGTTTATACTCGTATTTAATGATCGTCAAACAACTGCACAGTCCTCCACAACCACAAGACTTGAAAATGTATGGCACGCCTTAGACCGAAATGTTCGAAAACTCCAGATAACTGGAAGGCAACACCTCAAGAATCCATTAGTACAAGAATGGGAACAAATCAATCCAGATTTAATTAAAAATCTTGTACACTCAATGCCTAGACGTTTACAAGCGGTTATTGACGCTAATAATGTACATACAAAATGCTTAATAAAAAAATGAAGAAAAAGTGTGATGTGCAAACTCTTTTACCCCGGAATTTTTGTAAGGTTTAAGTTTTATTTGACTAAGCAAGAAGCCTTTCACTTGAATTATATATGTATTAATTCCGTTTTATATATACTTCTTATTTATTACGTCGTAAGATTTTTTTATAACCTAAATTCATAATTTAATATAAAAACAAAACGTGGCGTGCAAATACTTTTTTCACTCATTGTATATATATGTAAATTCGACAGTATATGTATCCTGACTTCCGCCCCCTCCCTCCATTCCCTAAACCTACATTAAATAAAGGGTATCACTAGAAAACAAAATGTACACTAAATCTATTGCAAATTTCCAGAAGTTCCCAGGATTCAGGAATTCAATTTTGGCTACGCCCCTGGCTGGTTGCGCAGGTAACTGAAAAATTAAATCTCAATTTTTAAAATTTGTGGATTACGTATGATAAAAAAAATATATATTGTAATATTGTAGGAGTTTAGAGAGTCCCAATACGCAGACCTGGAATTCCTGCTTCTTCTTCCTGACTATTTATTGGTTCCATAACTGTTAGTTTTAAGAAAGTTGGCCTGCTGATCAACAGAAATTATATTTATTACTAAATAATTAATAACATTACTTTATTTGGTTGTTCTGAAAAATGACATTAAATTGCAACTGAAACGCATATTCTCTCTGAAGAATCGATAGTCATATAGCAGTTATGAATGAACGCAACGTTATCAAATGCTCATAGTCTGGTTCAGAAACAATTTAAAGGATTTAATGAAGAAATTTAGTATTGCAATCATGTTCTATGTGCGTTCTTGAAAGATACTAAAATGAAGGACGATTTACTCGCTGGCAGCATCAAGAATGAAAGTAATTCTGAAGAGACTTTGACTAATGTTGAATATTACTATTTACTAGTACTTGTTGTTTTACCTGTGAAGCTCTTTTTTGAATTATGGGCATGGATGGGTTGGGAATTATTTAAAAATAATTAAAAATGCTATTTTTAGTAATTAGTGTATTTTTACAAAAATAAATAAAATGTATTATGTGAATTTGTCATCTAGCATTACCTTTCCAAAATCCCCTGCCCTGAATCCTCTTATAAAATAATTAGCTGCATATTCTACATCTGGTCGAATGAGGTACCCCCCTTCCAAGCTTCTTATTTTAATAGTCCTTTGAAATTTCACTGATGACTGAACTAAAACCTCTATAATATTATCACAAGGCTCATTAATACCTAGATAATCAACATAGGAGAAGTTGTTGTTTTTATTTAACCAAAATAGTAAGTAGTCCGCAATGTTGGTGGGGCCAACTAAATGGTCTTGCATCGCTGAGCATAGTGCAAGTTTAAAACCTGCTTCCATATCTTCAACCGTGGGTTCAAGTATTCCAGGTGAATCATACATATAGATTAATGGTTTTTGGCATACTTTAATTTTAGAAGTAACACTTCTGGTTATACCTGCCACTCCTCCAATGGGTGCACCCCTTGACATCTTAAGGTATTTATGCCTTAAAGCATTGATAATCGAAGACTTTCCTACATTAGGGACTCCTACTATCAGAACTGTGTAATCCTCACTTTCAGCCCTGTGATATCTATCAGAACTGGAAATAAGATCTTTAATAGTTGGCACAAGCTTTTTTAAATCTGGACTTTGAAGATCCTTACAATTGGTAAATAAAGTTGATGAAACCCCTTCAGTTTTCAAGTAATTTATTATGTCCTTCTTTTTTTGCAAATCAGCCAAATCTTCTTTATTTAACACCAAAATATGTGGTTTCAAATTTCCAAAATATTGTTTGAAGTTTTTATTTCTCCCAGAAATAGGAATTCTAGCATCATGTACTTCAATTATACAATCCACATTTTTTAATTTCTGCAGCATTTGTTTTATTCCTTTGTTCATATGGCCAGGAAACCAATGCAAAAGATTTTTATCTTTTGGAAAAATAAAAGTGGTTCTAAAAGCATTGCATATTCCACTTAAGATTACCATCTTTAGAAACAGTGTATTTATTACATAAGATCCTCAATTAAAAACAAACACTACATAATTTCATTAATGAAATACTTCACTGGGTTGCTTGTTGCAAGAGAACATCTTTGATAAGGCAGTGTGAAAATATAACCTGCCCATTTGAAAACAGCTTAAAATCAATGCTTGTGTTATTTACTAGTGATTTTAAAAAGTTAATTTTTTCTCAATGGGAAAAGTCATTTCATAATGCACCTATGTGAAGCTGGTACTTTTTCATTTAAATCTACTATAATTACCTCATAAACATACATAGTTTGTTGATATACATAGTTAAATGTGTGTGGAGAATATGGCTGTCATTTAAATGTTTAATAGCTTAGATAATACTTTTTTTAAATATTTGACTTATGATTAAGAGGTTTTTATTAAGCATAACGTTTTATTTAGTACTATTGAATATTTTAAATTTTCCATAATGTGGCAGAACTATCCAAAATTAAAGATGAAGAATTTGCTGAACAGTGCAATGATTGGAAAATTCCTTTAGCTTTTTCTAAAAAGAGACACACAGAAGTTATTGAAGGAGGAAACACAATCACTCAAACATGGCGAATGAAAGAGAGAGTGAGTATACTTTTTTCAGTCAAGCATAAATTTTGAAAACAACTATTTTACTAAATTTAAAAATAAATTGAATAAAAAAAAATATGTCAAATAATTTACTATTTTCTACAAAATTTTGCCGATGATCAAAGTCATTAATATTTTATTTTATATTTTAATTTTAGATGAAAACTGTGAGTGTTGCCCTTGTTATTTGCTTGAATGTTGGCGTGGATCCTCCAGATATAGTGAAAACGCAACCATGTGCCCGGCTAGAATGTTGGATAGGTTAGTCATATTCTTATCAGTGTAATTATAGTGTTGCTAATCTATTTTGGGCTAAGGGCAATAACAGTTGTTAAAAACAGCTATTTTTTATTTATTTATTTTGTAATCCCTAATTTACGACATTATTATTCTGTCATTGAATAAATACTGCTACTGACAGTATCATTCATTTATTTCTTTAAAAATAAATAACGATTATAACTGTTTAGTTGAGGTTGTTATTTTACCATAGATGAGTCATAGAAGTAATAAACAAGTCTGTCATCATTTAAAATTACTCATCCCTTGTTTATAACTGTGGCCTTAATTTTGACAATGAATACAGTCCATTTGATGACTTCGGTTTGAATTTTGAGTCCCTTTTTAAGAAAGAAATGATAGGGGCGGCAGATTTCACTCAGATCTGCATCTAATGTCATTTCCAATGACATTTTTTAAGTGATATATGGGGGCAGGATAGTTTGGGAAATACTGTTAAACTTGTCAAAGTTTTCTTCCATCAGATATGATATACTCATAAACTTCTAATATTTACTATTGTTTGAGGGGCTCAGGTTAGCCATGCGAGTTAAAGCATTGCACCTTTATCTCACATGGCAAACCTAGAGTGGCAAGTTCGATTCCTGTGCAAAGGAAATTATTTAGTGACGAAATTCATTAATTAACATCCTAAAATCCCACCCTGGCTAGAAAAGGGTGGTAACCTGTAGATAACCCATCCCAATTAGCCCTAGTTGCAAAAAGTGGACGTTAATAAATAATAATAATAACTATTGTTTGACTGTAGTTGATTTGATTGAAAGTGGAATATAAAAGTTCTCATAAGCTAGCTGAAAGATGATATTCAATTGTGAAACCTATTGTCTGGTAGAATTTGTCCCACTTCACAACACCCCCTCCCATGAGCAGAATGCTCTTCTTGTACTTAAAATTTGGACAAAACTGCTTTTCTATCCTAAGCTATTATAGTTCCATATGCCTTAACAGTCTTTGGACCATTTTTGTTTATTAAAAATTCTCTATCTGTCATTTAGAACAATGGCCACATCGGGATCACAGGAGGATTCCTGTGTCACTGTAATTAGTACTTGTCTCATAATTGTGTGCATCCATATTTGCGTCACACACTTTTTCCAACGTAATGTCATGTAATCTGGCTTACATTTGTCCCTTAATATGGATAATCACTAACTGCGGAAAGAAAATAAGCTTTTACAATAAAACTTGTGAATGATTGATGGAGTTCTCTTTCTTTGGTTTGAGTTGTAAAACTTCAATTTACGTTTAAACTTTGGGAGTGAATTATTTTTCTTTTGATATTGAATGTGATACAGCAATTTCCTTAAAATTATTCTATGAAAGTTCTAAAACTCAAATAAATGTAAGTGCCTACAAGATGTCCTACAGGAGGAATGGAGAATAAATTATTTCAGGACATAATGTAGGAAATCCGTCCATGTATTGTGTCCAACATTTGGGAAATCGGCATGAAAAAATAAAAATTAGAGGATTTGGAAAATTGTTATTGCTGTAAGGCCATGCCCCTTTCAACCAATCTACACACGCCTCATCCCACCTCATACCCTCACAAAAGGACGTGACTGGGGGAGTAGCAATATTGATAAAATATGGCATTCCCTACCAGTCCCTGCAACCAGTAATATCCCACGAGCCAACGCAACAGCACATAGTCACCTGTCAAGTACTAATAGCCTGTCATATGTACCCTATCGCTGCCCTCTAAAAATGGCCTAGGGCCGATCCAAATCACTTCCAAGTTCTGCTCAATCTAACACAGAATGACAGAAAGGACCTAATTATTGGAGACCTGATCGCCAGACTTCCCTCCTGAATCAACGCTACTGGCTCCAAATGTTGCACAGCTATAATGAACTCATTGTTCTCAGTCGTGCACCCTAGCTCCCACACCTTCAGGAAAGAAGACAGACAGTCATGTGTTGACTTCCTTCTCACCCGTACCCTACAAATAGTGACAAAATGTATCCCACTGGACTTCTTTGTCACTTGTGATCACCGGCCAGTATTTTATCTGGTGCGAGGTCATCCCCTAAAGCCCTGAAGCCTGGCTGGAAATGTTACAAGTTGCACATGTACGAGAACACTCTAGTGTTCAGCACCATCAGTGACACCCCCTCCCTCAAGGCGAGAATGAAAGAGTTTACAAACATAATAAGTAGCAGATGTAGCCATCCCAAAATTCAAAAGAACCCACCCCCCTCCTAAATATAATGGCTCTAATCAAACAAATGAACAATATCAAAAACAACTGATATAGGACCCAATATCCTACCCTTTGGCCTGTTCTAAACTCCCACACTTGCCAAATCCGCTTCCTCCTAAGACTGTGGAAAACGTCGCTATGGCATGACAATGGCCGATTGACTCGCAGCGACCATCATAAACTCCAGAAGCTGGTCAAGAGCAAGGTCGCCAAGAGGCGATCCGTTCTTCTCCAGACTGGCTTAAATGTTGGCAGACTCTTAGGTCAGGAACCGAGCAAGCAAAGAGGCATCTCACTCAACTCAGAGGGGAGGATGGAAATTTAATGTTCTCCTCCCCAAAGCTGCTCAGTTCCATACTAGCACCAAGGGAGGTAAATCCTCTGGTCTGGATAAGGTACAATATGTACTCCTGCGCCAGTTACCACAAATGTCTTTATCCTACCTCAACCATCTCCAGAATTCCTACCTTTGCCCAGAGGCAGACCACTTCCCCTCCCAATGGAAGCATGCCATTGTGGTCCCGCTCCTCAAACCCAGCAAGTCTGGTAACTCCCTCCTCCACACTAAATTCTGCCCCGAACAGCTATAAATCTTTTCATAGCCGCACCCTTCAAGTAAGAGTCGGTGCAGCCTCTCCTCACACCACACGTTGTACAAAAAGTAAGGTCTCTGAGATTCAAATACACCAGCCTATACCACCTACTCCTCTCCCAAAACCTCAGCCTCCACTTCTAACTAAAAGGAGTCTTCCAACCCACACTCCTTTATGGCTCCACCCTCCTCCGCTACCTAACCATAACCTCCCTCTAATGCCTTTAATCCTACCAGCACTGGATAGCCCCCAACATAGTAAGACCCTCCAACACAAACAAAACCATATAATACATGACACACTATCAATTGAATCCATACACACACTACAACACCATGATCACCCACTCTACAACTCCCTCCCCCCTCCCTACAAATCACCCCCTCTACAAACCACCCACTCTACATCCCCCCCCCTAGAAATTAGTCCCTCTACAACTCCCTCCCACTCCCCTACAACCCATGAGATGGCAAAACACTGACATAAATAATCCCCTTATCGACAACACTGAACATACAAACAACCCACCTTGAGGTCCCAATGTTACACATAAAAACATCAAATTACTACAAACAAATCCAGTAGAATTAAGTTAGTTTTAGTCGTAGCATATAGCTTAGAATAATGCTTCCCCCTATTAAGAACAAGCCCCCTTTTTTTTAGGCTTAACATAATTTAGTTTTAGTTAGATATGTTTTGTTAATATGACCCTTTTTTATCATTCTCTTCTACCTATCCCTATTCTCTATTCCCTTCTTTTGTTTTCCACTTCCCCTTCTCCCCCTCGACCCTATCAGTGACACCCGTCACTGGTATACTCACAATCCTACCTAGTCACCACTCTAGTGTTTGAACAACTGCCCTTTCAAATTATACCCAGGTATAGGACAAGGGGCCTCTCTGCTTCACACCTGGCTGGGTTCATAGCCTGCATTCCATTGCAAAGCCCATATGCATGACAGCTAGCTATCAGGTAAAAAAAAAAATTCAAGTCAGAAATCACCCCACCAGCCTTCAACCATTGTTGCATTTACAACCCAACAATTTACAATAAACCCTTAAAATAGAACAATGAGTTCAGTAAAAGAGGGACTATCAGTGCACACCACTCTGGTCTTACTTGGCTTCTATCTCTTTGCAAAATAATTCTTATAGAAAACTAGATCTCAAATTTAAAAATAAAAAAGTGGGACTCTTGACAAGCAGTCATCGACTAATCAGGAACTCACCAAGGATGCCTTGTGGCATATTGATGCCCAAATGTGGGCTCACGGCATGCTCGGGAGGAATGGAAGTACCTTCCAGAGAAGATGACTGGAGGGGTTAGGATTCTCACCACATTGGCAAATTTATAGCTGCTACTCGGCCAATAAAAAGACAACACTCTCTTGTCTACTATACTGATCACCAACTCCCTTTCTGTTGCTCATCAGTCAGCTTCAGTGATGACCGACGCTCATCAACTTCATTAAACAAGTGACTGTGTAGACCAGCAGAGAATAATCACTACTAGCATGCCACATAAACCCTGCCACTAACCGTTAATGGCGACACTTCCACCACAGGGGGCATGCCTCCACCATTTTAACAACAAAAGTTGGCCCAGAGATGAACAGCACTCATCCCAGCAGAACCTCAAGGCTGCAGGGTCAGTAAACTAGGCAACATGACTGGCTGAGTGTCCACCCTAAGGGAGCACCCAGCCCAAGCCATGACTACATTAAAATGACTGGTTCCGAGTGAGCCTTTACATGTACGTTACATATGTATGACTGTGTGGGCCAATTGACCATTAGCTATGTGCATTCTGAGGAATTCACCAGGCTCTAGATCGAACAGGCCAGTTGAATTGCAACTGTACACTGGCCGAGGAACTCCGCCGACCTGTTGGCCCAGTGAACCAATCCACCTCTTGCTATGCGGAGGCCGAGAATATCCACAGTCCGATCTATTCGCAGGTGCACATACGAGACGCGTCTCTGGGCCAGATGAAGAGGGCCCTTTGCCTTCCTGAAATAGATTTTTACACTAGGCCAGAAGGTAGCTAAGGGGAGAAGTGAAGCATAACATAGACTGCATGAGATAAAAAGGCTTCGAGTACCTATGCCCCATGGTCATCAAACGCTTCAATTGCAGGCATCACTACAGCCATATAAGGGACACATTTCATTGGGTTAAGATGAACTCAACAGTTGCTGACTTCATCTAGCAGGAGTATAGACTCTTCCGATGCCTAAACCCTGTACCAGTCTGGTATGACACAGCTTACGTGATTCTCTGTCAGTTTGACACTAACATTGAGGTGATACTGGAGAAATAACTGGAATTCTTCCTGGCCTTTGACGAGCTTCTAAATGAAGCAGAGAACACGATCTCATCACATGATGCGGAGTGCATCATCAATAGTCTGGCAGCCTAGGAAGACTGTGGAAATTGTTAAAACTCTGTAAAAAAACTTTATTCAATAAATGTATGATGTACAGGTCTTGGGGGAACTCCAGGCCAGGAAGGCCAGATTTTTTGGGAGTCAAATCATACAACCTTCTATCTTCTTTTCTTTCTAATTTTTTCTCCTACTATCCTTTTCCTTCTTATTTCATTTCCTCATATCCTTCTAGAACCCACCCGGCACTGCCTGTTGCAACTCATCTACCCAGAGTTCAATATCACTACCATACTACCTCACAAATCCCCTCTAAAATAGAACTTGAAGATCAGCGAAAGGGAACTATCTACATCTTCCTTGCGGACTGACCCTATGGTCCATCCAAATAACTTCTTTCAGGTAAGGAAACCTGGGTTCCCAATAAAAAAAAAAAAATATTAAAAAAAAAGAATACCTGCACATCAGATCTGGAATGTACTTTCATTCCTTTATTCCACGCCCCCTTGGACTGCCATTCTCATCATCTTACTGTGGACGGCCATCTGTAACTATCTCAAAATCTGGTTACACTTATGTACCCTATGTGTTAGGTTCAATACTAACCATTTGTTTTAAGTTTTACTCTCTAGTCATGCGTAGTACAAAATGACACTTTACTTCATGTTTTATCTAATAAATATTTTTAAAATAGAATAAAAAAAATTGATCTATATATTATGTAATGGCTGTTTATTTATATTCTTCTGTACATTAAAACAAGTTTGTCATTAATCAATAGTCAATATAGTAGCATGGCAATGACAATCGTTTTTCCAATATATAAAAATAATTCAAAGCTTCAAATAGGAATAGTAATGAACTAATTAAATAAAATCTTAATCCCACTCTGGCTAGAAAAAGGTGGTAACCCTGAGATAGTCTGTCTCAATTAGCCGTAGTTGCACAAAGTGGACGTTAATAAATAGCATATTAACTTGTCCATTCTCAATAGAGCCTTTTTTTTTAGTGAAAGTCCTATTCCATTGAGGCAAAATACCAATCAATCCATACCAGTATACATATCTATTGAAACTCCATCATTCCCTCTTTATTCATTTATTTTCTTTACTTCAGATCCATCATCAATGAGCCCTACCAAAGCTCTCGAAGCTATTGGTGCAAATCTTCAAAAGCAGTACGAACGTTGGCAACCTAGAGCTAGGTATAAGCAAAGCTTAGATCCTACTGTTGAAGAAGTAAAAAAGCTTTGCACTTCACTTCGTAGAAATGCAAAGGAAGAAAGAGTACTTTTTCACTATAATGGACACGGTGTTCCAAAACCCACTACCAATGGAGAGATTTGGGTTTTTAACAGAGTAAGTTCAATACATTATTGAATAGATAATCATAACTTTTTGCTATAAGAAGATAATCTCAGGTTTGTCATGTGGGTTAAGGCATTGGTATTAATCTCCGCCTGGGTAGTAGGAATTAATTTAGTGATGAATTCATTAAATAAAAAAAGTCGTAAACTAAGCAGATTTCCCACGTGAAGTTTTACGGTAGATAAATCTGCCTAATAACAACTGTAGTAGTAAGAAACCTCTAAACCCATTCACGAGGGACGAATAGTTACGGAAACGGCCGCCAGAGCTCTCGACATGCAGAATACAAATGCAAAAATCTCGGTTAATATTCAAGTTACCGAATAAATTTATAGAACAATATTTATAGTAAATTTGATTTGCAATAAGATTCATTCTATACAATTTTTCGATCCGATGCATAATAACGGAGATATTTTTAATTTTCAAAAATCCCCCCTTTAAACCCCCCCTTCCACTTGTCCGATTTTAGCCATTAACGAACTTGATCTTCCTTTTTACATAAAACGATTAAATTCCGAGTTTGGTAACGATCAAACAAACTTGCGACTGCTAGGGCGTTAACAGACAACAAATATATATATAATTTTGAACGGACCTAATTTTCGTCATCTCCTGGGTAGGATCGGTGGACATTTGAAGAAATTTTTTGAAACTCGCATAATGAGTACGACCTCAATAGCTGATTTCCCTTAAGGGAAATATGCTAAAATCCTTAGTCCCATCCTACCTAGAAAAGGGTGGTAATCTAGTGATAACTTGTCCCAATTAGATGTAGTAGCACAAAGTGGATGTTAATGAATACCAAATTAAAAATAATGGGCCGTTTTGAATTTGATATTAAATGAATTACCTGTGTTTCCACATCAAATATCTCACTTGTTTTAAGATCTTTCATGCTAAATTCATTATCAGTTTTTTGCCTTATAGCACAAATCTCTTGACTTTTAAACATATTTGAAACACTCCATAATAATTCATCTCTGCATAGCCATGTTAATTCAGATATCAAATAAATGTTTATGCAGTATTGACTTGTTTTTAATTTTTACTATTACACCAGAACTTTAGGCGAACAATTATATATGTTGGTAAATTTTGAAAAATCATTTCACTATCTGCGGTATATTCATGGTTAAAAAGAAAATAAGGTAATTTCATTTATATATCAGTGTAATCTTTTGATAGTAATATTGTTTTACCTTATTGTATTTGTTGAAATCTTAGGTTTAGTCATTTGTATATATTGTAACAAGCATTGCCATAACATAAACTGCTTAACACGATAATATCAGAAAAATTTTCTCAAACTTTTTTTTGAAAAAATGTTTTCAACTGAAACAATATACCATTATATAACTATGTTTATTTCATTTTATTATTTGTAGTAAGCCAAGAAATTTTTAAGTTTTGTTCCTGATAGGCCAAGCTTTCGAAACATAATGCAAATGTATCGTTTGCGTGGATCATCTGTGATTGACGTGGCGTTCTACCAAATCGCGTACTTCAGACATATATGTCTGACATGGCTCATGTAGAACTTCTTAGTGTCAGACACATATGACTGACATGGTGATTAACGTGTTAAAAGGGAGAAAATGTAATATTTCCATATAATTTAATTATATTAAAGATGTCAACCTGTACGTAACTTATTTTTTAAATGTGCTGGTTGATATGAAGTGGATGTAAACTAAAAAAAAATCAAACTATGTTATGTTGTTTTAAAAACAGTGAATAAATATTTTTAATAATTTACAGATTTATACACAGTATATTCCACTCTCCATTTATGATCTTCAAACATGGATGGGAGCTCCATCAATTTATGTATATGACTGCTCTAATGCTGGGATAATTGTTGAATTGTTCAAGCAATTTGCTGAGCAGCACGAAAAAGATTATGAGGTTAGTAAACTCCATAATCTTTCCGGTTTCCTTTTCATTTTAATAATTACTATTGCATTTATATTTATTTCTGGTTAGTTTGTTCAGTAGTGATTAATAATGGTTAATAAATTATTATCCTCAAATCTTATAAAATTTTGCTAAATAAATAGAAGTTACCATATGAGAATAATACTGTTCAATCAGATCCAATCTAAATTGGGAAGTTGAGTCTCATAATTTTATATGTTTTATTTTTATTTTCTGATGAACACATCCAAATCTGTTATAACTCGTGTATATTCAGTTTATCTGCGAATTTGGTAAAGGAATAGTCCTTTCAAAAATATTGAGGTTAAATACATAAATGAATTATCCACCTGAAACTAAATTTCTGTCATTAAAATTCATTTTTCCTTGAGGATGAAGCTCGTAAGATAGCATACCATGATTATCGCACCATATGGACACCAAAATCATTTTCGGATGTAGACCGAACTTGAAGGTGACATTTGGTGGCTTGCTTGCCTTTTTTTGAAATAAAAAAGCAAAATATGTCAGAAATTCACTTTGTTCTCTGATAAGTTCACTACACACAAACAAAACTAAGTCCCATAAAACCAAACAGTATAGATTTGAAGAGTGGACTTTGACCTTTCTGTTAATTATTATTAAGATCAGATTTTTTAAAGAGAACCGGAGATATTTGAAAACAATTCACATTACTTACAAAACCAAACAAACTTATGGAACCCCGCTATAGATTATTGGTTTTTAAACTCAAACGAGTTTAACCCCATAAATTAAGTTACTGTTAACGTACCTAGAGTCTTACTATTTAATACTTGTTTATTACATCCTGTATAGCCTATCACCATAGATGCAAGACAGCTATTTAATAGCAAAACAACAAGTAAATAAATACATAGGTTTCATTTGATAAAACATTTATTTATTTTCAATAGAGCATTCTATTTCCAGCAACTTAACCAGCAGAATAGGTGTGGAACTACACAACCACCCAACTATAAAAATTGCATTCAGCTAGCAGCCTGCTCCGCACAGCAGATACTCCCTATGAATCCTGACCTTCCTGCAGACATATTCACTTCATGTCTTACAACACCTATTAAGATAGCATTAAAATGGTAGGTGATTTTCCATTAGTTTTCACTTTGATTTCCAAAATTAAGGTAGCACTTTTCTTTTTCATATTAAGTGAATAAAAAAGTGAGACTTCATTCCTCGGTGAATAGTCGTCTTTAGAAGAGTTTGGTGACAAAATTACATGGATACGTAATATTTCTACTGATCACTCATGAATATGTCATAGAAGAATACCATTTGCAAGCTTATCAAATTCAGAATACTCCACATGCTTTCTAGAGATGAGGAAGAATATTAGTGAAGATCTGGGTATTTGAAGAAAATGTTATATGAAGATGCAGATAAATACCAGAACTTGTATTTTCCAGCTGCAGTGGTATTAAATATTATAAACAATATTCTTTCCTGTTAAAAAAAAAGGCAATAAATAAATGCTGCTTTCTTGTTAAAATAAATTTTAAAACACTTAAAATGAGATCTACTATTTATAATCCATTGTATTCCTTGCCCAAACTGCAGTAGACCTGTGAGGTCCACAAGCAAGTAACTTTAAGCCGCACCCACTCGAAGATTAACCATTCCTTATAAAATTGTTTCCTACATTTTTGAAAAATGACTAAGAGGAATTGTGAGCCAACCTACAAAAACAATATCGTGTGTTTCGGAAAGCTTTGTTGAAAATCCTTGACAGGATTAGGGGTGCGACATTGTCATTTTTATTGCTTAGAATTCAATGAGATCTTTTCCACTAAAAGTTAATACTGGTGTCTATGAAAATTAAAAGAATTTTATTTATTTTGTTGGGAATATATTCTAAATGAAGGTAATCAATAAAATTATCAAGACTTTCTTTAATTAAGTTTTTTATTTTATGAACTGTCATCCTGAACCTCAAGTGAAATTCCTTCATAATATAACATTGTATCATTTATTGGCAAATATTAGAGTGAAATTTTGCCCAGAGAGGTACATTAAAAAGGAGTAAAACACAGCGTTTATGATTTTTAATCCTTCGGAAAAGCTTGTAAATATTGAGTGTTAACTTGTAATTTGGTTAAACAAGTGGACTAAAAGAATTTGTAATTTTCATTTTATGGCAGTTGTTAGCAGAATTTGTGAAAGTTTGGTTCACAATTCTACAGTTATGTGAGTTTTGTTTCATTTTTTCAGGTTTTACTTGCAAAACAGTGCTCTCCTTATGCCTGATGTTACTCTTGAACATATTGATAAGTATGCTTTTATTTTTCATAATTATTTTGTTATTTGATGAATACTTTACTCTCTGGAATAAATTATTGTATTTTTTTTTAATAGAATACCTGGTCAATTAAACGATCGGAGAACCATGCTGGGAGAACTCAACTGGATATTTACTGCTATCACTGATACTATAGCTTGGAATATTCTTCCTAGAGGTATCTCTTATATTTTACTGCAGTAATTACTTTCCTTTACTGTTTGTTTAAATGTCTATCACGAAGGGCTTGCATTAGCTAGGCAGCCTTTCCCTGTGCCAGAATGACTCATGTATGATGTCATCATTCTATTCTCTAATACTTCCTGTGTACACAAACAAAAAGATTTGGCTGCTAATATTAGGTCTTTGTTAAAGTAATAGCTTGATATGTGAATCACATGAGTAGTGTGAGGAGCTTGTGACATAGTGATGTATCAGAGATATTTATGATTTCAGCCCAACCCCCCCATTTCTTTTACATGTAGCTAATAAATATCAATTTTTAATACTCAAGAAAAGAACAATGATGGTCACAAGTCTGTTGCTCAACTGCTAACATCATTGGTTATTATTATTATTGGGGAGGTTTATACTCAGAAAAAAGTAATATTATATATAAATATCTCTCTCTCTCTCTCTCTCTCTCTATATATATATATATATATATATATATATATATATATATATATATATATATATATATATAAAATTGTAACCTCTGCCTGTACATTGATTTTTTTTTCCCCAAAATTTCACGATACTTTTTCGTTTCATATGTCATAGAACGATATTTGCAATTTGTTTCTTTCGTGTATGTTTGTTAGTTTGTTTATTTGTTTGTTTGTCTGTTACCTTTTCACGCATAAACGGCTGAACCGAATTTTATGAAACTTGGTATGTATATCACTACTAATCCAACTTAGACATTAGGCTATATTAATATTCTCTGAGATAAACAGGAGTGGGGGTAATAATGGAGGGCTGAAATTAAAGATAGCGATATTTCGTTTCCTATTGGGTATTTAGAGTAGCTTTTGTTATATACACTTTTGTCATATACCGAAGTATTAATCCGTTATATGCTAAACATTATAGTGGGAGTCAACAATTTTATTTGGCACAAAAGACTCAACCGAACTAAATAAAACACTCGGTATGTGTATTAGTACTAACACCTTCCTTATGTTATGTTAGCCATACTAACATATCTAGGGACGAGCAGGAGTGGGGGTTATAAGGGAGGCCTGAAATTAAAAATAGTGATATTTTGTTTCCTATTGGGGTTTCCCCAAATATGCACATGACAAAAGTTGTTTATCTTGGTATTTAGAGAAATTTGCTCAACAATTCTTTTCAATATGAAGTATGAAGTACCAGGTAGTACCTCACCTGGAAAAATTAATTCAAATGTATGTTAATATTTTGTCCTTAATAATTTAAGTCTATGCATAATGCACAGGAAACGGGAAATATGACAATATGGAGGACCGTGAAGTCTTACATAAAAAATTAATTTCATTATTAACAAATGCACAGAAGCGACGGGTATTAACCCTAAACACTGGGATGGGTAAATGTCAAAATATTATGTAAAGTAAAGCCTCACCATCCAGCCTCAAATGAATTCCCGGGCGAAGCCGGGTATCTGAGCTAGTATATATATATATATATATATATATATATATATATATATATGGGAAACAGGTCTCAATAACACGAAGTCACCCACCAATTTATTTGTTCGCGCACAAGGCCTTTCGGCACTAACGTGCCATCATCAGGTGGTAACCAACAAACAACAAAGAAACAAGCTTAGGCCAAGTTATGCATCCAACAATTACATTTTGAAATACTTAACAAAATAGAATTTCATACTAAAATCAGTCTTAGAAAAACCCCCCTGAGGGAGGGTATGAGGTGATGAAAAGAGATCCATCGGAGCAGTACAATCAAATCGTCAGAGAAGCGGTTAAATCCGTTCAATATGTACTTCCCAAGGACAAAAAAGAATCCATTTTACAGAAAAACCCCTTAGCCCCTCGATTATACTCACTACCTAAGGTTCATAAACCAGGCAATCCCATGAGACCAATAGTGTCATTTTGTTCAGCGCCTACTCAGATGTTATGTAAGGTAGTGGCTGGTGTTTTTAAGACTATGACAGGATACAAACCCAGGTATTCGTTGATAAATAATAAGGAGTTGGTAGATGTTCTAAAGGCAAAAAGAATACCCGGTGATTGTCTGTTGGCATCATTCGATGTGGTAAACCTTTTTGGGAGTGTACCACCGCAGGACGTTTATGAGATAATGAGCCAGGTCCTCTTATCAAAGAAATGTGATCCTTCGGCTTCCCAGGAGCTACTAAAGCTCATAAAAATATGTTTAGACCAGAATTATTGTGTTTTTCAAGAAGTTTTCTATCTCCAGAAAAATTCATTACCAATGGGGTCCTCTTTAAGCCCACTGGCGGCGGAGATATTCATGGACTATTTGGAACAGCGCTACATAATGAATAGTCGCAATCCATTCCGTAGCAAATTGGTATACTGGCTAAGGTACGTAGATGACATATTGGTCTGTTTTAGTGGCTCTAAAAAGGAGTTATTGAAATATCTTAACTCTTGCCACCGTACCATTTCATTTACTCTCGAAGTAGAAGAAGACAGTAAGATTAATTATTTGGATTTGACAATATCAAGACATAACAATAGCCACAAATTTTCAATTTTCAAAAATTAGCGATATTTCATGCATACGCTAATCGATTGTTGGATATTCCAATGAGTAAAGAAGAATACTCTCGTGAGCTAAAATTTATTCACCACTTAGCGTTGGTTAATGGATATACCATAAACCTGGTGGATAGAATGATTGAGAGAAAGAAGGTAACGAGACTTAGGAAGAGTTTGGGGATTCCAGAAGTTACCTCAGAGGTGGAAAGGTGGTGCTCTTTGCCCTATCTGGGATTCGTGTCGGAAAAAATCCAAAGAATATTTAAACGTAAGAAAATCGGGGTGGGTTTTGCAAGTCCAAATAATTTAAAATCCGTTTTATGTAAGCTAAAAGACCCAATAAAGCTGCCGGACCAGTCGGGAATATATAAAATCATATGTGGAGAATGTGGTGCGTATTATGTGGGAAGGACTTCAAGGAAATTAAAGAAAAGGTGCCAGGAGCATCTGTCGAGAATGGACTCAACGTTCCTCCAGCATTTGAGGAAAGAAAAGCACGAAGATGCCCCACACGAGGTAGCTTTATTGGCGAGGGAATATAACCACAAACTAATTCAGAAATTGGAACCTCTCTACATTGAGCTGGAGAGACGGAGCGGTGTCTGCCTAAATGTGCAATTGGAAATGCCAAGTTCTGTCCTGTTGAGTAGGCCTCCTCCATCTCTGCTAGTCGCCAGTAGTGGCCCCAAAGCCGTGGCGTTAACGTCAATTATACAGCAGAAGATAGGATAATTGTTAATTTATAGTAACTTTTTTATAGGGTATACATGTGTTTGTTAATGTTTAGAGTATTTATTCACTTTAACTATTTTAATTAATTGAACTATAATATATTCTTTTAATGTTTGTCTTAGATTCTAGTAGTTTTAAGTTAGGACGTTTTTTCTAAGACTGATTTTAGTATGAAATTCTATTTTCTTAAGTATTTCAAAATGTAATTGTTGGATGCATAACTTGGCCTAAGCTTGTTTCGTTGTTGTTTGTTGGTTAGCACCTGATGTTGGCACGTTAGTGCCGAAAGGCCTTGTGCGTGAATAAATAAATTGGTGGGAAGACTTCGTGTTATTGAGACCTGTTTCCCAGATCTGCACTCCCACATCCAGCAACATACAAATTATATATATATATATATATATATATATATATATATATATATATATATATATATTACTGTTTTCTGAGTATAAACCTTCCCAATAATAATATTCATTAAATTTGATTATTTTTTTAATTTTGGAAAGGCATCTAAGATATCTTAGAACTTATTTGATGCATGCAATGAATTACTAAAGGTTTGTTCTTGGTGGTGCTTGTACTACCTAATTATGGGATCCACGTGTTAAAAGAATAGCCAAGATGTATCTTGTTGGTGTATATTCATGCCTCTTCTATGGTATTAGAGAATGATAAACCAGAGTTTATTAAATAAAAATATACTTACTTAAAGGAAATATTAAATTTAATAATTGCCAGGTAACTAAATGGTTTGAAAGAAAAAAAAATTTCCTTCTATAAACCTGCATTCGTCAACAGAACAAAATTGTGCTTCTAATTACGTTTAATGTAGTAGTTTTTTTTAAATTTTCAAATTTTTTATTAAATTAAAGTTGGGAATTAAAATTTTAAAAAACCAATCATAATAATAAACACTCTCGCCTATCTTTTGTCATCTTCTAGGTCAAATCAGTGGACGTTTTAAGAGAGTTTTCTAAAGCAGTTTGACATATATCCATTCTCCTAGTGCCCAACCAGTATCATCTGGCAACAGAGTAGTTACTTAAAACGATGTATTGATCTTTAGTATGTAATGCCACTTTTATAGCACTTCATAGATTGCAGAGCCAAAGATTTTAATCTTCCACTGTTTAATTTATAGCTTTTTCCCCCTTAAAATCACATTATGAATACAAAAATCTGCAAAAATTTCTTGTAGTATGAAAAGTAGCTTGTTCTATTTCCTGAACTCATCTTTTTCCCCCAATTTCAAGTACTATGTATTGATCGGAAAATATAAATTTGTGTGTTTATTCTTGCACAGTATTCATGATTAGTATTGCTATTCCAGTAAATATAAAACTCACTACTTTAAATTACTATAGTTTTAATATTCTGTTTTAAGAATTTACCTAATTATTTATTTTAGTTCACTCAAATTTTATCTGTTTCAGATCTTTTCCAAAAACTGTTCAGACAAGATCTCTTAGTGGCATCTTTATTTAGAAATTTTCTTTTAGCTGAACGTATTTTAAGGTCATATGATTGCACACCATTGTCATCACCTGCTCTTCCTCCTACACACCAACATCCAATGTGGGATGCTTGGGATCTTGCTTTGGATCTCTGCCTTGCCCAGCTTCCTAGGGTAATTGACATATTCATAATGAACTATTTCATTAATTACTTTCATTTATGTTTTTAGATGTATTTTTCTTTTCTCTTTTTTATAAAAAGGCTTTTGAGAACTAACCTTCCAGTCAGTCATTTCTCCCCCTGTCTGTCTAATCGTCTCTTCCTTTCATAGGGTACCCACTCATTGGCAGTGGTCAGCTTTACCCGCCTATGATCTGCCAGTCAAGTCAAATGCCCTGCAAAAGTCCATTTGATGTTTTAAACATTTCTTTTCTTTGGCATTGGTGTAGGTCTGGGAGGTAGGTAGCTTTCTTGGTGACCAGTTTTGACAATGCTAGCATATAATTGGTATAAAATACTATTCAAAAACTTTCTTTTTCCATTCCCAACTTTAGACCCCTTTCATTATTAATTTCTTTTGAGATGCTATCATGGAAGGAAACAAATTGGCCTAGGTAGACAGACTCATTCGCTTATTACAGTTTTTTTGTCATATATAACTATCATTCTCATTTATTGGTTTGTCATTAGCTTTGTGTCCTCATAGTTTAGCCTCAACCTCACTTTTTGACACTACTTGAGAAATTCTTCTAACATGGTTTCAGTTTTGTTTTCTGCTCATTATCGACAAACTTCAAATTACTAATTATTTTCTCACTTATACTTATGCCCATTGTGTCAAGTTTATCACTTTTTCTGCTAACCATCTCCAGAAGGTTCATAACAAGTGGTGGTGATGTATTAGTTGGGTTGCCTAACAGCACTTAACACTGTGAAACTAGGGCCTATTAGATCAGTCATTATGTTAGCTTTATTCCCTTGATCAAAGTTCTTGATCTAGATGGAAATATAGAAGACAGATTCAAAAGCATTAATAAGGTCTAAAAAGCAATGGTACATTGTACACCTGAAAAACAAAAGCACCTTATATACTTAAATAACAAAGGTAGCTTATATTCAGGGATTTCTTGATGACTTGGTTTAGTGCCTGAGGGTGGTTGATAATAGAATATCCCCTCTGAAAGCCAGCTTGTTCTGAAGTTCTTTTCTATTTTAGGGAAAATCCGGTCTTTTAAAGTCTTTGAGAACAATTTAAAGATTGTAGAACATGATGAAACATGTTTATGTATATATAAGTGTGTACATGCGTGTATGTGTGTATATATTTATATATACTTCTCTTCTATGATGTTTTCTCCTTCTTTAGACTCTTTTGGTCTGAATAATGCATCAATGAATTTCAACTTTAGTTTTCCATGAAACATATACATTTCAAATAAATAAGAAGAATTATTAGGGAGATCAGGATTATAATGTTTCCTGTTTGTTAAAACTATTGTTTTACTACCAAGGTTTTGGAGTCTGGAGGAGATTCATTCAAAAACTCACCTTTCTTTGAAGAGCAGTTGACTGCATTTTCAGTGTGGCTTGCCCATGGTTCGGAAAATCGGAGCCCACCTGAGCAGTTGCCGATTGTATTACAGGTATTTGAAATAATGTTATATCTACTGTTTACTTCATTGCATATTAAATCATTCAGCCACAAATTTGTTTTAGAACGTTAATTTGCTCTGATTCTTTAGTGCCACTCTACATTTTTTTTTTTTTTTTGCTTCAGGTTCTTCTAAGTCAAGTTCATAGAGTAAGAGCACTAGATCTTCTAGGCAAATTTCTGGACCTTGGTCCTTGGGCTGTGAACTTGGCACTCTCAGTGGGAATATTCCCATATGTTCTTAAACTTCTACAGTCTTCAGCTAAAGAACTCCGTCCTCTGCTTGTATTTATATGGGCCAAAATATTGGCTGTGGATAGTGTAAGTAGTCTAATCAGAAATAAAAAGTCAATATTTTATTTCTATGCAATAAGTACTCAATGGATTTTTAATAACAAAGCAAAGCTTTATTCATCTTTACTTAAAATTTATTTGATTGCATTTCCATCATCCATTATCCAGTGATTCCTTCATTAAATGTTTTTTAAAGAATTTGATAATTGGGGTGGAAAAACAAATGATGATAACAATATAGTTAAGAAAAGAGAAGGAATAGCAGAAAAATGATTAACAAACATTGATTGAGCAGTATCTTGTTGAAACTTAAGGAGAATGAGCACACTTGCATGTCTTGATAATACTTGGGTGATTTTTTTTTATCTTATTTTTAGCCAGTTATGTTAATAGCCTAGCCCATCTTTTATTTTTATTTTATATTAAAATAACTTATTTTAAAGTATACTGATGCACCATTATTACTGAATGTAGCTATAACTAGTTATTTCACTATCTAAATATTCAACTGTGATATTTTGTGTTCATCACCAGTTATTTGATTTCTCTATCTTTAGTCCATTACTCATTGTACATACAAATAATTATCTATAGCTCCAGTCACAGGTAGATTACAGTTCGTTTATTTTCCTATTCATGTATGCATAGATCTTATTCAGATTAATTCATGATTATTTCAATTACTAATTTCTTTTGAGTATCAGTTTGCTATATTATCAATAAATGGCCTGATAGCCATAAATTTACATTTTTTACCCTTTAATTCACCGAAACCTCTATAGTAGCTTTTAGTTCTGTACTGCGGGTGTTTAAAACCACTGTTTATACATCAGATGTTTTTCAGGACTCCCATGCTCCATTGAGAGCACTCCATTGATTTCTAGGGGACTTTCTTACTATTCCCAGACCGACTAGATATGAACCATATTTGCTGGCTGACTGGAATAACAAAGGTTCAACTATGCCAGAATAAGATGATACAAGGCTGTTTCCTTACCCTTGTTATTCATATCTCATAACCATTTCTATTTCCATTATTTCTCAGAATAATTTTTTACTTGAGATCATTCCTTGTTTACTAGGAGAGCTAAAATTCCTCATTCTTGGTTTGTTTATCTTTGACTTCAGACGTTCTTGCCTCCTTTGTTAATTTTCATTTTTGAGTATGGCTAGAAGAAGTCTTTCAATTGACAAAGTCCATATGATTTGTAGATGGCGAGTGACGCAGAAGATGAAGGATACATTTCTAGTTAGGATGATGAAGTAGAGGAACTGGCTTGTCCCGGAACTTCAGGAATCCAATGCCAAGTTGTGAGTGATACTGGACCCAGCACCTCTACTCACCTATTTTTTTTCCTCTTCTAGTGATGAGGAAAATCAGTCTCCAGCATAAAAGTTGTGTCCTAATCTTCAGAGGACTTGGGAAAATCTTACTCCAATAATTTTCACTTTAATGAAGAAGCTCTATGATTTGAAATGACACAGAAATTATTCAGCTTGGTTCTTCATTCAAAAATTGACTAGTGAAAACTTTGTTTAATTTATAAGTGAAAAGACAAATAATTATTTTAAATTTGTCTAATAAAATGTCGCTTTGTGCATATTCCTGTCTCCTGTGTTGAGTATTGGGGAGTTATATATCTTTCTTGGGCCTAAATTGCTCAAGAGTAGGGAAAGAAAGTTGTCTCTCTGAGAATATTAAATTAATGATTAACATATTGCTGTATGGTATTTGAAAGATACTGGATAAATTCAATAGTTTTTGCAATAATGAAAATTTGGTGTTGTGAAATGCCAATTGTCATTCAACCAATATATCCCATCTAAAAATTACAGGTTTGGAATAATAATATTTATACTTTGTGACAGCAAGACCGGTTATATATTACATACATCGTAAATTACATGTTAATTGACACTAGGGATTTTGGGCATGGAGTATCTGGAAACATAAGGGCTATATTACTTGAGCCCTATTTGAGTCTCAAGGATTATGTATTTATGTAACTACTGGTATACCACCCCAACACTAATTATGTTCCTTTATGACAATTTTACAAATGTCTGAGCAAAAAGGGAGAAAAGGTTTGCCATAGAAGTCTGTAGAAGGCCTGAGATGGCTGAAGAACTAAAAAGAGGCAAGTTTACTTATAGAACATCGGAAAGAAAAAGCATTGCCCTTAAATATAAGGATAGAAAAAAAAACGTCTCTATAGCTCCAGGGCCAAGAAGCTCAAAACCACATGTTGTGCTTATGGAGGGACATTTTCAGGAAAATCAGAAGAAAACAATGAAAAGGATTGTGCAGTGTGTAAGAAAAAGAGCATACGAAAGAGGTACATTTGTCAGTGGTGCAACCTGGGGCTCTGCTTGGAATAGTGCTTTAAAATGTTTCTCAAAAAGTGCCAGTAATTAATTTTGTTTTTATAGTGGAAGGAAATACATTAATAAAAATACATTTTTAAACCTACCAGTGACATGGTTTAAGTCCTGGTTAAAAATAGGAAGGTGGAAATTTGTTTTTGTTTTTTTAACTCAAAATTAAGTATTATTAAAAGTAATATTAATGCTGGTTTATTCGATTAATGCTAAAAGGTACTAAAAATAAAGCAAATTTAATCTACAGTGTGAATATAAGATGTACTGGAATTTAAAAACATAATAAATAATTAATAAATTAACACCAATACAATGACTTTGATTTAGTAAAAATCAATTTCTGTTAGATAAAAGTACAAAGAACAAAAATTAAATCTAAAAATGATAAAATAAAGTATGGAAAGAATACATTCAAAAGATTTAAGTATAGGCACTTGAAGCTGCCGATGAGGTGCTAAATCTCGCAGTGGGTTCTCAGAGGGTACCAGTGAGGATCACGGTACCCTGATTCATAGCATTCGAAGGGTTAAATGCATATGAGAGGTGATGGACTGCTGAATTTTAAATACAGAATAGATATGGAGGTGGTATTTGAAGGATGTATAATTTGGGTTCATAAAGACTCGCGGCACAGGCATACCTTAGAATAATATCCAGATTATTAGGAGAAAGGTAGTAAAGCTTGTAGTTTAAAAAAACAAGCAAATATTGATTACTAACTAGTCAGCTAGTAGAGTTGAGACGTCAACTAAAGATTGAGGATGTCATTTAACTGGTGAGGAAAGCTGCCTTTCCTTGTAGGCAGCATAGATCAGGTTTTCTATTTTGTATACTATCTCCACTGATAATATTTCTACTTATTTTGTTTATTCACCCAAAATTAATACATTTCAAATATCCAGTAAAGTCTTATTTTATAGTTTTATTGTTCTCATTTGAATAACAATTTAATTTATTTATTTTACAGACATGTCAAACTGATTTAGTGAGGGATAATGGCCATAAATACTTTCTTTCAGTTTTACAGGATACTTCAATGCTAGTAAGTTTGCATCCACTACAATTTTTATTATAATTTAATTATTAGTGTTCTTTCATAGTTGAAATTTTTAAACATTACTCTGCAATACTTATTGTTTCATTTCATAAATTTCAGTTATTGTTGTTCTGAAATTTAAAATGATTAAACTTCAACTATGGGGATCAATTATTATGAGTTTGGTTTTAATTATTTCTATTTATGTTATTTGCTTTTATTTCTTTTTAGAGCGAGCAGAGAACATTGTCTGTGTTTGTACTTAGTCGAATGGTACATGAATACCCATTGGGGCAAGAGGCTGCCCTACAAGGATCTCTTGTTTCGATTTGCCTTGAACAACTGAATGATCCTTCCCCTCTTCTGAGGCAGTGGTTGGCAATAGCATTAGCTCATCTTTGGGCAAAATATGAAAATGCAAGGTGGACTGGAGTGAGAGATAGTGCTCATGAAAAACTATATGATCTGCTGAGTGATCCGGTCCCAGAGGTATACTTATAATTTTATGATTTGCCTTTCCTTAGGGTTCCATTGACCTGTAAATTGTAACTTAATTATTCATTTTTTTTAAACATCTTTGTATCCTACAATGTGAGTACTTGCAATATGTTCCGTCTTGTTCAATATCTTTAGCATTCCTCATAGAGTGATGGCCTGCTATCGTATAAACAGACCCTTTGACACTATCCCTCCAGAACTGCTTAACTGGTACTAATCAAATGTCACATACTTGTTCTGCATATACTAAGTTTTGCTTAAATTTAAGTATTTAGTAACCCCTTTAAGCCATTAATATGTAATGTCATCAGGACCTTAAAGGCATGAGAGTGTATAGTTGTGTGGGGTTGGTTGTCCCTCTCTGATTATATAGACAATATCGACTTATATTCATATTTTATGATATATTTTCCTTCTTTTTCCTTCTTTTCTTTTTTTTTTGTTTTTGTTTTGTTTATAGAATAGTGACTAATAATAATACTAATGACAGTATGATATTTGAATGGTGGTCACTATTTTTTAGTTTGATTACAATGGCTACTAACTTTGCTTATGTTTGTATCAATCAACAAAAGAAAGAAACTAATATTAAAAATATATTTTACTATCAATTTCAGGTTAGAGCTGGAGCTGTATATGCATTAGGAACATTTATTAATGCTGTTCAAGAAAGAAGTGAGCATGCCAACAAAATTGACCAAAGCATTGCAATCACCCTTCTAAACACTGTCTCAAAAGATATGAGCCCATTGGTTAGAAAGGTATTTGCTCCTTTTCTATTTATTGTTTGTTAATTCATACTTATTTTTCAATAATTTCCACAATTTGAATACTTCAATAAAAAATAAATTTTGTTGAAAATATTAAATTTAATATTAATAAGACAAAGGGATTTAATACGTATTCAAATAAAGATATTCGGGCTCTGAGTAGTTGTGTGTATTAACTCTTAACAACCGGCAAGCTTGTACTAGCAAGTGGTTCTGTGCCATTGTACTTTCGAGTGAAACAGAGCTCTGGCTCTATCATACATTTAAACGACTATTTCATGATTATAAATTAGATTTTTTCTTTTTTATTGCACCCCTATATTGTTTGTCATAGAATTTAAAGTAGAATCATCAGTCATACAGATGTTATAATTTAATATTAATAATTTAACTATTAAATGTTTTTTGTATCAATCTAAATAATAAAGCTCATTTTTCATTATGGGTAATCCCAGGTATACAGTAGGTTATGAAATGATCCACAGGATAATGGACCTTGGCAAGGGTAGGCAACTGATATGTAAATTCCAGACTGGTGGCAATTTTTGAGGCTCTTGGAACTGGAATCTCAAATGCTAATAAACTTATATCTTAGTCTTCCTCGTGGAAGGAGTATTTAACTGGCTAAGAGGTCCCAAGAATTCCAATTGATAATTCTAAGGTCTCCTTAGATTTAATGTTCCTGAACAACTGTAACTGGAAAAGAGGGAAAGAGAGTTCGACTCTCTGCAATAGCAATCCACCGGGACAGGAGCCCACCTACCTCCCGAATGGCAAGCACTCAATCGGGATAGGAGCCCATACCACCCAACTGCTAGAGCAGTCCACTGTGACATGTGTATGTGGAACAGTATTATGTATTGCATATTGTTTGTCAGCTATTTCTCTAAGTTCCCCTCTTTTTTTTAATTGAAACTGAACATCATATTGAAGGTTTAGACAAAAAATGATGCATCAAGTTTGATATTAGTTGTATTAATCATTTAAAAAAATTATATAATTACAATATATACTAATAGTTAATATATACTGATAGTTAATAGTCATATTACACATACAAACAATTTATATAATATATACTTCTTACATTGGCTTATCTCCCATATGGTCTTATTACTCCCATGGTGGTTTGGGTTTGATAATCACATTGTCAATAGGGCTTTATTTACTGATAAACTCCTAATGGCTATAATTGATTAGTAATAGTTGCATAATAGCATTAACACATTGAATTTTTATGTTGATGGTGTTGAACTGAATAATTATTAATTGTAATTATAATTAATGTCTTTGGAAAAATGTATTATTGTCTAATTAATATTTATGTTGTTAGGAACTTGTGGTGGCTTTACAACACATTGTTGTGGCATTTGAAAACTCTTTTCTCTCTGTAGCACTTCAGGAAATGAGAGAAGGTGCCCAAGTCGTCATGCCTGCTGGTTGGTTAAGTTTTCTTTTTTCTTATAATGTTTTATTTATTTTTTTAAACTAACTTTTTCCTTTCTGGCTCAGCATTCCGTGTTGGGAATTTTTCTACCTCACTAATTTTTATTGAAGTTTGTTTGGGCAATTATATTAATATTCCTTAAATTTGCTTTTTATTTTTTTTGGATTCTTAAGCCTAGTTTACTTCTTACTTAATTTAATCAGTGTTATTTTAATATATTGCATTGTTCTAAATGCTCAATATTTGACTTCTGATAGTTGATAAGTAAATACTGGAAAAACAGTAACCTGTTGTGTAACTAGTTTGGCCATCAATTAACAACTTCACCACCAGCATCACTGATATTGGAAGGTCACTTGTAGCTCAGGGTTGGTGGAGCATTAAATTACGGTTAAAATCAAATGGTATTTATAAAAATATGAAACAGTAATTTTCTTTAATTTAACTAAGTATGTTTTCTCTCCAATTGAACTCGATGAAGAGATCTTTTAATTGCCTTAAGTAATATATGTGTCTCATTACAAAAATAATCATAAATATAATATTGTATAAACTATCATATGTGCTTACTCCAAATAACTGCTTTAAAAAAAAAGGAATTTAAATAAAGCACAATCTATTTAAATTGTGGTTTTAATTTGTCTTTTCCTTTTATGCCATTTTCTAGCATACATGTCAGACTCAGGATAAGAAAGTTGTGTTTTTTTGCATAAAATCAGGAAGTAGATAGACAAGGCTGCAACGACTACCTTATCCTACCCATTCTCTAGTGTTATTTATTTATTTGTTTTTCCTTTTTACTTCCTTGTACAAAGTAAGGGAAGTATTGTTATCACAAACATTTTTCGTTTTCAGATTTCAATGAAATTATTCGTTTTGACCTTCCCTCAAACCATTTTGACTAGTTTCGACATAACACCTGTAAATACGTATTGTTATGATTTTATATATTTTGGTCCACTTTGAGAAGCCAATTTCAGCCATTTACAATTTTTATCTTTTTTATCAAATTAAAAGTTTCTTTGCTTTTAGGAATGCGAAATACCAATTCTATGAAGAGGAATACCTCCAGGGACAGATTGAAAGCTCTTTCTCCTTCTTCCAATGTTTATAATACTATTGATGTAGTTGAACTTGACAGGCTTAAGAGAGTTTCATCATCTTCTTCTATATCTAGTTTAGGTAAGGTTTATTAAAACCTAGTTATGTTTCCAATCATTAATAACTAACTGCTAGGCTATAGCTCGTTCAGGACTTGGGCTTTATCTATGATAAGTTCTCGCGTGGTAGGCCTAGAGTGGCAGGTTCGATTCCCGCCCTGGGCAATAGAAATTTATTTAGTTACGGACTCATTAAATAAATTCCTTAGTCCCATCCTGGCTAGAAAAGGGTGGTAACCTGTAGATACTCCGGCCCAATTAGCCATAGTTGCATAAAGTGGGCATAAATAAATAAATAGAACTAATAATGTGAAGTATATTGATGATTCAGATGAATTTATGTTTTAACTCCTAAGTAAACATTTACTCTTTGTTGCAAAATTGTATTCCCATCCTGTTTTTTTTTTCTTGGAATAGACGGCACACAAATGTGAAATTCCATTCTTTTAGCTTTTTTAGCAATTTTTTTATTAAATACTTTAAAACTTGGAACAGTAATGTAAATGCTTCAAATAATGTAAATACATCATTCCTATTAGAGCTTCATTAAAAACTCACCTTACCTATTTCCGAACTTCATGTACCACCTCTTAAAAAGTCTGAATTTTTACTGTAATCATGTAGAATTCTCATAAATTCAAAATCAAATAAATTTTATATGAATTTGCCTATACTATAAGAAAATTGTTATACATGTTTTTGTATTTGCTTCGAATATAATGAGCCTCATACCATTGGCTCGTAATATAGTGAAATGGTAATTACTCAGAGCAGGTTAACCTGTAATGCTTACAGCCTTTGACAAGAAGACAAAATTAAATAGTCTTGAACAGATGATTAGAGCTATTTTATATTCAGCAGGATGACAGCTGCAGTGATATCTGCATTTTCTATCCTTTTTTTAAACTTGTGATGCAGTAATCAACAGAAATGGAAAGTAAAAGAAATATTTACAGTCAGTCAGTTCCAAGTAGTGAAAAACTTGAGGTAGAGCCCCTTGTGCTATATCAATTTACAACTCATTATAATGGCTACCTTATGGATATTGCATCAGCTCCATGGGATTCCTCCCCACTGAGATGTCATTGGCTTCATTTATTTTTAGCTACCTTTATCTATTTTATGCATAAATGAAACTATAACACAAGATGAAAAAGCCTTATAAAGTTCAAATTTACTTTTATTATTAGTGAGAATTACAATTATATCTCAGTTACTATAGAAATTTGAAATTATTTGTTTTCTATAAAAAAAAACACATACTATTCTCAAACTTAACATTGCCAGGAATTAATCATTGAATATGTTTCATATTATACATTTTTTCTTAATAGCAGGAGGAGCCCAGTTTGGTACAATCTATCAAAAAATATGGGTAGGGCTTTCTGCTCTGGATTCAGATCCATTTCCTGGTGTTTCTTCTCTCTCCCGTGTTGTTACAGATCATATTAGGGATCAGGTACGGTATAATTTTGATATTTTACTGAATAATATCTTGTACATTTACTAACATTCTCGTTTTTTTATTTGAAAATACTATTTTCTTTAGATTTGTTCTTGTCATTCTTAAATTTTTTGTTGGTAGTATTTTTTTAAATATTTTATTTATTTAGGAGCTGTGAAGATAACTAATGTGACAATTAAGAAATTATAAATATATGCAATATACTCCAGGAAGACTAGAATTTAATCTTAATTATTGTTAATGTAACTGGACTATTTCCTGTTACAATATAACTGGTTAGCAAAGCACATAGTTTGTTTAATTATGTTTTAGCCATGCTTTAGCGCTAACATATTATCCAACTCCTATCATTTATTTAAAATGAGAGTACATATTTCATATTATTATTTGTATATAGTTAGTTTGTTGTCTAATATTTAAAAGAGCTCAGGTTAGTCCTGTGAGTTAAAGCATTGGTTTTTAATAAATTTTGTGAACCTCATGAGGTTGATTCTCATTTCGGCAATTTATTATTAGGGATTTATTTAGTCCCTTACTACTAAACTTACTAAATAAAATAATAAGACCAATCTGGCTAGAAAAGGGTGGTAACATATATATATATATATATATATATATATATATATATATATATATATATATATATATATATAGTATATCTTGATTAGCCACAATAGTACAAAGTAGATATTATCAAATAACAATAATATTTAAAATATTAACTATTATTTATTTATTTTTTTTATGGGAAATTTATATAAAAACTCATTATCCAGTGTGTAAATATTTTTCTGAATTGTCAAAGTTCTATATTTGACATTTTCATGAAATTTTCCTTGAGTGAATATTCTATTATTACAGAGTACCATATCAAGACCTAGGCCAAGTATATGTGTGTTTGGGGGGGGGGGGGTTGCGTGAGTGTCTGTTGATATAAATTTCCATTATATTGGAAACTCAGAATATTTTTTTTTTTTTTTAATTTGTAGATCTAAGTTTGTTAACCTATCAGAATTGTTTGAGAAGAGGGATTGATGATTCAGAGATGAAGAAAATTATTAAAAGGCATTTTTAACATTTGCTGATACAATGCTTTGGAAAAGAGATATTTTGGATTTCGTTTTTTTTCATGTGATGAAATTATGTTTCCTTAAGCTTATTATGAACTTAAGGTAACATAATTTAAAACAATTTCACAAATTAATTTGTATCATCTCAATTATTGAGAGATAAATTTATACTCTTTATGACTAACAGTTTTTTTGTTGCTTTATAACTGCATTCTGGTATGAGATGAACCTCTTATTAAACATTGTTGCATGTTTGATGGAATAGAGAACTTGTGAATTAATCTAATTTATGATAAAGACTTATTAAAGGAGATTATGTGGATAGCCTAAGCTGGTAACTTTAATAACACTGCAAGACTTGGAGTGGTAAAAATAATCATGAAAAAAATGCAATAAGATCAACCAAAGAAGTTCTAGAATACAAATAAGAAGAAATCCTTGGTTTAATGCCACTGTGAGAGTGTTGTGAAATGATAGAATTAGGCGAGACTAAACTCGTTTTAGAGGAAATATTTACTGTATTAGAAACATATTTTGGAAAAATAATAGTTACAAATATTTTTTTTTTCTGAAATAAGGAAAGGAAATAGGACATAACACAAGTGCATGGAAGTGCTAGAGCTATAATATGAAAGCCTAAAAGCCTAGAAAGGAATCAGCTGTCCAGAAAAGTGTTTCAGTTCGAGAACAGAGGCAAATAAAGCCACTTATTTTTGCATGGCTATCCGAGGATAGACTTTTTCCTGAATTGATGTCAGATCCTTTTTTGAAAACAATCAAACCAGTGTGAACAGACCAAAGGATGTCCAAGATTATTTGCTTCCTCATCATTCATTTACTTACATCAGGAGGAACAGGGATTTTGCATTAAAATATCAGGTCTATGTGGTTGAAATATCCTAATTGTTAGGAGAAGGAGGCAGATAGCAGTTAATGCCTTACGTAAGGTGAAGGAGATAAAAAAAAAAGTCCGTCACGCAGGGGCTGAGTTGGCTAAGCAGATTTCCCACGTGGGAAAACTTAAAAGTTCAATGAGAACAATATTTGGTATTTAAGCTTCAAATAAAGTACTTCATAACATAATAGAATATTGTTGATATGAGATGAGTAGGAGTGGGGCTTTACTGAAGACGGAAATAATAAAAATGCAAATATCTTAGTTAATAATCAAGATAGTGTAAAAATGTACATAACAACATTTATAGAACATTACATTTGCAGTAAGATTGGTTCTATACATTTTTCAATCCGACACATAATAACAAAGATATTAAGAATTTTCTAAATTCACCCCCTCTAACCCCCCCCTCCCCCTGGTCCAATTTCAGCCTTTAATGAACTTGATTTTTTTTTTTTGTATAAAACGATTATATATCAAGTTTGGTAACGAGATGGCAAAAATTGTTACCGCTAGAGCGATAACAGACAAATATATATATATATATATATATATATATATATATATATATATATATTGTCACCCCCAACCGAGTAACAAGACTGCCAAGCTCAGTGGAGAAGGGTGTGGGTTTATTAGTTAAATTTAACTTTATTTTATAAATTAAACTTCAATAGGCAGAAAATTAAAATAATAAGGGCGCCACGTTGTTTGTTCTCAAAGTTAACAACGAAACCAGTATTCTCAAAACAAATTAGTTTATTTACAATAAATCCACTATAATTATAATCTCTAACTTTAACTATAAAATTAATAACTAAATATAGAATCAAACAATACTTCCCATGGGGGCTTTAAAATACAAATTAATAGGCCTTTTCTTTTAATTGATTGTGTATACACAATAACTATGCTTAGGTACCTCTCATCCGACGAGATAACTGCAATTCTTCAAGCTCTGAACTCTTCTGAACACTTTGATCCGCCTAAGCGATTAGCGGGAGCAAAATCCTCACTGGAGCTCCAGGTGGACGCTGGTGTCTGCCGCTCGCTTGTCTCCCGGCGATCGCTTCTTGTCTTAGGCTCTCGCGCAGCCTGTCCCGCGCATCAATCTCCCGCCTGCCTTCTTCCTCAATCACCCGTCTTCGGTGACGGTAAAAATGGGCCGTAACACCCCTCCCTTACTTACAGAAAAAAAAAACAAAGAAAAAAAAAATGTAATGCGTCGAGTATTTACTTTTCTAGGCTATCCTTCTTGAGGTCTTCTATGTGCCACTGTTTTTGACTGTTGAGGGGTAGAATCTTAGAGTACTTGGAGAAATAATCTGACACCCGCAAAAAATATCTGTTCTTCTTAACCGTACATGGTAGTGGTCCCATCAGATCTGCAGTTATTATCTGCCAAGGGATATCCACCGTTTTCTGTCTTCCCATAAATCCTATTGGTTTCTGCTCTAGGCAGGTTTCACACCGTGCTATGTAACGATTTACATCTGTTATAATCCCAGGCCAGTAATATCTACACTTAATTCTCTGTAGGGTTTTGAAGGAACTAAGATGACCTGAAATTGTGCTATCATGGTACTCCATTAGTATCAGCTTCCTCTTTGGCTTAGGAACTATTATCTTCCATGGCCTATCTTCACCGAGGATATCATAGTTATCTATTACTCTCTTTTGTAATTGCCCATTTTCTACTCTCCATTGAGGATAATTCTGTGGTTCCTTTCTGACTCTTGCGACCATCTTCGAGTACCAAATATCCGGATTATCTTCGTCATTCTTCATGTCGACAACATTCACTTCTTCTGTTTTGGGACGTCTCGACAATACATCAGCAACCTTGTGATAAGGCCTTTTATCTGCATCTTTTATATTTACAAGAGGTTTATCTTCACTGGCAAATACTGACCTAACAGTCTCTAACCACTGCTGCCATTTTGAAGATTCACGATAGGACTTGGGTGCTTGGTACGAACTTCGCCTTACTTTGATCGTCCTCTCTGATCCGGTCCCCTTACTCTTTCCACGTGATTTTTCACATTTTTCACAAAAGTCTTTCTTTCCTTGTGTGCAGTTCTTGAAGCTGTGTCCTGACTGGTCACAGTTTCTACATTTCTTAGCAGGACAGTCTCTTGCATAATGTCCCACTCGAGAGCATATGAAACATCTAACTGATGTCTGAACTTCTTTCACATCAGCTTCGTTGGCATGAAATCTTGTGTTCGTTGATCTACTGGTGGATGGCCGATATGATAGATCCGGTTCTAACAGGTTTCTTCCAGTTGGAGGTGGTTGGTGATTCTCAACTCTCCATTTCGCATCTTCAAGTTGACGACCAAGTCTAATTAGGTCTCTAACAGTCTGGATGTCATACAGAGCTAACCGATCGACATAGAAAGGCAGAATATTCTTTCTAAGAATCTTTATCATTTCCGCTTCTGGTGGTACCCTGGGCAACCTGTGAAAATAGTTGTTCATAACTGCGCAATATACGCCAATAGACTCATTAGGACCTTGAGTGCGCCTCCTAATTTCTTCCCATAGTCGATCCTCATAACCCCTTGGTTCAAACTCTAACTTCAGTTCGTCCACCAACTCCGCCCAAGTTCCGAGCATCTTCTTCAATGACTTCACCAAGATAAGAGCAGGTCCTTGGAACAAATCGTAAGCCGAGCTATACAAGTCCTCTTCTGTTAAATTCCTAGCATGTCGTAGTTCTTCTACTATTTCTAGAAAAGCGTTAATGCTAAGTCCTTCGCCGTCACCAGAAAATTGAACGCCCCAATCTTTTACTGGAATTTGAGATTTCTTTATTACTACGGTTCTGGAGTCTCCGGTGTTTCTAAGATCAGTTTTCTTACCCTGTGCTGATGCCTCATCATCTTCAGACTCACTATCTAGAGCTTCCTTAACTCTGCCATATAATTCCAAACATTCCTCCAAAAAGCCTGATTTCTGTTTGCTACTTTCATCATCCTTCATATTAATGCGGGATATCCTATTTATTAAGTACAGTAGAACTGCTTCAAACTTCCTTACCTCAGGTGCTTCAATGTTCAGTTTCTCCAGCCTCTCCTGACAGTGCTTCAATTCGGTGGCTGGATCCAAGTCAGCCACATTTGGAGAAAAAAGCTTTCCTTCCTTTTCCATCTTCAGTAATAATCTTAATTTTTTCCTCATGTCATGAACTGTCTTTAATTCTGTTACTCCTCTAATTTTTAATTCATACTCTAAATCCTCCTTATTTAACCTATCTATATCCATTTTTAATTGTTTATTAATATATACTAAGAGGAAAAAAAATTAATATAATATTATTCTATATAATAATAGTAAGATAAGAGGAAGAAATATTTAGTTCTAAAAATAATCATCAACTAACTAACTAAACCCTAAATAAGAAATGTACTCTTCTATCTTAAATATTAAGGGAAGCAAAATTTTTTTTTTCTTTAATTACTCCTAATTAAAATAATTCTAATTTTTCTAAATCAACAAACAGAACACAGAACAAATTATCCTTACAAAAAAAAATAATTCATATATTACTAAAACCACTAATCCTAACCATAATATATTTTATATCAATATTTTTATATTATTCTTAATTATCTTTAATCAGGCCCCACGTTGTAAGGCGCCACTAATGTCACCCCCAACCGAGTAACAAGACTGCCAAGCTCAGTGGAGAAGGGTGTGGGTTTATTAGTAAAATTTAACTTTATTTTATAAATTAAACTTCAATAGGCAGAAAATTAAAATAATAAGGGCGCCACGTTGTTTGTTCTCAAAGGTAACAACGAAACCAGTATTCTCAAAACAAATTAGTTTATTTACAATAAATCCACTATAATTATAATCTCTAACTTTAACTATAAAATTAATAACTAAATATAGAATCAAACAATACTTCCCATGGGGGCTTTAAAATACAAATTAATAGGCCTTTTCTTTTAATTGATTGTGTATACACAATAACTATACTTAGGTACCTCTCATCCGACGAGATAACTGCAATTCTTCAAGCTCTGAACTCTTCTGAACACTTTGATTCGCCTAAGCGATTAGCGGGAGCAAAATCCTCACTGGAGCTAGAGGTGGACGCTGGTGTCTGCCGCTCGCTTGTCTCCCAGCGATCGCTTCTTGTCTTAGGCTCTCGCGCAGCCTGTCCCGCGCATCAATCTCCCGCCTGCCTTCTTCCTCAATCACCCGTCTTCGGTGACGGTAAAAATGGGCCGTACCACCGTATATATATATACAGTTTTGAACGGACCTCATTTTCGTCATATCCTGGGTAGGATCGATGGACATTTGAAGAAAAATTTCGAAAATCACATCATGAGTACGACCTCAATAGCTGATTTCCCCTTAAGGGAAATCTGCTAAAAAAAAAAAAAAAAAAAAAAAAAAAATGTTAAATCTATTTTTATTTAGTTACTATTAAATATCCTTAATAGATAAGAGAAGTATATTAACTGCAAGATACTTCAAACAAAACAATATAATTCTACATATCAGTAATACATTTATTAAACAGGAGTTCACAGTAAGTATTTATATGATTTAATTTTAACCCAGTTTGATGATTTTTGAAGTTATTCATGATTTAACCTCATTTTGTCTACAACTGCCTACTCGTGACTACAAATGATACAAGTTGAAAAATATTTTTTGGTTGTAAGGTATTTGCTTGGCCCGGTGGCTGGAGCCCGCCACACACGAGGGATAATGGCTCGTGGGCTGTCTCTGTGTCACTTGGTCACATCACTGTAAGAATTACTAACATTTTTGCATGGTTGTGATACGCTTGTTGGACTTCCAACATCTGTTCTTTGTGTACACTATTGCTTGCTAACTTTCCCTTCTTTTTCAATCAGTGTTGACCTTTTAATAGAACAAAAATAAAATTCATCTATAATTTAAACTACTATTTATTTCAGTCTATAAACTATTATTCTATCCAATCAGCATTGATTATTAGCAGATTACCCATTGCTATGCTAGCAATTTTCTGTCCTTCTGTGAGACTTATTGATTTGGGGACTAGTGGCATATTAAATAACTTTTGAGTTTTATATTTCAAACGTTTGAGAGAACTATCATCATAAATTAGAAAAGTAATAAACTTTTTCAATAGAACTGAAAGATTCTATCTTTATGCCAGATTTCTCAACCACTTTTGACTTATCCGCCAAAATTTATGAAGTCTACTTGGCTTATGCTGGATTTATGTTGTAGTTATGCTCTGTTACACCCGTAGGGTATTAATTTAAACAATGAATTTCTAAAATTATTTATTAGTTCATTGTACATTCCGGTCCATAGTCAGTGCTAAAACATATGAAAATAGTATGCAAATATAATATATATAATATATATTTCATTAGTTCATTATAATCCAATATCTATCCGTATTTGGGAAGTTTTATTATTTTATATTGTGCTTGTTATTTTTGTACTTTTCAGTTTAAAATATGGGATTGAGAACTTGAAAGTGTATAATAATTTATAGAGTTGGCTATCATTATTTGAGTTAATATTGTAATTGGTAATTCCATACCAATTATTTTCTTTAACCAAAACTATTACAAATTTTAAACTTATTTTTAACAATAGGAAGATGTAATTATATGAACAAACAAATTATAATAAAAATAACTTTTTTGATTTAATCAAGTGCAAATCTTTGATACCTTTGTAAATGTATTTTGAGTCATGAATGTTGTATAAATGTTTTAAAAATGCATGATTTATTCAGAACTACTTATAAAGTCAATATTCTTTTTGTAGTAATTTTTATTTTCTTAAATAACTTTAATTTACCTAATAAAAAAAAAAATGGAAATGATATTAGAATAAATGCATGAAAATGCTGCTCTATTGCGCCACTCTAATTTTTAATTTGTCAAGCTCTAAATTATGTATTGATCCACAAAAGTAACACTACAATCCCATTCAATATGTTACTGTTCCATCTCTCAAATGAACTGTCCGTCCTTCACATGCATTGTAGTTAAGTTTTAGTTTTTATAAATTTTATAGTACTTTAAAAAATTGTACTAAGCTTTATATGTATTATTGTGGCACTTTGTTGTAGAAAAAAATTAAGTATATTTCTCTTTCTAGTCATCTAGTACACTTTTATTACGAGCTTCTGTAGATAATTTATGAATTTTATACTTTCCTCTGTAGTTTTCGTAGATATTTTTTATTATCCATTATTCTGTAGTAATCATTGTCACTTTTTTTATTTTATGTTCTATTTTGATACATAGGATGGTTTATTTTTCAATGATTCCATATTTATCCTTTTATCTGTGTATTATCTTATATATGTTTAGTTATATTTCAAATTTTAATTAATGAGATTAATAATGCGACTATATATTACTATTATTTAGAATCATGAGTAAGACAAGTCTGTGAAAAATGTAGTCTTAATGAAGTTCAGTTTCATTTTTTAGTTCTCTTTGCTCAAATGCTTATCTTGAAGCTCATCTGTCAATGGATGACGTAACTCTACTTTAATATTCTTTATGTCATATAAACAAAATCACTGTGAAAGTACTTGCTAAACAGAAATTGTCAGTTAGCTTTATTTGTAGATACTATGCCAATTTAAAAAATGGACAGCAAGTAGTTTTGCTTATTTTGTTGTTCATTTTTTTTTTTTATTTTTTTTTTTTTGTGGACTGACAATTTTTTTTTTTTTCAAGTAATTCTTAAATCTTGTTTTCATAATTTATTTCTTTTACCTCAACAACTATTTAAGTAGAACTTAAATAAACTAATTCTGCTAGGTGCTGGAAAATATATAGTATTGTTGAATAAATAGAAATATTACTCCTATACTACCTGAAACTGTATAACACAAATTTTATTTTTGAAATGATTTACCCATCTTGATCCAACTGTCTTAGTATCTGATAATGAATTATGATAAAATGCAGTTTTGAATATCTCTCTCTCTCTTTCGCTCTTCCTCCTTAAGTAACAAATAAGTGTACAAATCCTTTTTAAATATAATTTTCTTATGAAATTCTTCTTTATAATTCCTCTCCTTCCCAGATATTTAATTTTTTAAATAAATTAAAATATAAACTATTAAAAAATGTACTAGCAATAATTTGAAATTTATGGACTTACTTAATGACAGCACTACAGTTTTGTATGTTGGTCGATTGACAGACAGTGACAGTAATAACAACAATAATATGGGCGTTTTTGATCCTAAAAATGGAATTGTTTTAAAATATAAAATATATTTAAAATTAAAGTATTATTTAAAATATATGTGAATATTCTCTTGTAGAGGAAGAGAAAAAAAAAAATTAGGCAGAAACATGTACAATTGAAAAGATAGGATAAAATTGATGTATTTAGAGTTATGTTATATTGAATAATATAAAGTCTTAACACAATACTTGTATCTGTACAAATTTTGGTCTGTAGCAAAACAGTGTAAGTGACCAACAGCATAAATAGTACAGTCCTAGTATAGATACACAGTATTGATAATACAGATCATGGTATAGTATAGACAGTATAGGTAGTTAACATCTTAGAGTAAATTCTTGTTCCTCAGACTAGGGACACAAAATCCAAGTAAAACTAACAGTTTTACTGTTATGTTTTTTGTACTCCTATCAATTAATTAATAGGAGTACAAAAACACCAATTTCAAGGAAGGCTAAGGTGAAACATGCAAGAAGAAAAGGTACAGTGTATACATAAACATCATGAAAGAGCACCAACAGTGGTTATTCCGGTTGGGTACATCTGGCTGATGTGCTGAGTTTAAATATAATAATATTATAGTTTATTTACTTTAGCATAAACCCAATACCTTTCTTTAACAAACATTTACTAATACTTACATAAATATTTAGCTTATCTATCAATATGTTTGCACATGTCTGCTGTAGGTACAATACTCCTGTTCATTATTGCCATTGTATTGTCATAGTGTACCGTTTGCCTAGGCTTAGTACTTATGTATGCTGTGTAAGTCTATTTTGGGAATTATTTTTTTTTTTTTATGTAGGTAAAGGAAGCAACTGCCCCTCGAGAGGTTGTTGAAGCCAAAGCTAGTTCATTGCCGCCTTCTCCTTCTAATAGATCATATCTTAGGTAATACATTTTTATAATCCAGTTATGAGTATATTTTAATTATTTGAAATAGCTGAATATTTCGTAAGAATATTCTTATTTGAAATAGCTGAATATTTCGTAAGAATATTCTTATTTGAAATAGCTGAATATTTCGTAAGAATATTCTTATTTGAAATAGCTGAATACTTCTTATTTGAAGTAATGTAAAGGTAACAAGAATGGAATTTTATTAAAACGTGTTATGCCAATGCACTAAAGTATAGTGTGAAATACACTCTAAAAATAGTGAAAAAATAAACTATGCTAGTTAAGAAAAATGGTGCAGTAAATTTTGCAACTTTAAACAATTTAATGCACATGCAAATAACGAAAAACTAAAAAACTGGACAAAGTGCATTTCTTATTCAAAAGGCCATTAAGAAATATACTGAGGTCATTAAATACCTCATTCCTCAGCTGTCAACAAGTATGAGTTTCTAGCGGGTCCTAATATCAGATTTTTCTAGCAACAGGCTAGATTTAAAAAAAAAAAATCCCCTTCTTAAGTTTTTGTGATTTGTTAATTCTCAATTTTAAAAAAAATATTATGTATTGAATAAAAATAAAAACAAACAATAGATTAAATAAAAAATTTCTTCTACTTTTTTAATTTCATCTTAATATAAATTTGTTGACTGCCTGATTTTTATTATTGCAATTTGTATACAATTTTAGATTAGAGTATGACATATTTTTTCTGGTATTCATTGGATGTATGTTTTTAGTTATTTTATTATTAAATGTATGTTTAGTGGAAACACTGATGCATCTTCAGGAATATCTTCTGCTACAGACAAAATTATGAGTTTGTCAATACAGCTGACTCCAAAATCTAAGAAGCCCCTTCCAAACACTGTAAGTATTTCAATTTCAGTAATTTCTCTTATTTGTTTGTTAAAACTAAATTTAATTTATACAAACATTTTTTTCTAGATAAATGAAGATATTGTTGAAGAAGGATACACAAAAGAAAAACCATTGGTAGCAACTCAGTTTGTGGACTGGAGCTGTAATTATTTTGCACAATCTATCATGCATGCTAAGAAAAATGTTCTTGATATTGAAAGTAATGAATACTACAGAAGAGATTGGAGGTAAAGAAGTTTGAAAATCCTTTGTGTTTAATATATATAAATATTCAATTTATCTAATTTCTTTTTACAGAATACAGACGAGTTTGATTCCTGCTTGGGCAATAGGAATTTATTTATTGACAAACTCATTGAATAAAATCCTTAGTCCCATCCTACTTAGATAAATGGTGGTAACCTGTAGATAACCCATCCCAATTAACCATTGCAAAAAGTGGGCATTAATAAATTTTTATTATATATAATTTTTACTGATGACATCAACACACTACGTATTTGCATGTATCTCACACAGTAAAAGTTCAATGAAAACTATATTTGGTATTTAAGCTTGAAATAAAGTTGTTCATGATATAACACCTTATTGTTAATATGAAATATATCTTCTCAACAGATCTTTACTATATGAGTTACATGCAAATACATTGTGTGATGATGATCATCAATTAACATTTGGCAGTCTCGTTCGATGCTCTACAATTCTTGTTTGATACATTTTTTCGTCTCAAATATTAAGCTAGTTATCCTTATTTCCTTTGTTTTAGTATTCGGTATACCCCTCTTCTGCTCATCAGATTTTTATTTAAAAATAGAGAATATATAGTGAAATGAGATTAGTAGTGGGTCATATTAACACATGGGAAATGTGCTTAGTTTATACAGCCACGATGTGATGAACTTGTTTAAAATAATTGAATTAGTAATTATGTATGTGTATATATATATATATATATATATATATATATATATATATATATAGACACACACACACACACACACATATATATACGATCTTGTCTTATAAGATTAATTATCTTGTTTTTTTAGGTATTTAAGAAATGCTGATATGAGGAGAGAAGCTAAAGGTGAAGTGTCTAGAGTATCTCATTCACGAGTGGAAAACCAGCTATTTTTTACCAAGTGCAGTTCACCTGCTCAGGCGGTTGCTTTTCATCCATATGACCCTCATATTGCTATAGCTGTAAATGACAATATAACGTGAGTCATAGATTCTGATTTCTAAAGAATTTGTTTCTTACTACCTATTATTAAAAATTACTTTGTTGTGTGTGTGTGTGTGTGTGTGTGTGTGTGTATATATATATATATATATATATATATATATATATATATATATAACACACATAGCGTTTCATGTAATACTAAAGATTAAGTTTGTTAGTGGGTGAAATTGGATCGAGGAAAGGGAGGTTTAAATGGGGGGGGGGATTTCAAAATATCTCTGTTGTAATACATCAGATCAAAAACTGTCGATCTTATTGCAAATTATTTTCTATTAACGTTGTTGTTTGCATTTTTTCTGCGTCACGAACATACATAAGAATATTAAGTTGGTTGTGAGAAAAGAGAATTATATTTCAATATGTTTACCTTACATAGACTCGTAAATTAAACATCGGTTCAGTTTAACTTTAGTTGATTTGTTTGTTTTTATTTGCAATTATCTTACTTATTTTAGTTTTTATTTTTATTATTTTTTTATATTTGATTATAAGGTTGATTAACGTGTATATATTGTAAAATAAAAATGTATTTAAACATAACCATACATTTAATATGCCATGTGGCAATGGAACATGTATTCTGATAAATAACTCCTCATAGGGTTACTTTGAGAAGAAAAAAAAAGAGCACCAGTTGTTTATAAGGTGCATCTGCTCTTCATAATTCAGCAGGTGTGGATCGTGCAGTCTGTTAGTGAAATGGCTGGCACTGAATTACACACTAAGAAACAAAACTTTTAAGCTGAAGGAATTGAAGGTGGCATGTTATAGCCAAGAAATTAGTAGATACTCAAATGTATATCCACTGGTTACTAATTAATAGATTAAGAAATATATCTTGAAATGTTGGTAACATTTCATGGACATCGGAGGGCATAAAAAAAATAATTCTAATTAAGTAAAGGAAAAATTAAAGAATGGGGAACAAAATATAATATTTGCTAAATTGATTTCATAAATTGTGATAGATGTTACATAGAAAAACCTTCACAATTACTGAAAAAGAAAGTAAAGCATCATTAGAAAAAAGAAAAATGTTCTTCAAGCCTTATTTAATTAAGTGGTATCAGTTAGGTGTAGTATTTGCTTTATTGATTTTAGACTTCCCAGAAATAGTATAGAGGCTCTCAATAACTGGATATTTATGTTGAAGTCAACTGTTCAGTTATAATTTATTTTTAACAAATATATTTTCTTTTAATTCTTTTTTTTTTCTAGGATTTGGGACTACATTCAGAATGATAAAATGTTGGTCCTTCGAGGGGAGCGTCCTCCTGGTGGAAGTGCAATAAGAAAAATATGCTCACTTACATATGTAAATGCCCATGATACACCTCTGCTGGCTGCTATATCAGATGATGGCTCTGTTAGAATCAATTCTGCTGAGAATGGCAATCTTGTAACTGCTTGGTCTGCAGCCCCTAAACAATCAAATAGTATGTTGTTTTTGTTCATTCTTAAAATTATTAAATTAGTCAAAAATGATAGTCTGTGAAAAAATCTACGTTTAAAAAATATATTTCTTTATTTTCTTTGGTCAGACAGTAATGGTAAATGTGTAATCTCTTGATATTTTGTGTATTAGTGAAAACCTGTGTCTTTAGACTTCCTGCCAGATGTAATACAAAAGAGGGCTATTTTATATCTCAACTAACACATTTTGGAGACCATCTCTAATTAGACCTTATGACTCCTCTGGACATTCATTGTTATGGATAGATATACTTTTGCAAAGGCTGATCATTCCATCCTCAATGCTACACAGCATACAGACTACATAATTGATACAAACAATATTGAACCAAATTAAATATTTTTCCCATGCAACCATAACCTTTTCTAAACAAATGAGGTATTTTCTTAACTAAATGAAATTATTTTCCAGCCTAATTTATTTTAGATTTTAGATATTTAGCTGCGCTAACATCTGTGGATCACGACTCAGGTTCCTTGTTATTATACAGAGACATTTTCCATGTTTGACCAGAGCATCTTGTTTGCACTTTGTTCCATAAGGGAAATCAGCGATCCTCATGTGTCCATCGATCCTACCTAGAAGATGATGAATTAACACACACACACTTATATATATATATATATATATATATATATCTATATATATATATATATATATATATATATATTGATTCGTACATGTTATGACATAGAAGTGTTTTATGTAGCTTCATGACCAAGTTTGTTTACAGCTGAAATCCGATAGGGGGGAGGATGATAGGATTTATTCAAAGCTTAAATACAAAATATTGTTTTCATTGAACTTTTTACTATGATGATTTCATCAATTAAAATTTTGTGCCTCAACTCAAAAATGTTTATTTGATCTATAACATACTCGATATTTAACAGTTTTGTTCAATACTAAAGGTTAAATTCATTAACCAGATCAGGGATAGGGGTGGTCCAGAGGAAGGGACTTCAAAATATTTCTGTTATTATGAGTCGGATCGAAGAATGTTATTGAAACCAATCTTGTTAAACTGTTAATACTCTACAATTGTTGGTATATACATTTTTTCAAAACTAAAATATTAAGCAAATCATTCATATTTTCTTCTTTACTAACATTTGTAAATTGAGAATATATGGTGAGGTGAAGTCAGTAGTGAGCTATTCCAACACATGGGAATTCTCGTTTGTTTACGCCCCCTCCCCCTGAATGACATACTTATATTAGTTCTTAATTGCAGGGTCTAAAAATGTCAAGCAACATTTAAAGATATTTGAGTTTTCCTAAAAAAAGTCATTTCTTTACTACAAGTAATTTAAATTAAAAATTCCTCAGTGACAGTACACCACTTATGCAACCTCATCTTAGCTTACAAATAAAGAGTCCATGAAATAATAGTAATAACAATAAGAATATAATTACTCATTTCTAAGTCTTGTTAAATTCACTCTGTTACATATGTCTATTCATGTAGGAGTTTCATTCACTTTATTTCAAGTAGTCAAATATTAAAGTGCTACTTGCCTATTTTTGTCTTTAGTAACATGTTCTTTTCCTGTTTAGTAGTTTGATTAACCTTTTTTAATTAACATCTGGCCTAACTAAGCTATATAAGGACCAAAAATTGCAAAACGTCTTTACTAATTCAGTAAGAATTTCTCTGGAATTTTATTTTGTTTTATTATAACTTTATTGAAGAATTATGAAATAATCTAAAGATTGGCCAAAAGTCTTGGAGACAAAATATTCAGAGAAGCATTTGAATGTAGGAAAGGTCGAAAGAAAAAAAAAAAAAAATCATCTTCCTTTCAATGTTGATCACATATAGCATTTGCCCAAATAACAATTATTCCTGTTCAAAATCAAACGATGTATCAAACAGTTATAAAATAAACCTTCACCGAAGCCCCTCCTTTATCAAATTCCAAAAAAATTATGAAACTCAAATGGCTGGTGAAAATAAGCATTCAAACTCACGAAGATTGAATAAAGCAGCAAGAGAAAGAAGTTAAGAGCAATTTCAAAATTAACTGGCTCATTTTCATTATTCTAACTAATATGGGAAAAGTGATTCATTGGGTCTTAAATATGGACAAGCCAAAGGTGTGCTATATGGGAATTTCAAGTTTTGAAAATCATTTATATATTGTCTCTTATATTAGAACATTCTGATAATGAAAATTTATGTTTATTTATTTTTAATTTTTGCAGTGACCTATACAAGTAACAGTTTAAATAGAGGATACATCATGGAATGGGATCAAATGAGACAAGAATTCATAATTGGAGGAAATAGCCAGTTTCTGCGAGTATGGGATGCTGAAAAAGAACTAATGTCGGCTGATATTCCAACAGGAGCAGATTCCAGTGTTTCTTCTATCTCACTTGATCCTACAGGTGATTGATTACCTGCTCTGTTTATTTTATTTTATTTTATTTTGGATTATGCGCATGTGACTATATATGGCATAATACTGTTATTTCTAGAAGCCAGTTTTAATTTAATGTAATGGAGTGGGCGCTTGTTTAACAAAATTTGTGCTGAGAAGAATAAATTTAACTCAAGGATCAGGCCTTTTCAAGGTCGTCAGCCAAGTTTTAGTTCATAGAGTTTGCTAGTGACAGCATTTAAATATTTCTTAATTTCTAAACATTTCCTTTCTAATTTAATACACTAACTTTTCATAAGTAACATTAAATTAACTGTATTTCGTAGTAATAATTAACTATGCATGATCTGCCAAATATATAAAATTGCATTTATAAAATTAAGACATTTTCTTACAATTTACTGTTTGTTTGTAATTATTCAATTAAAACAAATATATCATACAACAGAGATGTACCCAACTGCATTTGCTGAATATGAATGAACATTATTTGCAAAGATTCTGATTGATTACTTTAGATATGCTTATTATCAGAATTATTTAAGGTCACATGTATAACCAAGTTGGAGCAATCGGAAATCATTTAATCACAATCATGTATGTTTTGGTTTGAAAATCCTTCAATATTTAATTGAGATCATTAGCTCAGGTCAGCTGCTTAAAGATATTTGTGTTGTATACTGCGGGGTTTGATGAAGACTTATTTGGTTGTAATGATGTGTAAATTAGTGGAATGGAGATGGTAACAGATAGGAAGGGAGAAATGGTGAAAGGAAATACCATGGTTATTAAGGTGGATGATGGAGTTGGATGTTAATAAATTTGTTGGTGGATTAGTGATGAAGTAAATATATGTTCATAATAACGAAAAAATAGTAGAGTTGTGATGAATTTTAGTCAATTTTTGTGGCTTGGTAACTTACACCTAAACTGTAAAGATAAAAAAAAGACACCTTTTAGCAGATTTCCCTTAAGGGAAATCAGGTATTGAGGTTGTACTCATGACACGATTTTTGAAAAAAAAAAAATTCAAATGTCCTTCGATCCTACCTTGTAGATTATGAAAATGAGGTCAGTTCAAAATTTTATATATATATATATATATATATATATATATATATATATATTTGTTTGATACCCCTCTAGCAGTCGCAATATTCATCTTTTCATTACCAAACTCGATATATAATTATTTTATTTAAAGAGAAAGATAAAGTTTGTTAACAAATGAAATCGGAGAAGTGGGAGGCAGGGGGGTTTGAGAGTCAGAAATTCTAAATATCCATGTTATTCTATATCAGATCAAAAAAGTGTTTACAACTAACCTTATTACAAATTTAATGTTCTATAAATGTCATTCTAATAACATAATTTCTGTACCAATGAATATTAACCGAGATATATGGATTTCTTAGTTTTGGGAGGAGGAAGCCCCCTCTCCTTCTAATCATATTATCAATAAGATGTTATATTTTGAGCCGCTTCATTCCAAGGTGAAATACCAAATATGACTTTCATTGGACTTTTATTTTATGAGATACAAAAATGTGTTGTACCAGCACATTGGTAATCTGCTTAGTTTACGCAGCCCCAGGGTGATGGACATTTTTAGTGTACTCAGTTTGGTTTTACACCACAAACAGGTTCGACAGGTGCACTACTCAAAACACTTTCTTTTATTAATACAGCTCTACTTGAAAAACAACATGTAGTACTAATCTCGATAGATATTACAGAAGCATTTGTTATTGCATGTTTCCTTCTTCTGTTGATAATGATAATTCTGTTAATTTTCGAGTTAAGAGAAAAAAAAGTTTAGCGCAACAATTGTCTTAAATCTCATTATTGACTAGACTGGTTATATAAATTTTTCAATTTGGTGCTTGTGGTAGATATTTACAACTTTGTATTCATCTCTTTTAATAGATTTCCCATATGTAGAAATCAACTATGGAGGTTGTACTCATGATGCAATTTTCTATACATTTCCTCAACAAAAATAAGGTCCATTCAAAATTCCATTGTGTATGTACTTGTCTGCTACCACTCTAGTGGTCACAATTTTTGCTTGATCATTACTAAACTCACTTTATGAGTGTTTTATGTGGAACTGAAGATCAAGTTGGTTAAAGGCTGAAATCGAGATGGTGGAAGGGGACAAAATGGAAAATTCAAAATATCTCAGTTATTATTAGTTGGATCAACAAAGTATACATTACTAGTCTTGTTGAAAATTTAATTTTCTATAAATTTTGTTCTGTAAACTTTTTCTCTATCTTGAATAATAACTTAAATATTTGCATTTCTCGAAAGGCTGAAATGTTTGCAACCTTCAGGAAACCCTCCTTTTAGTCAGCTCATGTTAACAATGAGCCAATATATCATGAAAAATGTTAATCCTAGCTTAAATACCAAATATTGTTTTCAAAAGACCATTATTATATGAGAACCAGTCAAATACGTTGACTAATGACATCAATTAAGATTTTACATTTTGGACTTGAAAATGTTTATTTGATCAATACCATTTTCAACATTTAACTAACAGTTAACACTTAACTTCAATACAATTTCTAATTTAACATTCAATCAACACATACGGTTATATTATACCCACTTCTACTCATCGGATATTTACTTACAAATAGAGAATGTATGGTGAGATGAGATTACTGATTAGTTGCAGTGCTTACAAATAGGATACACATTCTGAGGTTTTTAATTGATATTGTTTGAAACATTAATTATCTTCCTATTGTAGCATCTTTTATAAACAATTTTACGAGTTAGCTATATTATTTTGTTATTTTCAACTGTTTTATTAGCAAATATGTATCACAAAAGGCAGTGATTATAAAGTAAAGCTTTTCATGATTTATGGTCACAACATATGTCTTACAAACATTTTAAAAAATAAAAAAAAACTCAAATTTCCCTAGATGTTAATGGATTTGTTTCAACAAATTTTCATTTGTTTTGTTATGTATAAGTAAATAAAGAATTGTTATTATTAAAATTTGTAAGAATGAAAATAATTTTGACCTAAATTGTTATGTATTTTTGAAGGAGGCTTATTAATGTGCATTGGTTGTGGAGATGGAACTGTTAGAGTTTTTGACAGAAGACTTGCTCCTCATGAGTCTCGAGTGATGACGTTCCGAGAACATACTGCCTGGGTTGTTGCTGCAACATTAATCAATGATAAACACATCATATCTGGCAGGTAATATAAATGTAGATCCATCAAAAGAAGTGGCAAGGTCAGGAGACACCTCTCTCTTTCTGTAAATGAGTCAGGTTGAACTATTGTAATTATTTTCCTGAATCTATATATATATTTTTGGCTATTTAGCATTAAACTCATTTTTACTTATTCTTTCTTATTTCCCATTCTCTTTATGCCATAGATTAACTGGGTTCAGGCCTGGAGTCTGGCACTGTTAACCCTAGTTTATTAGGAGGTATAGTATTATTATTATCTCATTTGCTGCTATTCTTTGCAATGACAAAAAGATGACAGAATATATAGAATGACATATATATATATATATATTGTATATATACATATACAAAAAGTAAAATTAAATAAAACGTAGTCAGCCCTTTATCTGATATGTTATTTGAAATGCTAAGGCTCACTGAAGTTGTGACAAGGAAGTCATGAGTTATCCATATCAGAATTTTTGCAATGCCTCCATAACAGTGTTTTTCTTCTAGAGCTGTGCTGTTTTTTTTTTTTGTCAATATAAAAAAATGCTTCTAAACCATATTCATATGGGTAGCCATCTCTACCAGCTATCAAATTATTTTGTTGGCACAGAATGAACAGGCCACTGTTATTAGGCCCTTAATCCTTTCATTGAGCAAAGCCACTATAGTTGCTTTGCACAATTTAAGGGTTAAGGGAAATCAGCTGTTGTTGTCGTACTTATGACGTGATTTTTTAAAAAATGTCCTTATATGTCCATCAATCCTATCCAGGAGATGTCGAATACTATGATGTTCAAAACTATATATATATATATATATATATAAAATTGTAACCTCTGTCTGAACATTGATTTTTTTCGCGAAATTTCACAATAACTTTTCGTTTATCATGTCATAGACACCATAACTGCATTTTGTTTCTTTGGTGTCTGTTTGTTTGTTTGTTTGTTACCTTTTCACGCATAAACGCTGAACTGAATTTTATGAAACTTAGTATGTAAATTACTACTAACCCAACTTAAACTTTAGGCTATATTAATATCCTCTGAGACAATCAGGAATGGGGGTTATAATGGAAGCAAGAAATTAAAAATAGCGATATTTCGTTTCCTATTGGTTTTTCGGCAATTATGAACATTACAAAAGTTGCTTATTTTGTTATTTAGAGTAACTTTTGTTAGATACACTTTTCCCTTATACCGAATTTTAAACGAGATATTGGCTAAAACCTCTAGCAGAAGCGAACAATTTTATTTGACACAAAAGACTCCTACCAAACTAAATAGAACTCGGTAAGTGTATTAGCACTAACACCTTCATTATAATAAGCCATACCCACATTTCTAGGGACGGGCAGGAGTGGGGGTTATAAGGGAAGCCAGAAATTAAAAATAGCGATATTTCGTTTCCTATTGGTTTTTCGGCAAATATGAACATAACAAAAGTTGTTTATTTTGTTATTTAGAGTAGTGTTTGTTATATACACTTTTTTCATATACCGAATTATAAACGAGATATACGCTAAAACCTATAGCAGAGGTGAACAATTTTATTTGACACAAAAGACTCAAACCAAACTAAATAAAACTCGATATGTGTATTAGCACTAACGCCTTCATTATAATAAGCCATACAAACATTTCTAGGGACGGGCAGGAGTGGGAGTTGTAAGTGAGGCCAGAATTTAAAAATAGCGGTATTTCGTTTTCTATTCATTTTTCGACAAACGTGCACATAACAAAAGTTGTTTACTTTGTCATTTAGAGTAGCTTTTGTTTTATACATTTCTCCAGGAACAATGTATGGAGCAAGTAATTTGCGTAGAAATATTGATATGCTCAACAATTCATTCCAATATGAACTACCAGGACCTTAATTAATTAATTAATATGAAACACCTGGACAAATTAATTCATATCAACGTTGATATTTTGTCCTTAATAGCTGAAATCTATGCATAATTCACAGGAGACGGGAAATATGACAATTTGGAGGACAGTGAAGACTTACATAAAAAATTAATTTTATTATTAACAAATGCCAACAACGGGTATTAACCCTAAACACTGGGAAGGGTAAATGTCAAAATATTGTGCAAAGTAAAGCCTTGCCAAAAAAATACCATCACCATTCAGCCTCAAATCAATTCCCGGGCGAAGCCGGGTATCTGAGCTAATATATATATATATATATATATATATATATATATATATATATATATATAAAATATTGTCTGTTAACGCTCTTGCAGTCCCAATTTCTGTTTCATTGTTACAAGAATCATTATTTAAACATTTTATCTAAGTTCATTAATAGCTGAAATTCGACCAGTGGGGGGGGGGGGGTTTAGAGGAGGAAGAATTTAGAAAATTCTTAATCTCCGTGCGTTGGATCGAATAACTGTACAGAATCTCATTGCAAATGTAATGTTCTATAAATGTGGTTATGTATGTTTTTTCATAATCTTGATTATTAATCAAGATATTTGCATTTATTAGTTTTTGGCTTTAGTAAACCCCTACTCCTATCCATGTCATATTGAGCTGTTATATACTTTATTTAAAGCCTAAATACCAAATATTGTTCTCATTGACCTTTGTGTTTTGAGTTAAATCCAAATATGTGACGCATGTGGTAAATCTGCTTAGTTAACGCAGCCCCTGTGTGACAGACTTTTTATTGTTAACTCATTTTTTTATGAAATTAAATTCATTGTAGTTTTACTTAATGAAATTAACATGTGCTACACATATCTATGGTTAATCGGGATGGTTTATCTATATTTTATTATTCTTTTCTGGCTAAGGTGGGACGGATCATATTGTTACGTTTTATTACCAAAACCAGTAATAAACGTTTTTAATAAGAGTTCTTTTGGATTGCAAAATTAAATACTCGCAAATTTCACAGTTTTTATCACTGGACAATTTATTTCACAATGCACAATACACTTGGTAATTATTCTTAATTACTACTTACAGTATACACTGATAGTGTCACTGTTCTTCAGATTACACTGTCCTTGACTTCGCGGCACTTCACTGTCCTTTACTTCGTGACACTGAACTGTCCTTTACTTCGCGGCACTGCACTGTCTTAAACACGGCACTAAACTGTTACTTACAGTCACAGCACAACACTGTTCTTCTAAAAACACTTTACCGCACTGCACTAAGTCGCACTGTAGCACTGATGTGACCATCAAGATCGCTGAGCATAAAACTGACTCGCTCGCGGCAGGCCTTTCTTTATATAGCTTGTCGGCATACATCAAAGGGGAATTGTCTGGACCCCTCGACGTCTGGCTGGAAGGTACTTGTAGGACCTAGGACATTCTGTCGGCTTCTTTGATCTACGTCACACTTTCCAAATACGCGACTCTCTCTCTCTCTCTGAAGGATTATTCATGTATTTAATTTTAGCAACAATATTATTGAATCCACCACCTAATAATTCGAAGCCATTGCTCTAAGTTGGACTAGAACATTAAGATCTATTCCTCATTGCTCAACGCTACTCAGAGTTCTATTGATTAGATTAGATTTATACAATGCCAATCTCTCGAGCTCTATCATAAATGTTTTTTTAATTTTCAGCACCGCAGGAGATATAAGGAACTATGACATGAAAGATCACTCGTCTTCTCCCTCCTGCCAGATCCCTGGGCAAGGACTTAAAGCTATGGCAGTACATACCCAGGCTGATATTGTAGCATGGTTAGTGCTAGGACAGTATTACTTTTTATTTTAAATTGACCATTAGTAAATTTTTTACATTTTGCTGTTTTAATTTTTGTTCTAATATTTTTTAAACACTAATTATTATTTCAATTTTGTTTTAAGGATATATAGAAGGAATTTCATATTTTTTTAATAGGGAAGAGAGTTCACAGTATGTGTTCTTTATTACTTAGCACCAATACTTTGAATATTTACAAACTATGCCAAGTAGTTGTAGTTGGAAGGCCTGTCACATATTCCTCTAAAAACCTGTAACTTATAAAACTATCAACAGAATAAGTATTTTCCAAAACATGTATAAATGCTTTTACTTAATGATTTATAAGGTATACAATTTATTTTATTATGCCATACAATTAACTACATCATGTATACAATACAATCAATTACATCATACTCATTAGGACTGAATTTTATATATGCATATTTGTAATATTTCTGTGCGTGTTAGTCTTAATCTCACATGGTAAACCTAGAGTGGTGGTTTTGATTCCCGCTTGGGCAATAGGCATTTCTTTAGTAACAAAATAGTCAAAATCATGCTTTCAGCCTTCAGCAAACCCCCACTTCAACTCATCAGATTTTTACTTAAAAATAGAAAATATATTGTGAGACAAGGTCATTAGTAGGTTATACCACTGAGTGGTAAATCTGTTTAGTTTACAAACTCTTGGGTGGGGGACTTTTATTTTATAGGCCCTTGTGTTCTTGATGTTTGAGATGATTTTAGGATTAATGAAGTAGTGTAATTCCTTAGAAGAGTCACTCCATTATTTGGACGTAATATATTTGTTATTTTGTTTCTGTAGTAATTATACTACATAGTACTAACAAATGTCAAACAAAATATACATTCTAAGATCAATGCACCAAATTTTAAATCCACCTATTTATATTATGAGTATATTATCTCAAGGTACAAAAAATGTTAGTCAATGTTATAACTAATATTAGTTAATATTGTAATTGCTTAAGTGGTCTTGGAGTGGAAGGGCTACCTGATTCTGAGCAGTTCTTATTGTGATTCATTATGTGTTTAAGAAGCTGCTAACAAGCCCAAGTGAAAATGATAATATTCTAGAAAACAGGGCTATCCATTGAAAACTTCACATGACACGTCCTGATTTTTCAGTATTTACCTATAGCACAGAATCAGCCCTTAAGAGCTATGCTGAGTTTATAGTTTTGATCTGAATAAATTTGAGTATTGGAGATCATTTTAAATGAAGTGCAGCAAAACATGTTTATATTTAATTCATAGGAGTAAAAGGAAGTCGTGTGGTATCCATATCAGATTTTTTACTACGCCTTTGTTTATAGCATTTTTGTTCTTGAACTTTTTAACTGTTGATGTCTAGAATTGTCATTTGGAACAGCCCTCAAGATCTATGCTGAGTTTGTTGTTTTTTTTTTTTGCCTAAAACTTACTTAACTTTTTATTACAGTGGTACTGTCAATCAGATCTGCATGTATAGGCGAAATGGAATCGCACTAAATGTTATGAAGTATGTGTCTCATGAATGGTTTTACTCTCCACGGTTTGGCCCCGTTGGCTGCTTAGCTTTTCACCCATTGAGAGTGATTCTTGCGGCAGGCTCAGCAGATTCTCTGGTTTCCCTTTACTCTCTAGACTCAAAGAGGTGACAGGTAAGATATTTAATTGTTTAATTAATGTTTTATCTGAAGGTTCTATATTTCATTAAATAAGCTGTTCTTTGATTTGTCTATATTATCTCTTATCAAATGTTGTATACAAACTTAAAATAAATAATGTCAGGAGTCACTGCTGAATACATGTTTTTTTACTTAAATATGCATACAAAAAAACATTCAATTACACATACAAACAATATTTAAATGAAATTGTTAAAACCAGCAATTAAAATAAATATCATAATAATTTTAACTCTCCTCAATTACTTAAGACCTTAGAATTCAAATTAATCCATTTATTTTATAAATAATTGTCTCAAAATTCTATTTAAAATATATAAAGCATTTATTTATTTATGGGTTTCCATTAATCGGGCTAGCGGACCCGACAGACGTCCTGCATGATATTTCAAACGATTAGGATATTAAATTTAATAATACTATGTTTAAAACAAAAGCTACACTAAATAACAATATAAACAACTTTTGTTATGTACACAGTTGCCGAAAAACAAATAGAAAATGAAATAACACGGATTTTTATTTCAGGGATTTCTTATAACCCCCACTCCCATTCGAACCTAAAACATTTAATATAGCTTATAATCATGGAAGAATTAATGCTAATTTACATATAGAGTTCTTTAAATTCGGTTCAATCGTTAGTACAAAATAAAATTGTTGGTTCCCACTTTAATTTTTTAGTGTATATCTCGTTTATACTTTCTTATACAACAAAAGTGAATATAACAAAAGTTACTCTAAATAACAAAATAAACAACTTTTATCCTGTGCATATTTGCCAAAAAACCAATAGGAAACGAAATATCGCTATTTTTAATTTTAGGCCTCCCTTACAACCCCCACTCCTGCTCCATCTGCAGGGCTGATTTGTGAATCTAAACCATCCAGGGCGTCAACCAAACCCATACAAAAAAATTCATTCAAATCGGTCCAGCTGTTAAGGAGGAGTACAGCGACATACACACGTACAGTAGAATTATATATCTATATATATATATATATAAAATTGTAACCTCTGTCTGTACATTGATTTTTTTCGCGAAATTTCACGATAACTTTTCGTTTCACATGTCATAGACACCATAACTGCATTTTGTTTCTTTCGAGTATGTTTGTTTGTTTGTTTGTTTGTTACCTTTTCACGCATAAACGGCTGAACCGAATTTCATGAAACTTGGTATGTATATTACTACTAACCCAACTTAGACTTTAGGCTATATTAATTTTCTCTGAGACGAACAGGAGTGGGGGTTATAAGGGAAGCCCGAAATTAAAAATAGCGATATTTCGTTTTATATTGGTTTTTCGGCACATATGCACATAACAAAAGTTGTTTATTTTGTTATTTAGAGTAACTTTTGTTATATACACTTTTGTCGTATACCAAAGTTTAAATGAGTTATACGTTAAAACTTTAGCGGGCACTAACGGCTGAACCGAACTTAACAAAACTCGGTATGTCAATTAGCATTAATTCTTCCATGATTATAAGTTATATTAAAATTTTTAGGTTCGAACGGGAGGGGGATTATAAGGGAGGCCTGAAATAAAAATTCACCATATTTACATGTATAAGAGACGGGAAATATAAAAATATCGAAGACTGTGAAGAATTATCGAACAAATAATTCTATTATTAGCAAATCACCGGCAACGACGGGTATCAATCCTAAACTCTGGGACGGGTAAATGTTAAAATATTGTGCAATGTAAAGCCTGCTAAAAAATACCATCACCATTCAGCCTCAAATGAATTCCCGGGCGAAGCCGGGTATCTGAGCTAATATATATATATATATATATATATATATATATATATATATATATATATATATATATATATATATAAAGATAGACAAATAAATAAAAATTGTGTTACTCCACAACAGTACTGATTGCATATATAATCGATATTTTTTAGAAACACTGAAGACGGAGCTGGAATATAATGTAATTACATTTTTTTGTGATTGTGATCCAGATGCTTCATTTTATTCTGTGAATTCTTGAAATGGTTATTCAAAATTTTAAATGCATGAGGACTCTGCTATAAATAACTGGTTCTCATATAGATTTATTTTTCTAGCCTCTTTTAATTAGATATTTTTATATCTTAATACTCCATTTATACTTCATTTTTTATAAAGTGATATATATAAAAGGTTATAATTTTGCTCTTTTTTTTTCTGGCAACTCTAGTAGAGCATACATGTTTCAATAATAGAGTTGTAAATTGTGTAATGTCTGAAAGATGTAATGTTAAGTTACCTTTTAATAGTGGTACACCCCGAGGAAGTACTAATTGTTTACTTTCACTAATTCAGGCATCAACGTGTTGTTTTGAAATATTTCTCTTTCTCTTCTTTACTTATCTTTGTTTTCAGGCTGGTAACTAGCTGCCAGGAGTGAGTCGCCTCTTTCTTGCCTGACTGTGACAGTTTTCAGTCCATCTCCAAGAGTAGCCTGGCAACGCTGTTCATTACAAACAAGATCCTTACTCTTTATGGTGCCTCTCTCCACATCACGTGGTTCGTCTATACCTTCAAGCAATGTCCATTATAAATGTTTCCTAATTATTTTTCTTTACTTTTGTTTTACCATGTACAATAAATTTTTAATTATATGCATAAGAAGAGATTAATCTATTTATGATTATAGGATAAGCTTGACAATTTATTAATATAGTACTTTCAAATTGGTACTTCGTATAGGTCTCACCTAATAGCTTTTTTTTGTTATTTCAACTTTTTTGTATATTTTGTGACTAGACTTTTGTTGATTAATTTTATTTTATTTTTCTAAATTATAAGCTGTAAAAACAGGATAAATAAACAGATCGATACTCATAGATTTTATTTATTGACATTTGTTATTATTTAATTTCTGGGTTTGTTGATAATACATATATTTGTCATAGTCTTTATATGTATGTATACTTTCTTTCTCATGACAGTTTGTATTTTATTCTGATTACTGGATAAGACTATGTTCATAACCCTTGATTCTAGGTTGTAAGATGCTCACCAATTCATCTGCTATATTTTATTTCGTAGTAATTAAAATAAAATTTTGCTGAGGAAATGAGCATTCTTTAACCTTGAATTTTTATTGTATATTTTCATATAAAAGGAAAGCCATATTTCACAAGATATTTAAATAGCCTATGAATCGGCTCATTTACAAATTAACGATTAATATTCATTTTTTTCAAGGTTTCTAATGTGATAGGAAACCATATTATCTTTCTTCAGTGTGTATAGTACACACATCGATGCTAATAACATATTTTGGGTTCCTCTCATGTTTTACTTGGCCATAGTCCATAGTGTCCACTTTGCTCACTTCTGCCTGATTAAATTCTGAAGTAAGAAGATTGGTAGTTTTATTTTATTTAGTAGTCTACCTGCAGGATATGTTGAAATTATTTGCGGCAGTCCAGTTCTCAAACATTCATATATCAAATAGTGATGATCTTTCTGTCAATATATTTATTTTTATGGATAACAGATTTTGCGATCACCACCATCAGACTATTGAGAATGTCCTTACAGTGAATGTGAATGTGCCTCTGGAAAGATTGATAATGATTGATCTTCCAAAAGTGGTGTCTGGGGGGGCTAAATCCCTCCTGAGCTATTGTGCCATAGAGTGTGTATTACTAAAGTTATAATATACACTAGTCTGTATGTGTGTGTTTATTTCGTATTTGTACCTCACCTAATAAGTAAGTGCTATAATTTTCAATACGTCATGCACCTATATATATATTTGATGATTATCAATATTGATTATGGATGATTTTATGCATCCCATCTTTATATTTCCATGGGAAACCATTACTATTATTGCCATTAACATATAGCATATATATATATATATATATATATATACGTATATACTATACGTTAACGGTAATAATAGTAATGGTTTCCCAATATAAAGATGGGATGCTCAAAATCATCCATAATCAATATTGATAATCATCAATAACACAAATGCCCTGTAACATGAACAGTAAATTTGCAGTATTTCATTTGTTATACCTGAGATATAAGCTCTTAGGCGAACATATGTTTAGAATCACTGTTATCTAGGAATGACTTATTTGAAGAAAAAATTTAATACAATTTTGTTCAGGCATTCTTCTGTAATACCTTAAAAAAAATTATAAAAATAATAAAGTGTTACTGAAGTCACGAGTATTTAGTAAACTTTGTTACACGTTTTTGTCACTTAATAAAAAAACGCTATTCCAATCAATCAATGGTAGAGGTGCATAATATAACCCATGTTGATAAAATTCATTCCCTAAATAAGTACGGAATACATATTCATTTTCTGAATATGCATAAAATTTCATAATATTTTTGAGACATTCTTAAGGAACAAAATTTGGCGACTGAAAATTGGAAGTCAGAATTTGGAAATTCATAAATATAATGTTGTAGGGCAATAAAATAAATTAAACACAACTCTTTTTCTTTCTTTTAAATAAAATGTTTTCTTTTTATTTTTTCTGATAAAATCAATATTAACGAAAAGAAGTTTTGACTTCTAAGTAGCCCCCTCCCTTCAGTTTGACATTAGAGTATAACATATCCCATGTTGACAATATTGATATACCTGAAACATATTCAAAAAAACTAACAATTCTATCTAGACGACTCTCTTGGAACACTAATGAATTCTATTTAGTAACTGGAAGTTAAAATTCATAAAACAATTATGTTTCAGGACCAGAAATTGTATTATGAACATAATTCATTCTTTACAAATTTTTGATAAAATCAATATTTAGGATGATATTGATGGATATGTGTGTTTTAAACATTGTAAACCCTCACTCCTGAGGGTGATAGTTAAGTATAAAATAATGCATGATAACAATATAGACTCCCTTAACTCATATGCACAATATTTTTCAGTTCTATTGATTCATTTTCAAAAAACACGAATAAAGTTTTTGCCACCAAAATTTTGAAATCAAAGCTTCCAAATTTACAAAAGTGAATAACGTTTTAGAACTGTAATCATTATTCTAAACACAACGTGTTTTTACCTCAAAGTAAACCCCCGCTCCTAGTTGAGAATTTGAATTTTCATACTACCTATGTTGTGCCTTGGAGGATAGATACACAGACAGACATGATTTTCAATTTTGATGCCATTGTTCTTAGAATGATCTGAAACTTGAAAAACAATTTTTCTCCTCCAAATTTTTATAGAAAATCAGACAAACCTTATAGTTTTTTTTTTTTAACTTTGTGGACTCTTTTTCTCCGATCACACCAAATCAGTGAGGGAAAATGTAAAATATATTGAAATTCTAGTTTTCATATTCTTTTTTTTTTTTTTTTTTTTATCTCGATATTAATCCCTACTGCCTAGCCTTTTGATACCCTGCTGTCGTGCTAGAGGTCAGGGCCACTCACTTACTGCCAAACAGCAGTAAGCTCACATGTCCACTGGCACTGCTTCCCATCTTATATTATGCTTTATTTGAAATAAGTTGCTTTATGTAAACAATATTATTATCAATAATAATAATAATACAGCCCATAGTTATCTTTTTGTCTAGATTGTGCTGCCAGGTGTCCCTGTTATATTCTGTCTAATAGAATTCGGATTAGCTAATGAAAATCTGTTCAAAACATTTATCGCTGAAAATCTTTATTTGAAAAGCGTTTTCTGTGATATTAATAAAAATTTGATCTCTCAATTGTGATAATACTTTTGTTGACCAGGTAGTGTTCTTTTAATTTTAGACTGTTATTTAAAAGTTTTTGAATTATAAAAAAAAAGTAAAAACTGTAAAATAATATGTATTTTTAAGCAATATTTTTTTACTTTATTGGAATAATTTTATTTTTGAATATTTTTCTCTCTTGTTCTATATTGTTGGATGAAGATAGTAGGTCCACTTTTATATATCTTAGCCCTAATTATAAAACCTCATTAACTTCTCAAGGTACACTAGAATTATGAGGTTTTATAATAAGAGTGACGATATCCTTCAAAATTGTCGGCACACCAGCTCGTTTTCTGTCATATTTTCTTTTAATCAGTATTTCTGACTTGTACCAGTTCAGATTTATTTATGTAGGGCCTTTATCTAAGGGAAGTCCTAACTATCACACTAATGAATATTAAAAACCAGAAAATTTAAACAGAAATGGACTAAAATATTTACTTGAGTGTAGCACTTTCAAAACGTACATCTTCATTTTCTTTACTGTACCATTAAGAAATTTTTTTTTTAAATGAAGTATTTATATATTTTTAAAGTTTTTTTTTTTGTTTTCTTTTTCAGTATATATTCTATTTACACTTTTAACTCAAATCTTTGTATTTAAATTATTTGTAGAGCATTTCTTCCATGATGTGGCTTTCCTTTTATATATTTACCCATTAAAAAAAAGGGTGCATTCTGTGTACTTCATCTTCTCTTCATTAACTGAAGCCATTTATTGTTGAAGTTGGTCATCCATTTTTAAAAACTTCAGGTGTTAGATTAAACTAGTTTTTGAGCAAATTGACCTCAAAAGAAGTCATCTAATAATTTTTTTGTGGTGATCAAAATAATGAGCTTTATTTGGAAAAAGATAATCATCATTTCTTATTTTTATTTTCAAAGATCTTAAATAACATTCTTGTCAGTGAAAATCTGCATCACTTTAAAAGTGCAAAAGTAGTATAAGTAAATTATGTATTTAGTTCGACAGATATTATTGTTTCTATATTTAGTTAATTATATTAATATAGGTATGTTCATTTTTGCTTAATAATAAGAACTGTTTACACGTTATCTAAGAGGTGTTCTACAGTTAGATGTAGCTCTTATTTTAAATGATCAGCAAATAATTATGAATCAAAGAGTGTATTTAGCGAATTGAACGTATTTAGTTTAAATAAGAGGCCTACAGAGGTAAAGTAGGATAACTAGAAAACAATTTTTGGCTTATTTAAACCCCTTTTTGGAGTAAAACAATATGTTGGTGTAAAATACTCCTAAAAAAATAATATAAGGAATGAGATGCAATTTTCCTAACAAACAGTTTCTTAGTAATAAATGAAAGTATTTTTGAGCTATGTCAGTTACCAAGTTTTACTTCCTAGTGCCTCGATCATTTACATGTTCTATTATATTGTTACCTTTGTTATTACTATTTTTACCAGCCACTATACTTAGTACTCAGTCTTCTGGCTTTTGAATAGGTTGCAATTATTCAACTGGTTTATAGCTGAAATTGATGGGTAGCCTCTTCTGAATAGATAAAAAGATCTGAGAAACTAAATAATTTCCATCAGAAATTGTCTTGAGATACATATATTCTTCTGTTAACTTTGTAAATTCTACAAGAACACTTTATGAAGTTTTATTAAATCCATTTGGTTACCACAGTACAACCGTATAATTATTAATGTTTTTTTTTATTATAGTTACTTGAATTGAATAACTAGTGTGTTTCTTTATTATAATGCTTAAATTTTATATATACTTCTTAGTTTCAATTTAATTATATTAAATTCGAGGGGTGAGGAGGAAGTCCTGTGGTTAAGGTACTGAATTACTATGCGAGTGGTACTTTAAATTTTATACCGCTGAGCAGTTCACTAACCTTAGAGCCTGGACTTCTATCCTTTCCCCCAGTGCCCACTCAGCATCATGTGGCATTGAGTATCTTCTTGAAGGGAATCTGAATAAAGCTGACGTCCAATCAAAGCCATGTGGCAGGCCTTGGGCCCTTACATCGGCTGTTGAGCCAAAGATTTTCATTTTCTTGTCCCGCAAGATGAAATAGATGGCTACCTTGTGTGTTATTTTTGGGATTTCTTTCACAAGTAATATTTTTTTTAAATAAAAAAAAAGAAGTGGCCTTATATCTTCAATAAATTAGGCAGTTTAGAGAAATTGTATGTTTTATTTGTTGAGTTTAGTGTATAAGAAACGTTTAGTTCTTAGCTTTACTTTAATCAATGCTTTATAATGGCTTTCACTGTAATGATTATTTACATTACTCAACTTTTGATGTTGAGGAATAGATTGAATTTGAACATGCAATATTTTTTTTAGTCATGATAAAATTAAAATTTAACATTAATATTAGTTACTTACCTCTTATTGGAGTCTTCATTCAGGAAACTAGTTGTGCAGTAAAAACTACCTCAATCATTTAATAGCACCAATAAACTCAGAATTTTATTATTCATATAGTATATACATTGTTGCTCATATAAAATATTTATGTATATTCTTGTATTAAAAAAAAAAAAAAGGACATTTTGTCAAACCGTAGTCACCTCAGGATAAATATATTATTTTTGTATACTTGTCTTCATGAGTTTTATTTTATTTTAATTATATTATATAATAGGTAAGCTTCAGATTTTAAAACTTGCCTCTGCTACAGTGTGATAGTGCCTAAATATAATTGATAACCACTTGATATTAAAAGAAAATAGCAATTGTTATAGCATCATGATTCTACTTAAAATTTATTAACATGTTTTACGGGTGTATGGTTCATGTGAAAGTTGTACATATGTAATTTATTTTAAGGGTATAACATTTCATTTGGGTTGCATTATGTTAATGCTCTTAGCATAAATATTTTGTAATATAGAACTGTACAGAATTGGAAGCTCTAGTCTTTCATTACTTGTAGATTGATATATAGGCAGTGTATATTGTATATTTGATTACTCTTCAGAGTGCTATAGAGAGATGTTAATAGTTCTTTTGTGTTGATTTTTCTTTTTTTAAGATCAGCCTTGTAAATCATGATTTTAATGTACTTTCAGTCTTTTTGACTATTGTTTAACCTATGCCACTTTACATGTTATCAAATACTGAAGTCAACACCATATTATGTAGAAATATTTGTCAAATATCACTCTATGAATGAAGTTACGAATATTTTTATTTTCCTTTAAATCATACTTCCGAGCTTATAGTATTGACATTTCTGGACGTAGCACCACAGCCCAGGATTTTTTGCTTTCTCTCTTTCAACTATATGGCTAATATACATATTAGGTTCATTCAAATACAAAAAATTAGTTGAAAACATTATCCAACTTGAGCTGCATAGAAGAATTTAATTATTAGAATGTTTTATCAAATCCAGATTATGTTTGATCTTAAGAACTTTAAAAAATAATAAATAAAAAAATTACTTTTTTATACCCCTTAATAAATATCAGATATTTAATTTGTACTTATTGCATAATTTTTTATTTTAAAAATCTATAAATCTAAAGATCTAGTGATGTAAACTGAATTCAGATCAGAGAGGTTGGTGCTTCAGTAAAATTGTAAATGCATTCATTATTAAGTGTCAGATCCAAGAATTCTGTAGAATTAATTTTGTTGATACAAACATATATTTTGTTCTAAACGTGTGTTAACAACACAATGGTGTGTTTGTGCATTTAACTTGCCTTGCAAGGAGTTAAGTAGGAATAGTTGCAAATAATGGACAGTGTTCTATACCTATGAACTGAATAAGTGGAGATTTAAAGCCACCAACTATTTTGGTGATTATAGCTCTTCCTACAAAGCCTTAAAAATAACAAAACAAATACTTAAATGTATGGTAAATCTTTTCATTTGTATCAGCTGTTTTAAGTGACATGATTACATAATGAAATAACGCCATAAAAACATAGCAGGCAAACTATATCAGAAAGCAGGAAATAAATATCCTCAACCAAAGTCAGGTATCTGGTAAATCCTTGCATCAGATATGTGAGAGGTGGGCAATGCACTCTTAAAAATAAAGTCCGTCACGCAGGGGCTGCATAAACTAAGCAGATTTCCCACGTGTAGTTTTACAATAGAGAAATTTAACGAGAGCCGAGAAGTTAAGAAAATGGCCGACCTAGCTTTTGGCGGGAAACTTACTCTCATCCGTTATCCGCCCGATTTCATAAAATTGCAAATATCTCGGTTAATATGCAAGATAGAGAATAAATGTATATAACAATATTTATAGTAAATTTAATTTGCAATAAGATTAATTCTATACAATTTTTGATCCGACTTATAGAAATGGAAATATTTCAAATTTTAGAAAATCCTCCCCTCTAACCCCCCCTCCCACTGGTCCGATTTCAGCCATTAACGAACTTGATCTTTCTTTTTACATAAAACGACTAAATATCGAGTTTGGTAACGATCAAACAAAAATTGTGACCTCTAGAGCGGTAACAGACAAATATATACATATATATATATATATATATATACAATTTTGAACGAACCTCATTTTCGTCATCTACTAGATAGGATCGATGGACATTTGAAGAAAAATGTCAAAAATTCCGTCATGAGTACAACCTCAATAAATGATTTCCCTTAAGGGAAATCTGCTAATATGGTCTATTTGGCTAAGGAAACTAAACTGTTTGAAACCCATTATAATTAGTTAGTTCATGTTTGCTTTGATGGCTGGTTGTAGCTCTATAGGATTGTTATATTTTAGGAAAGTCACTTAATACCAACTTAGACTTATACTTTAACCTGATTCTGCAGATTCTATATAATTAATACAATTGTATTGTACCCTAAAATATCATGCTGAATATTTCTAACAATATTTTATAATAATAATCTTACAATAAGGATGATAGTTTGAAAGGAAATTTTTGTTTTTCCTATTCCATGACTACGAAGTAGATAATTGAGACACTATAGGTATTATATTTTTAAATATATTTTGACCTAATAATTAGATATATTGGATCAGAACATTCGCTAGATCACTGGGTTTGTGAAGTGACAAAAAATGTTAAACTTTGTAAGGACCACCGACAATTTTGTTTTTAGAGCAGTAGTAACAAAAACATTATTCTGTTATTCAAAATATGTCTGTTTTCTTTATAGTATCAAAACAAAGTCTGGCACACAGGAGCTGCATAAACTAAGCAGATTTCCCACATGCTGACAGAATGACAGACACATTAGTGATCTCATTTCACTATCTATTTTCTATTAATCCAATAGTAAGAAGTCTACAGGAATTAAAATGTAAGCTAAACATGAGATGTTCAGATACTCAAAGTTAAAATCCAAAGATTAGCAGTGAGTATTTTACTGAAAGCTCAAAAAAAAAAAAAATACAAGTAACTTGCTTAATATTCAATTTATGAATAAATGCATGGAACAGAAATTGTAGACCATTAAATGTTTAACAAGATTGATTCGATCTGACTCATAATAGTAATAGTAACAATCAAATTTCCTCCCTCCCCTCTAAAGCCCCACTCTTCCTGGGTGGATTTCAGCCATGATCAAATGTGATCTTTATTGATGGAAGAAATGGTTAAATGTAGAATATGGTATTAATAAAATATACATTTTTGAATCATGAATATAAAATCTTAATTAATGTCACTCATAATATATTTCATGTATTTCACACATTACAGGTTCATTAAAAAAGTCAGTTAGGCAGGGGCTGTGTAAACTTACCAGATTTCCAACGTGCGTGCGTCACGTATTTGCATTTCTCTGAAAACACAAGACTTCAATGAGAATGATATTTGGTATTTAGAATTCAAATAAAGTGATTCGTAATATAACAGCCTACTGTTAATATGAAATGAGTGGGAGTGAAGGTTTACTGAAGGCTGAAAACTATTAAATGCAAATATCTCAGTTAATGATCAAGATAGTGAAAAAATGTACATAACAAGATCTATAGAACATTACATTTGCAATAAGATTGGTTCTATACAATATTTCGATCCGACGCATATTAACAAAGATATTTCAAAATTCCCCCCTCCGGGCCGATTTTGGCCGTTAAAGAACTTGATCTTTATTTTATATAAAACGTTTAGATATCGAGTTTGGTAACGACCAAAGAAAAAATACGACCGCTAGAGCGTTAACAGACAAATATATTGTTACGTTTTTATTACCAAAACCAGTAATAAACGTTTTTAATAAGAGTTCTTTTGGATTGCAAAATTAAATACTCACAAGTTTCACAGTTTTTATCACTGCACAATTTATTTCACAATGCACAATACACTTGGTAATTATTCTTAATTACTACTCACAGTATACACTGATAGCGTCACTGTTCTTCAGATTACACAGTTCAATAATTCACTCACGGTCACTGAAATTCACAACAAGACGGCACTGCACTGTCCTTTACTTCGCGGCACTGCACTGTCTTAAACACGGCACTAAACTGTTACTTACAGTCACGGCACAACACTGTTCTTCTTATAAAAACACTTTACCGCACTGCACTAAGTCACACTGTAGCACTGATGTGAACATCAAGACAGGTGAGAATAAAACTGACTTGCTTGTGGCTGGACCCTTCGACGTCAGGTCTCGTAGGGCCTAGACCCTCTGTCGGCTTCTTTGATCTATATCGCACTTCCCAAATACCCGACTCTCTGAAGGATTATTCATGTATTTAATTTTCGCAACACTGCCGCCCACTTAAGCCTTTTCGTCCCGAATAGACTCAATATCGCCGTTGCTATTATATACTTGGCTAGGCGATAGTCCTTTCTTGCGTTGTGGGTGGAATAGTAGACACATTTGTCCTTCCGTAAATTCCACCGTATTCACTGCTCGACCACACATGCCACCCATCTGGTTACTGGTCACTTTAATGCGGTCCAATATTTCATGACGGGTCGACCTTCCATTGTCCTCCTTAGCCAGAATAGTGTCACCCTTCTGCGCCGTCGACCTGGCTCCTCCTGAGCTAACATGGCTAAGTCGTACATCAATGACGCACTCCTCTTCCTCGGCTTTTGTACAATCCTTGTACTCTACGTTGCATGGCCGCCTTGAGAGGACTGGAGCGTCACCGTATTTTCTCCCTTTTCTATGAACAATAGAAGAGGCTTCTGCTCGACGTGACAATTTCTGGCGTCCATCGGTACGTAGCTCCCTGATGGTCTTGCTCTCAGGTCCGACATCCAAAGGTATTTTTGTGTTTCGCCAGATCATAATTTGCTTACCCATGTGCAAGTCAATACCATGGACTATCATGAAGTCTACACCGATGATCACTTCATCCATTATGTCAGCAACAACAAAGACATGTTCAGTGCTGATGTTGGCGATAGTCACTCTCATCTTGGCTCTTCCGTAGACTTTGGCTGACTCCCCTGTAGCAGTTCGCAATCGTACGTTCTCCAACGGTTCCACTGCCCCTTTTACCAAATCGGGCCGAATGATGGAGTGTGTCGCTCCCATGTCCATGGTGAGGACCTGAGTCCTCCCGTTGATCAGTCCACGAGCAGTCAGGTTGCTGTTCTTCTGTCGTATAATGGAAATGGAGATGGTGGACCCATCGGTTTTAGGAGCTAGTTCTTGCCCCTCAGTACGAGCTCGTTCTGGCTTAACATTGGCTCTTGAGATTTCGACGTTAGTCGCCCGTTTGTTGTCCTTCCATGGCGAAATAGATCTCGACCTTTTCCTTGGCGTTTTACAATTACGCTGAAAGTGGCCGACCTCACCGCAGTTGAAGCATTTGTCGCGCGATCTATTCATTTGCTCCTCCACTACTTGCTTGACTACGTCTTCTATGTCACTCCTTGAGATTTGGACGTTACTCGCTCGATGGTGGTTCCACCATGGTGTAAAAGATCTCAATCCTTTCTTTGGTGTATTCGGCGCCTGATCTATTCCTTTGCTCCTCCAGTACCCGCTTGACCACTGCTTCTATGTCACTCCTTTCATCGCCGCCACTTCGTGTTTCAGCAACAAGACGTCGCACATTGTAGACTTGTGGTTTTGAAATTACTTTAGCGGTCTCCTGGGCTAACGCATAAGAAATGGTTTCAGCAAAGGATGATTTCTGCATAGCGCATATTGTAAATTTATCATCTGGATCTCGAATACCATTCACAAATGCTTCAATCTCTAACTGATCTAGGAACGGATGATTTTCACCTGGGTAAGTCAGTTGGACCAGACGTTCGATTTCCATGGCAAAATCTTGGAGCGTCTCATTCGGTTTTTGTACTCTGCTCCGTAACTCCATCCTGTACAGTTCCCGCTTATGCTCACCGCCAAACTTGCGCTGTAAGGTCACCATAATGTCCTCATAATTATTCCTGCAAGCGGCCGGTAAACTCTCCAGGATTTCTGCAGCGGTTCCCTTCAGTGCCAAAATCAATTCTACCGCTTTCTCTTCATTATTCCAACCGTTTCTACTGGCCACTGTCTCAAATTGGAATTTAAAAACATTAAATGGTACATTACCGTCAAAAGTTGGGGTCTTTATCTTGCTGGAATGTTCTGAAATAAGCCTCACCGGACCCTCTCGAACTTGTAGATTATCCATTTGGAATTGTAGCTCACGTATTTCATCGTCTACCTTCTTTCCTAGATTGAACACTTTCTCTTCAACATTATTCAGTTTTTCATCAAACCCGCTGACTCTCTGCTCAATGGCTTCGACTCGTTTGCCCAATACTTCTGATATTTCGTGAAGTTTTTGGTTTGTTGTTCTAGAAGCTTCCTGAAGTTCCTCGAGTCTCTCACAATTAGTTCTGGAGGCTTCTTGAAACTCTTGTCTGACTTCCGCTAAGATTTTCTCGCTGTTACTTTTAGAAGCTTCCTGGAATTTTTCTTCTAACCTCTCGCAATTAGCTCTAGATGCTTCTTCTAATCTTTCGTAATTAGCTCTAGAAGCTTCTAAGAGTTTCTGGTTATTTTCCATCATAGCGGCTAAAATTGCATTTAAGTCCAAATTGCTACTTGAGATAGGATTACTTACAGCAATGTCTTCTTTATCGTCAAACTCGTGTGTACTTATATCGATTCCTCGTCTTTGGAGTTCATCTGTCAACCGCCTTTGTAGTTCAGCCTTATTTCCTGTTGTTGGCAGATCCAGTTTAACCAACTCCTTCTTCAGATGTTCTACTTTTAGTTCTTCAAACTTCATTTTTGTTTATTTTAATATTGCAATCCCACTTCGGAAACCAGTTGTTACGTTTTTATTACCAAAACCAGTAATAAACGTTTTTAATAAGAGTTATTTGGATTGCAAAATTAAATACTCACAAGTTTCACAGTTTTTATCACTGCACAATTTATTTCACAATGCACAATACACTTGGTAATTATTCTTAATTACTACTCACAGTATACACTGATAGCGTCACTGTTCTTCAGATCACACAGTCCAATAATTCACTCACGGTCACTGAAATTCACAACAAGACGGCACTGCACTGTCCTTTACTTCGCGGCACTGCACTGTCCTTTACTTCGCGGCACTGCACTGTCTTAAACACGGCACTAAACTGTTACTTACAGTCACGGCACAACACTGTTCTTCTTATAAAAACACTTTACCGCACTGCACTAAGTCACACTGTAGCACTGATGTGAACATCAAGACAGGTGAGAATAAAACTGACTTGCTCGTGGCTGGCCAGTTCTTTATATAGGTCGTCGGCATACATCAAAGGGGAATTGGCTGGGCCGTTCGACGTCTTTGATCTATATCGCACTTCCCAAATACCCGACTCTCTCTCTCTGAAGGATTATTCATGTATTTAATTTTCGCACCAATATATATAATATTTGAACGTACCGCATTTTCGTAATCTAGGTAGAATCGATGGACATTTGAGGAAGTTTCTCGAAAGTGGCGTCATGAGTACGACCTCAATAGCTGATTTTCCTGAAGGGAAATCTGCTAAAAACCATTTTTGATATTTAAACTACGAATAAGACATTTCATGATTTATCAGGTTATTGTTAATATGAGATAACCAGGGGTGGGAGTTTAATGAAAGTGAAAACTAAAAAAAAAAGTAGGATATATCTCCCTTAATATTCCAGAGATGTATAGAACATTAAATTTGCAACAAGATTTGTTCTATATAATGTTTTGATCCAACTCATAATAACTGGGATATTTTGAATTTTCTATTTTATTCGAACTTCCCGATCCTATTTCAGCCATTAATAAACTTATAACTTTAGTTGTACATGAAACGCTTTAAGACCGATTTTGGTCACAGTAAAACAAAAATAGAGTATATATATATATATATATATATATATATATATATATATATATATATATAGATAGACACACACACACACACACACAATTTGAAGTGGACCTAATACTTTTTTATATAGTATGTAGGACTGATAGACATTTGAGATATTTTTCGAATTGAGTTCTGCGAAATAGTTGATTTCCCTTAAGGTAAATCTGCTTATTTAGAATGTATGTGACCTTAACATTTCAGGGACAGATTTCCCTTCAAGGAAATCAGCTACTGAAGTTGTACTCATGACGCGATTTTCGAAAATTTCCTCAAATGTCTATCGATCCTACCTAGCAGACGACGAACATGAGGTCCAATCAAAATTATGTATATATTTATCTTTCAACGCTCTAGCGGTCGCAATTGTTGAGTTATCGTTACCAAACTCGATATATAATCGTTTTGTGTAAAAATAAAGATCAAGTTCGTTTGGAGGGGGCAATTTTGAAAATTCGAAATATCTCAGTTATTGTACATAGGATCGAAAAATTGTATAGAACCAATCTCATTGTAAATTTAATTGCCTATTAATGTTGTTATATACATTTTTTCATTATCAAGAATATTACCCTAGGTATTTGGACATTTTAGATTTCAGCCCTCAGTAAAACCCGCTCCTGCTCATCTCATATTAACAATAAGCTGTTATAACATGAACCTCTTTATTCTGAGGTCTAATACCAAATATTGTTTTCATGAGACCTTTATTATGGGAGATACTTACGAATTCGTTCTGTAGTAACGTCATCAATTAAGATTTTATCTTCTTGTCTCGAAAATGCTCATTTGATCTATACCATACTCGGCGTTTAACTGGTTCAGTCAACACTAAAGATCATATCTGTTATTGGCAGAAAACAGGAATAAGGAGGGTTTAGAAGGGGGAATTCGAAAATTCCAGATATCTCCGTTATCATGAGTCGAATCGAAAAGTGTTTTAGAATCAATTTTGTTAAAGTATTGATACTCTACAATCGTTGTTATATATTGTTTTTTAGTAAATTTCCCTTGAGGGAAATCAGCTATTGAGGTCGTACTCATGGCGTGATTTTCGAAAAATTTCTTCAAATGTCCATCGATCCTACCCAGGAGATGACAAAAATGAAGTCCGTTCAAAATTATGTATATATATATATATATATATATCTGTTACCGCTCTAGCGGTCGCAATTTTCGTTTGATCGTTACCAAACTCGAAATTTAATCGTTTTATGTAAAAAGAAAGATCAAGTTCGTAAATGGCTGAAATCGGACCCTTGGGAGGGGGGTTTTGACAGGGGGATTTTTGAAAATTCGAAATATCTCCGTTATAATGCGTCGGAAGGAAAAATTGCATAAAATCAATCTTATTGCAAATTAAATTTACTATAAATATTGTTCTATACATTTATTCTGTATCTTGAATATTAACCGAGATATTTGCATTTGTATTGTGTGTTTGGTCGGCAGGAGTCGGCTAGTCCGGCTGTTTCCGTAATTGTTCGTCCCTCGTGAATAGGTTTAGAGATTCCTTACTACAACTATTATTTTTAGGTAGATTTCTCTATTGTAAAGTTCCACGTGGGAAACCTGCTTAGTTTACGCAGCCCCTGCGTGACGGACTTTCTTAACTCAAATATTAAGCGAGTAATTCGTACTTTCTGGTTTTCAGTCAGAATATGTGGTGAGCTGAGACGAGTAGTGTGTTATACCAATACGTGGGAAATCTGCTTAGTTTACGCAGGCCCAGTGTGACGGACTTTTATTGTCCCTAATAAGATGTCTTTCAAGATGAGATATTTGGTAAACGACCCCTCAGAGTTGAAGGAAGAGGCAGGCAGCATTTACTTTACCCCATGATTTTCTCTTCCTAATGCTGCACCTTTTGTCAACAATTCCGCTCCTGATTTTTAATGTGCCTTAAAAGAAAGACCCTCATACATTTTAATATTTTGGGGGCCTTTATTACAAGGGTCTTATAGGCCGCCTGCAAAAGAAAAAAAAACCACTCCACGAGGATTTTGCCCGTAATAACCGGCCTGACGTCTTTTTTGCAGGCTCTCCTCTTCCTTATAGGACTCTGTGTCATAAATACCATAGTACTTTTATGAGGTCACTCCAGGTTATTGTTATTTTGTTTTCCAGTTAACTACGGGTCGTTTAAATGTGTAAGTCTCCATTTAGGGTAGTATAATAAAAAACGAAATAACCAGAGCAGTCCTAATGCATGGGGGACCGATGGGAAGTTGCCTGGCCCCACCCCAAGAGTGACCGTCTCCTGGAGCCTGCGGAAACTAAGCAGATTTCCCACTGACTCTATTGATCTCTTCTCTTTTCTTATATAGAAAATATATTATCTATTTCTAAATAAAAATCTGATAAGTAGAAAAGGGGACTTACTGAAGCCTGGACACAAGGAAGTACAAGTAATTCGCTTAATATTTAAGCTACGAAAAAATTTAATGAACAGGGATCAGTAGCTTAATAAAAAAAGTTTGCTCTGTATCATTTTACAATAAGACTCATAATGACGGAGATATTTTGAACTTTCAATCCCTCATAGTCCGGGTTTAGCCCATTAACGACTATCAACTTTAGTGTTGTATGGAACCGTTAAATATCGATTATGTTATAGAAGAAATAAATATTTTCGAGTATAGAATCTGAACTCACAATTGATAACATCATCACACTGACGTATGTATGAGCATGTATCTCACAAATTAAAAGATCAATGAAAACAATATTTGGTATTTAACTTTAGAATGGAGTGGTTCATGGTGTAACATCCTATCATTAATATCACATGAGAAGGAGTTGGGGATTTACTGATGGCCGAAAACTAAAATTTCCAGATATCTCGCGTCGTAGTTAAGATAGAGAAAACATCTATATGACACCATTTCAAGGACATTACATTTCCAATAAGATTGTTTACATGCAATTTTTCGATCCAACACATAGTAACGGAGATATTTTGAGTTTTCAAAATCTCCCCTCTATACAAGGGGGGGGGGGCTTGGATGCTGGGTCGATGTACATTTGAAGAAGTTTTTCAAAAATCCCGTCATGAGTAATCTTAAATAAAAATGTGCTAAAATGGAAAAATTAGATATTTTATGAGAGAAATTTTGCTAATTGTGAGGATCACTACTCTTATTGTGAGTTTATTTCTATTCGACAGTTGTTGTGTATTAGCCAGGTTCACCAGCCAGTCAGTGGCTGAGGGCTTGTTTTGCTCAGACTCTTGGTTTGGCATATTTTAATTGCACTACGTCTGACTTTTTTACTAACTAGACTAGATTTATATCATTAATAAAGATTCCAATTCGTAACTCAATATATAAAAGTTTTATGTAAAGTTAAAGATCAAGAATCGTTAATCTACAAAATTGTGGTGGAGTTGAGAAGGAACGAAATTAAACTATCAGATGTCCACCTTCTTATCTGCAGGATGAAGAAATGCTATATAACCAATTTTGTTATGAATGCAGCTATTCTTCTTAGGAATATCCTACGCCCTACTTATACTTAATTGAGTCTCAAATGTCCATCGATCCTACCGTCTAATGGGGTCCGTTTAAAATTATATATATATATATATATATATATATATATATATATATATATATATATATATATATATATATGTGTGTGTGTGTGTGTGTGTGTGTGTGTGTGTGTGTTAATGGTCTAAATTTTTGTTTGCTCATTATTTGATATATAAGCGTTTCATATTAAACTAAAGATCCGAGGTTGCTAACAGCTGAAATCGGTCCAGTGAAGGGGCGATTACAGGGAGGAAAATCTAAAATGCAAAATATCTCCTTTACTATGCTATAGAATCGATCTTGTTAAACATTAATGATATACAGTTGTTTTTCTTAACCAAAAATTAAAGGGATTTTTTTTTTTTTTTAGAATTTTAGTAATTTCCCTTGGGGGAAATCAGTTATTGAGGTTTTACTCATTATGGGATTTTCAAAAATTATCTTCAAATGTACATCAATCCTACCAAGGAGATGACGAAAATGAAGTCCGTTAAAAATTATATATATATATATATATATATATATATATATATATATATATATATATATATATATGTTAACTCTCTAGCTGTGGCAATTTATGTCTGATCGTTACCAAACTCGATATTTAAACATTTTTATAAAAATGAAGATCAAGTTCGATAACGGCTAAAATCGGACTAGTGGAGGGGGTGGGGGTTTCGAAAAATATCCATGGTCTATATATATTATTCTAACTTTTGTGTTTATATACATGAATATTAACCGAAATATTTGTATTTTTTAGTTTTTGGCCTTCTGTAAACCCCCATTCTTACTCATGACATATTAACAATTAGCTGTTGCATTATGAAACACTTTATTTGAAGCCTAATTACCAAATGTTGTTGTCATTGAACTTTTACGTTTTGAGATAAATGTATATACGTGAGAATCTGCTTAGCTAACGCAGCTCCCATATGACAGACTTTTTCATTTTTCGGCGACGGGGAATTGATTTCCATTTTAAGCTGTTATATGACTATTACTAAGGTTCTTACCTTGTTTGCATAGTGTTATTAGGAAGGGTGGGATATGGAATAATGTCATTAAGGAGTGTTGTAATAATTAATTACTGGCTAGGATTTGTGGTGTAAGGCTAACGGATTAAGGGCGCAGCGATGAGGGTGACGGCGGGCAAATAGACGACCTCGAGAGGCGAAGATTCCGTCAGGCCCCCCCGACGTAAAAAGGGGCCGTGTCCATTGTAGCTGGGAGCGTGCGTCCCGAATTACACGCTAACACTGGAACAAAAACTTACTTGGGTCACCATCACCGGCGCATGCTCATACGCTCTCTACCACCTTGTTCAACCTCTTCTAGCTTACCTTCATCAAGCTTTCATTTAATGTTCCCTTGCAAATAATCACGGCCCCTCACCACTAGAAAAACTATATTCACGGTTTCAAAACATACTCTTAAAGTCAAAGGTCTTGAGCCTGGCCCCTGCTTTGGTAGTGGGCCACATGACCATTAGAACCTCTCTGGAGTGTTGTCATATCTGACCGTGATGGCCGTCATCACTGGCTGATGGCCGAGTACAGTTGGCAAGCGCTTTCGATGCAAAGGCACCATCTTCAAGCCGTCTAGAGTTGTACATCAGCCAGTGACGAAGGTCTGTGTGGTGTCACAGATATGACAACAGTATCATCTATACTGACGGTTCCAACCCTTTATTTTCTCTCTGTAGTGTTTATCACATTAGAGACCAAAGGACTATTTCTTTATCCAAGTACCTACTCTATTGTTTTACAATAAGTACTAGTCACCCGGCCAATGCCCATTCAATATAACATTTCGGAAATTGAGCCTAGCATTCCTAATAAAGAAGGACAGATTTTGAGAAACATGCTTGTCTTTAATAAACATTCAATCCTAAGAGGAAAAGTCCGGCACGCAGCTCTATTTATCTCCCACCAAAGGAACCTCTTGACTTGCATGAAATACATAACTTACTGACACAATTACCAAATCATTTGCTATTATTAGGAGGCGTAAATGCTTTGTTCACTATGTGGAACTCTCCTGTAAGTAATTATTATTACTTAAAGGAAAGGACAACAATTACAGACACTGAAAACTTTGACCTAATAGCACTCAATACTAACTTTCCAATACATTTAAGAATTTTTACATGGAATTTACACAATGGAATTTTTAAAGCACAAAATTCACACTGAGACTATGAAACCGCCCATAATACTAACATTATCATCTTTACGAAAAACGTCACCAGGACCATACCTAATTTCATTAAGATAAAAAATCTACCTAAACTACGTTTGCTAGTTCTTCTTTATCTGCTGAACGAGGTTTACATTAGCGGCACGTACCCTCACAATTGGAATGAAGCAATAGTTATACCAGTTCTCAAACCTAGAAAAGACAAAACAAAGGCTACCAGTTACCGCCCAGTATCACTAACCAATTTTCTCTGCAAAGTCGCAGAAAAAATGATAAACAAAATGCTCTTGTGGCTTTTAGATAGTAACAGTCGTTTATCTCCATACCAATGCGCATTTAAACCAAATCACTCAAAAATATTGCGCGATTACGAGCGAAATCCTTAATGTCTACCTTGGAAACATATTAATGTTAGCAATATCCCTCGATCTGGAGGTAGCATATGACTGTGTGAAGAGTCATTCTCTCCCCGTTGATCGAATGGGGTGTCCAAGGAAACATCATCAGATTTCCGGATAACTATTTGTCTGATCGAACTTTCAGAGTGAGGATAGGAGTTGCTATATCGAATTTTTTTAAGCAGGAGAATGGAGTGCCTCAGGGAGGTGTGCTGAGCACAACATTATTCAATATAGCTGTGAAATCGGCCATAAAATACACCCTTAAAGAAGTATCTTACTGCCTGTATGCTGATGACCTCATAATATACACTACACACACATCACTTATATACACACAAACACTAATGCAGAACACTCTTATGGAACTTCAAAAATGGTGTTCTGCCACTGGCTTTAAAATATCGAGCGAAAAAACAAAATATATGAGTTACCCATGTTTACACTAAACACGACTCTAATAAACAAGACGGACGAACTCAAATTTCTAGGACTGACTTTAGATAGAAAACTGACTTATGCTCAAAAATTAAGTTGCACATTAAGTATTTATTCAGCTGAACTACATGCTATTCTCCTATCTCTAGAAAACTTACGAAATGTTCAAAATCGCCATGTAATTTTATTATCAGACTCGTTAAGTTCTTAACTCTCCTTAAAAACCAAATATTCTTCTCATCCCATTATAAGAAATATGTTTTAATACATTCATAATCATCTTAATTCAATTACATTGTTGTGGCTACCAGAATATTGGACGAAGCACTGAAGTTGACATGCTTGCGAAACTAACAACAAAAACCACCATTACTGACATTAAAAAAATAACTTCGAACGACTTACAAAACTACGTTAAAGCTAACATACTCCAAGAATGGCAACAAGACTGGTTATTAACAGACAACAAACTAAGACAAATTAAAACTACAGCTAAGGCATGGAATGATAAGCATGAAACATTTACACGGAAAGACGAAGTAGTCCTTACTAGACTAAGTACAGGTCATTCCCTCCTAACCCATTGTTATCTATTTGAAAAAAAAGCTTGTGAATTTGTTTAAGTCTCATAAATATATAATTTAAAAGAATGGACTTTAGAGAGGTGCAACGAGGAATAATAAATACATTTCTGGAATTTATTAACTCTTCTCCTTTAAATGTTATACTTTAATCTAGGTAGATGAAAGAATGGCTACGCTTCCACTGTAACACTTTATAAAAACGACAGAGCGCTTTCGATGCATCATCGTCAGTGCCCTGTTGACACACAAAAACAATAATTACTTATCTCTATTAAAATAAAAAAACTATCTTTCTGAAAAAATTAACAATAAAAACTATCTTTCTTAGAACTAAATAACACATGCCTGTTGATGTATGAAAAGTTTAATGTGTTATTTAGTTCTAAGAAAGATAGTTTTTTTGTTATTTTTTTCAGAAAGATAGTTTTTATTTTATTTTAATAGAGATAAGTAATTATTGTTTTTGTGTGTCAACAGGGCACTGACGATGATGCTCTGCATCGAAAGTGCTCTGTCGTTTTAATGAATTGTTACAGTGGAAGCGTAGACAATTATTTCATCTACCTACATTAGAAGTCACTTCCACCTGCCAGAATACCAACTCAGAATATGTTATACTTTACTGAACATAATAAGTGCCATTATGAATATACAGTTTACTCTCCAGACATGCAAAAGAGTATTTTTAATAGTGGTTATTACGTAGATAAACTGCCATCGTTGTGCTTTGGACCGCTTTTGGGGAAATGAACTTTTAGTCATACATGGTTCGGAATACAGAATAGTTTCTATGATTATAAAGAGAAAAGCTACATGCACTGGAAACGGGGAATAAAAAATTGGATCTTGTATCGTTGAAGATAGAAGTCAGCTGATAGATTCATATTCCAAGTATATGTTCATTGGTCAATTTCTTACGTGTACCAAGTTCACAAACGAATCAGAAGAATTTCTCTATATCCTTCATAGATTACTACCACAAGTTATTTTCGACAGTGGTAGGATTAAAGTTCTATACAAAGGAGAGGATAGATGGGTTCAGAATTTGGAGGTAGAGCCGCCGCGGCAGAGAACAAAACCCAAGTCCATTAAGCTAGTAATATTACCTGGGGCAAAAAGCAGGGCTTTCTGCGGGAGACAATGCTCTGTCCTACCCCACACAATCTATTTTTCACCTTACTCCAAAGGCGGCACCGACCTTTGTTCTACGTTAGGCACTCCTTCCAGGTAGCTTCCATCATCCCCGGATTATTTTTAAATCCCTCTTGTCAATATATGTTACTCAAAAAGTGAGGATCCAGCTTTTGGGTTAAATGAGTTGTGAAATTGGGCTTTTAGAATTATTCCTTTCGGAGAAGATAAAATGCGATTATGTAGTCGTAGGTAGTAATCCCAGTTCTGAAGCATTTGACGTTATTTTTATTTACAAAAGGCATCTATTGTAAATATTCTTTTCAGAAATACAAGACATAACCAAAACTAGTCAGAGAACACCTAGTGTGATGAATAGCATAAATTAAATAAAGGCTCTTTAAGTTAAGTAAGCTGAGCACAAACACTGTTACAGATTTACATACAGTTATTTTCATGGGCACTGAAATTGTCTAACAAAATTATATATATATATATATATATATATATATATATATATATATATATATATATATATGTGTGTGTGTGTATATATGTCTGTTAACACTCTAGCGGTTGCAATGTTTGTTTGATCGTTACCAAACTCGATATTTGATCATTTCATGTAAAAAGAAAGATAAGTTTGTTAATGGCTGAAATTAGACCTGGGGGAGGAGGGGGGTGTTAAGAGGGGAGGAATTTCGAAAATTCGAAATATTAGTTTTATACGTAATATGTTATTATACGTTGGATTGAAAAATTGTATAGGGCCAATCTTAAAAAGCCAACAGATTGCAAATTTGCAAGCACCGAAATGCTGAAAGAGTAATGTGTTATTGTCATTGCAAATAAAGTTCGATTCCAGCTTGGGCAATAGGAATTCATTTCGCTGCGAACTCACTACCTAAAATCCTTAGTCTCTTATTGTCTAGATGAGGGTTGTAAACCCGTAGATAAACCGAGCCAATCACCCTCAGTACATGAAGTGGGCGTACTATAAAGTAAATAAATGTCAGTCACACAGGGGCTGCGTAAAGTAAGCAGATTTCCCACTTAGTCGCATGACAACCTACTGATTTCATTTCTCTGTACAAATCTTTATTTCCAAATAAAAATTCCATGAATAGAAGAGGGCGTTCAAGAAAATCTTAATCGATGCCATCACACAACGTAATTATATGTGTCTCATCTACTAAAGTTCAGTTTAAAACAATATTGGGTATTTAAGCTTGGAATTGGGTATTTCGCAATATATTTGCTTCTTGTTAAAGAGAGATTTCTAAAATTGGGCGTTTACTGAACGTTGTAAACTTTAAAAATCTGCTAAAATCCAACACTCTCGGTTAATATTCAAGAAAGAGAAAAGCGTTTTGAACACACATTTACAACAAGATTGGCAATATATGATTTTTCAATCAACTTTGAAATCAACACCACATTCATTGGTTCAATTCACTGCAATTTATACACAATGTCACCCCTTCATTACTTGCCGATCACTCCTTCATTTTCGAAGTTTACCCTTTCTACAAAGTTTCTGTTGCCCTTGGAAGGAAGTGTTGGGAGAAATGTGTAACGAAGCCTTAGAGTACTCAGTTCCTATCGCAATACGTCTTTCGCAAATCATTATATCCTTCTTCTTAAAATAATCAGCCATACAATTGTATAGTTTTATACGGCGCACACTCGGGCGACTGAATTAACCATTTTTGAATCACCCCTAACCAAATTGGGGATTTTTTTAAAAAAATTTATTTTAGCCTTGTTTGTTGTACTATTTCTTGAAAGCCCCATTCTGACTTCGGAAGAGTGTACATCTATTGAAAATTACAATTTCTCTCTGAACTAGTAACACAGGTAAGCAATGGAAGAATTGTATTAAATTTAATAAGTGTTTCTTATTCTACTTTTTCGGGTGATTATGAAAAAGAAATAAAGAAAACATTCCATCACGTACGGTTTAGTTGTAAATTACACTTTTCATTTATTACGTTGTTCAGTTGTCATCTTTTATATAAGCAAATAATTACAAAATAATGAATAATATATATTTGTTTACTTTGAAGTAAACGATATGCAGAGGTTTTAAAGTAACTTCAGTAAAGAGATCATCATCATTCATTGAACAAACAGTGGTAAAACTCGTCCCTGTTCTTGTCTGTCTGGCTGTCCTTCTCCTCAACTCTCTCCACTGTAATAGCTGTCTATTCTTTTTTAACTATTAATCTTCTGCAGTTTGTCCTTTGTCTCAGTGCTCTACGCGAGCTTTAAATATTTTTATAAAGTATAGATATTTTCTCTTTTCTGAATTGTTTAACAATGTCTTCGAGAGGATGTGTAACTTCACCAGACTTATTTTGTTAATTTGTGATTACCACTCAGCAGCAACGAAATATTTCTGGTTTTGTGACAAAGTTTAACATTATTATTTATTAACGTCCACTTTTTGCAACTTAGGCTAATCGGGACGGGTTATCTACAGGTTACCACCCTTTTCTAGCCAGGGTGGGATTTTAGGACGTTATTTAATGAATTTCGTCACTAAATAATTTCCTTTGCCCAGGCGGGAATCGAACTCGCCACTCTAGGTTTACCATGTGAGATAAAGGTCAACGCTTTAACAAAGTTTATTATTTATTTATACAGGAGCACCCGCATCTTGGCGATTTGGCTCAAAGTTTCACAATGTAAAATGAAAACAGAATTATAGAAAAATAACAAAAACTGAAACAATAAATAAAAAATACAACAAATAATCGTTAAATACTAGTAATAAAAATTATTAATAAACATTAGACTAGTAATAAAGACAACATGGTTTTATTCCTATATACTAGTACATTTATATTATTATTTTTTTTTTATTTAGTTTTGTGCCCCACAGCGATGGTGATTGGCATTATTAGGATGATATATTTACTCCTTCATGTGCTTACCTTTTTTGTACTTTTATATTATGGAAAATATTTCTTTAATATCTGATTCTTTCTCATATCCGTGCTTTGTCTAAAGAATATAATAAAAGTTAACCCTTTTAAATTTTTTTAGGTATACTGTAGACCTATTCTATTTTGCATTATATGTTTTTGTAAATGTTGATGAATTTTAGATATGTTAGTATTTGTGGAATATATTGGCTGCTGTCAGTTAATAGGTCTGTCATATCGTGGGGTATGTGAAGGTTTTTTCGTTGGATGCAGTCTGTCAGTATGTGTTTTATCGTAAGGTGTTTGTTGCAGTATTTGCGTATAGGGTTATCAGTCCTTGTCATTAAGTGTCTATGTGTCAGGTATGTGTCTGTCAAGAACAGGATTATACTGGCAAAGTTTATTATACTTATTTTAAAATTAAATTAGAGGAATAAGACAAGTTTTGGACGCCCACAAAGCTTGTTTAGCTTGTTTAGAGGATTAAAGCAGTAAAGTCAAGATAAGGAGAAATCATTTCGTTTCGCCAGCCCAATGGTGTGGAGGGAGCCTAAAAATCAGTTATTTTTGTTCATGTAATGTGGAATGTTTTAACCTGAAAATAGAAAGGAAATAGTCTATTCCAATCTGCGGTCTGCATCCGCCACCATGGACCTGATATACCATTGCCTACTCCACCAGCTACTCTGGATGATGTTTCAGGCCAGCACATTGTATCATGTGTTTAGGTGTGAGGAAGACAGTGAGGGCTACAATCCTCTATCAATGGAACCTATGCTTTTTAAGCAATCTTAATTGAACGATTTAGTCAGGGACTTCCACGACCTTCCAAAGGGCTCTTAGGTAGAACTTTTAGGTTCAAGATTAAATAAGAAAAATTGTATGCCACCTGGTACACCATTTTCTTGGTTTAGAAATAAAGGAAAACAGTTGGTGACATATTTTTCAGAAGAAGACGACCCAGTTTTTTGCAATAATATTCCTGAAGTTATGTCTTGTTTTAATATTAAGTATGTTCCCAACGATTGGAGGTTTTTTTGTTTTTTTTATAGATTCCTCAAAAAGAAGCTTCAATGCTGAACTAATAAATAATGGCAACAAGTATGATTCAGTATCCGTTGGACATTCAGTTCATTTGAGCCAACATGTCGTAAAACTGGAAACAGTTAGGACGATGTTCACACCCTGACTTCAAGATATTTAAGAAATGGAAAAAAGACATCAAGGTAGGTGGAAAACAATCATAATAACCTGTTACTTTACTTAATTTATACTAATTAATTACTGTTGGATGCTGAAGAGGGACGACTTAATACAAGCTCACCATAGGAAAAGTGCTAAAAGAAGTTTTGATGAAAAGCATAAAAGTTTCTAAAATGACATAACTATGATAATTACGTTGAATAACTCTGTTTAGTTAATTTTTAATTTGTTCTAATATAGTAAATTTTAATTCCTTTAGACATATATCCGCTGCACAATAAAAATAAAAAATGTCAAAAATTGCTTTTGTATTAATTTTCCTTAGGTACAACCAAACTTTTTGGGGAAACCTTACGTGATGGAAAAAACGGATTTAATTTATGAAATTGGGGTTCCACTAAACCATCAAATTCCTCCAAAATCCAAACCCTCCAATCCAAAATACTCCCCAAAATCATAGATTCCCCATTATACCTATGCAATTTAACTCTCCATAACGACCACAACATTCCTTTTGTCCATACTCTCGCAAAATCCCGATATCAGAAATTCCACTCTCTCCTTCACCCACATCCTAATCCTAATTACTCTCATCTATCCACATTCCAGAAAACCCAAGGCGACGTCTGAATCGTAAGTGACCAAGAGATCTTCTTGTGTAGTGCACAGTATAACTCCATAAAGTACAATCCAATGCTCCCTCTAATGTGGGTATTGTCAATGGATAACTTCCCCCCTCAAGTCAATAATCAAGCCAATTGTTATTATCATGTATATCATTTGCTTGTAATGCTAGATAATGTTGCAAATAAACGAATAAATATTAAAATAAAGTATGAAATTAGCACTAAAAAATAAATTAAAATAACCTCACACAATCAAAACAATTTTTAAAAAGAATTTTTTTTTGCAGACCAGTGTAATTCAAGAATTTCCTATTGTTGGTAAGATTGTTAAAGGTTACCTGGAGCTGAGAAGTGAGGTTGAAGGTAGGATTGGGAACACGTGGTCCTAACTGGCGCCACCGGACACCCACTGACCAGAGTAATCAGCTGCAGGCCTTTCAGCAACAGGATATGGTGTTTACAACCATCTGTCATCTTTTGACAGCCCATGCCGAACAGGAATACTCAAGTCTCCCCCTTCCTCCTTCCTAGAACCTTGGGATCAGATGCTTTTGGGGATCGAGCTCTTCCTCCATAATTCCCACAACATATCTGAAGATTATTTTTTTTTTTTGAAAAACGAGAACTGTAGTCATAGCCAAACAGCTGATCTTGCATATTTCTAAACAATAATTCGTACTCATGAATTACAAATCATAATGTTCATAGACTTATTCTTTATTACCTTAAGGAAGACGATTAATGTTATTTTGGTATTGTATTTTGGAGAGAATATATCCAATCTCTCTTAGAAGTGAAGTGGATTATTAGAAAAACTGATTACACAAATTAGAGGTTTCAACATCACTGAACTTATTACTCTGACAAAGAACAGATTCATTTAAAATAAAATTATTGGACCTCCATCTCCTTCAAGATCGAATTTATCTTTTAAGGAGGATTTGCGTAGGAAAACTCCGTTTACACTACTTTAATTTCAAGCTCGAAATTAAAGGGTTAGACAACATTAATCTCCTGGTTGGTGAAGGTTGACGTATATATCCTGGTTGAAAAAAAGGCCAACACCTACACTAGGCTTTAACTCATATGTACCTTTCGAGGGCACAGCCTCATCGTCGTTGCTCAACCATAAATCGGCGATACGGACTTATGAGACAGCCCTAGAAAAATAGCTCTAGGATAAAGAGCTAAAATCCTAAAGGAGGTGCTGACCTTTTTTTCAGTCATGGATTTAAAGGGATTAAATTATTATTATTAGGGATTGATTTAATGTTATCAGCAATTCGTACCATACCTAACTTTTCTATACTGAACTGATGTTACGCATTATGACCTCGTAACAAGAAAACTATGTGCATCGTAAACGGGAATTGTAAAGCACACCATCACACTTTTTTTTTTTATCTGAGACCCAGCAAATTCAGACATGGATGATATTAAGGTAGCGTCACCTACCAGGGTAGGGGAAGATAGTTCACCTTCTGCTCCACTATTGTTCCATTTTAAGGGTGATTGTATAATGGTATGGAGGTAATGGAACACTGGGTGCTGGTGACCCACCTACACACTAAATAGCTGAATAGCTCATGTACAAAATTCATTGTTCCTGACACCCGGGATATAGAAGAGGGTGATTGCTGGGAAACTAAATGAATTATCAAGCTGAAATCCAAAGACAAAGACGTTTCTCTTTTGCTGAAGCTGAAAGGAAATTCATTAAGTCCATGAAATGCAGGGAATAGATCACAACGATAAAGCAAAACTGTCCGTTCCAGTAAGAATACAATAATAAGATATTATTATAAGATTCCCCACCACAGAAATTACTTGTGGAGCTACTTTTAACCTCTCGAACTAAATAGCCACCATAATCGTTCTTGCGAATTCAAAAATAAATACTTACTAGATTGTATTTGCAAACAAAAGAGCTGGTATAATTTTCACAAATTACGAGACAATAACTGGCCTTATTGTTGACTTTGAAATTCGAACTGAGCAAGCTTCGCTGTACAAAGAGGTAAAAAAACGACCACCACAGAGGTGCTGGCTAAATTGAGCCAAATTTCACACGAATTGCAATAGCAAGTGTATTCCGCCCTTAGTCAGAAGCCTATGCAAACAAGGCTTGAAATGTAAGCTGGACGTGTTGTTTAGTAATAGGCCCAACTGAAAATCACAATAGTAAGAGAGGGGCTTTACAGGGGCTGAAACCCCAAAAATACGAATGCCAGTTAATATTCGAGCAGAAGAAAAACGTACAGATTTTCAATAGGAATTGTTGAGTGCTACTTGATCAACAAGATTGGTTATATAATATTATGGTTTTCTAGTTGATTCCTTTTTAACACCCGCACTCCACCTGTTAATTCTCAATAAATGAATTGCATAACCAAAGTTAATCCGACTCTATCTAGTTAAATTTACATTGCGTTGATAATGTCAAACATGTTTTTAAATTAATTTATTGTTACGGAGACCCAAAGCGAAACTAAAACGTCTTACTTATTTTAATATTTTCCGAGGTTTATACGAAATATGTGAGCGAAGTTTACGAACGAAAACTTCGCAGGTGCCGCATTTGGGAATGGCTGTTAGTCTCATTCAAACCAAGTCTCTTGAACTAATAATGTTTCTGTTTGCAAAAGTCCAGTAGAGCAGTGTCCAATCACGACAACTTCCCTCTTATTACCTGGAGGTACCAAGTCAGTCAAGGTGTACCATCAGGAACGGTATTCATTTTAGAGGTGGCTCGCGCAGGTAATGGCAAGAGGGTAGGTCTACTGGACTTAAGTAGAGGCAGAGTGTCTTGAAAAAGAGGTAATTGGGGACAATTTGTGTACCTACTATAATCGTGACCAGACCTAGAGGGAGGCACTATCTTCCATTTCAACAACCTTCATTTTAGTTGGAAGTGTATGAAGCTCTTCGATATTGGTTTAAATTAGATGGGCGGGATAGAGCATTCCTTCTTGAATTGCATTCTGGGATGAATACTTTTTAGTTTTAATATCAGATATTACTTTAGGATAGAAGTACTAATACAAATCCAAATTCAGACACTCATCACTTCGCCTATCTTGGGTCTGTTATACCTACATATGGAAAACCTGTGTTTAAATATGGGTTTCCTTTTGTTTAAACCTAAAGGCGTGGGATAGATTGAGGGGTATGCAACAGGAATTTATTTAGTGACAAACTTATTAAATGATATCCTTAATTCCACTCTGGATAAAAAAAAGTCCATCATGCAGAGGCTGCGTTAATAAGCAGATTTTCTACGTGTGCACATGTATTACCATTTATTTTAAAAATTAAAAGTTCAAAAGAACAATATTTGGTATCTAAGCTTCAAATAATGTACTTCATGATATAACAGTTTATTTTCAATGACATGAGTAGGAGTGGGGGTTTATTGATGACTGAAAAATACTATATGGAAATATCTGGGTTAATATTCAATATAGAGAAAAAATGTACATAATTACATTTACACAAACTTACTTTGCAATAACATTTGTTCTATACACATTTTCAATTCAACTTTTAATTATTTTATTTTAGATCATATTTTATTGAGTAAATTACAGCCTGCATTTAAATGGATTTGGTAAAGAGCAAAATGTACAATACAATAGTTCCTCCATCACTCTTGACAGTAGCCACACCCCTTCAACCACAATGAGAGGAACAGCCTCTCACTGCCTGGCAAGAAGTCAAGAGCTAAGGAGGAATGGCACTTGCGAAGAAATTAGCCACTACTATCACTTCACTTTACACTAGTAGGAGATCTCTGGGACATTGTCTATTGAGGCGCCGTGGAGGGGAATAAGGATGAGTGGTACTGGAAAGGGCTAGGACTTCTGGATTAGGATGATTGGATAGCCTGCTGTGGAATTTTCTGAATCTTAAGGGAATTAGGTCCTTTAAAAATTATATATTAAGATCTTTATGGAGGGTGTGGTTTGTATCATAATACGGAGCATCTACTATGGTGCACAGGACTTTGGATAGGAAGGTCTGGATCCGTCTGATGTTCAAAGGTTTTGCTGTACCCCATACTTCTATTCCGTATGTCCATATCGGTTTTAGTAGTAGCTTGTTTATTGTTAGTTTGTTTTCGATAGACAAGTGAGATCTTCTATTTAGCAGTCTGTAAAGTTGTCCGAATCGTCTGTATTCAACTTATAATGGAGATATTTCTAATTCCTCCTCTAAACCCGCCCCCTCCTCCCTCCGGTCCAATTTCAGCCGTTAACTAAATTGAGCTTTATTTTTATATATAACACTTAAATATTCAGTTTGGCAATGATCAAACAAAATAAGCGAATTCTAGAGAGTCATTAGATATATATATATATATATATATATATATATATATATATATATATATATGATGATAACATCTTAAATTATACTCTCTACATCTCTCTCAGTAAGAGTTTAAAGCAAAAAAGGCTTCAAACTTGGCACAAGCCAAGAGATATTTTAATTGAATCTACTTATACTAAGGAAAAGGGATTCATTTCAAAATAATTAAACCAGAATGTCTTATTGTAAAATAAAGTAATTTTATTTTAAATTGGTATTTATTTAATTATTAATTATATCACATTCAACATTTAAAAAAAAATAAATTTAATTTCGTAGCTTCAACATATCACTCACATAGGTTATTTTTCATTGTCACTCAGATGATATATGTTTGAATAACATACAACATTCACAACCAGCCATAAAGCCGTTATACATTATTTACTACAGAGAACTCTATAAACTGTACATCTCCTTAATTTCCAAACTCAATTTTGAGAAACTTTATATAAATATTTACAATAAAATTATTCATGAGATCAACAAATATTTTTCTTTTTAATAATAAAAACAAAAAACTACAAATTCTTTATAAGACTATGTACAAAATATTTACAAAAACATGTGGTGACCACAAGAAAAAAAAATAAATAAAAGAAATTGGAGTTTTGAACAGACCATAAAAATATATAGATTTAAAAAGATATAATAATAAAGAAGAAAACCTTGCTCAGATTCAGATTGTCGTATTCTCTTTGAAGATATAAATTAAAAATATATATTAAATGGTGTATATAAAAAAAACCGTGGGAACTACACAAATATATTCTAGATTTTACTTTAGAATGTGAAGCAAATAATTTGAAAATCGTATTCAACATGTATAATGCATTAATAAATTGAAAATGAATGAATGTAATACAATTTTATCAATTTTTGTCACTGGTAGTGAGATAATAAATTAGGTTTCTCAAAAGGAAAGTTTTAAATATCCTGTATAATTATAACACATAGTGCTTTCAGCAATCTATAATGTTATCTTCAGAGCACAAAACCTGCCTGAAAACTTTGTCAATGTACTTAAAAGAATTGTAATCTTAATCAGATAAATACTAAAATGAGTTGTGTAAAGTTAAGAATGTCAAAGTAAGAACAAAATTTGGCACAAGGAATTCACAAAAGAATACATTTCTAAGGACAGGTGTTAAAGAAAATATAATATAGAATTTAAACTTAGGAATAAAGAAGAAATATAAAATCATGGGACCTAAAATATAGAAACAACTATGAAAAAACAAAAATTACTCTGATAAATATTTAAAATAAAAATAGTAAATACAAAACAATTTACAATTAATGGAAATTAAATAAACTAAATATGTCTCATAGAAAAAGATAAACAAGAGTAGCAGAAGAAGTAAAATACCAAGATATCTTATTCCTGTCAATTATTGCACACTAGGTACCTATTTTACAGACTTATAAACAGCATTGCTTAAAGTTAATCATTTTTTATAATACATATATACAATACAACAGACAGTATTTTTTAGTAAATATAAGGATGGTCACACTGAAGAATTACTGGAAGTAGAAATTGTCTTATTTTTAAATATGTATCTAAAACTTTAAAAATCCTTAATTAACATAGATTTTTAATAGATACAAAATCATTAATTAAGAAGCTAAAATTTGACACGTAGAAACACATTTCAATAATGAAACACGCATGTGAAAAGATAAAGGTTTTGAACTACATTAGGCAGTTTGATCAAGTCAGTTGACTAGTGCAAAATTTGATGGCACTACAAAACTCAGTTTGCTGAGATTCAATCTCTAGAAAATACAACTAAAGTTATAAATTTACAATGGAATACATAATTAACTCCTTTAATAGCACAAAACAATAATCAGTCCAATAAAGTAAAAAAAAAAATATGCATCGTCATATTCTTTGTTTCACCAAGTTCTCCAAATTAAATACTTTTGAATGAAAGCATAGTCCACATTTTCATATTTGAAAATAAGTAGTCCTAATAAACATTGAAGCAGTTCAAAATCTATTTGTCGCCTAAATTCGTCGAAATATTGTTTCTTAAAATTGGATTTAACTTCATAACGGCAACAAAAAGTATGTTTGCAGGAATGTGACAAATTGTATTTACAAATTCTCAGTTATTTTCTATGAATTCAAACAAAAAAATCTAAAGAATTTGGAAATAAAATATTATAAATACATTATTTTTCATCAAAAGTATAAGCACGTCTGTTTTTCAATTAGTTTTAAAAACAGTATCTAAGGTTTAGAGGATATCATGTCAAGCAGTAAAGTAATTCCTAGTTCCAAGCTTACAGATGAATTTCATTTACTCTAGGAGGTTTTGTGTGATCAATTTTATTAAATTCTGCTATACAATTTTGTCTCTGAAAATAATTTTTTTTTTTTTTTTTATCCAGATGGAGAATAGACTCAAGATGTCCCGAATTTAATAATGAAGAAATATCTTCTTTTTTTTTTTTTTTTTTTTTTTAATAAAATCCTATGAAATTATTTAAAGAAATGTTGCTCTTGAATGTATATCTATCTCTTTTTCTCTCCATATGACATCTAATACATAATCTAATATATGATGTTACTAATAAGTAAATAAAAATCTATTCAATTTAAGTTTTTACATTTGTATTTATAATGACAAAGGGGAATATAGCTCTATTTATAGTACAAATAATAAGAATTATGATGCTAAAGTAACTTACGGATTTCACTATGAATAATTAAAGGATACTTGTTATGATAATAGGATATTTTATTAAGGGTAGTTTACTTTCGAGCTGACATTCAATAGCATTTTCTCAACTCACATATACATAAAATATAAATACACCTTTGAATAATAATTTAAAGAACAACTATATATATAATAAATGGAATCTGCCAACAATGTTTAAAAACAGTTATGAACAAAGAGATAATATTTTCTAGTGATAAAAATTAAAAATAATTACAAATTATAGAAATTAAAATTATAAAAATTACTACTAAAAAACCCCAGTAAGGCATAAGGCAAAGGTGTCTGCTGGCATGACGATTAATTGTAGAATGAGGTTCTAGAGTATCTTAACTTAAAAGAATCAACTTATAATCGTTTTTAATCATTGATGAGAGATTCTATTTATCTATATTAAAAAAAAAAAAACATATATATGAATTCTAACTATTGTTGACTGAGAGATTGTCCTCTAAAGTCGAATAAGCTGCTATAAATCACGATGAACATTCTACATTGGGTTCATTAAAGACTAAGTGCACTTTCAAAGCTCTAGGTTCATCTTCATTGTCTTTTGACACAAAACCCGTTGACATAAGAATATTTAAATTAATCAACAAACACAAAATAACACTAGTAACTTGTGATATTCAAATGTTTTTTTTTTTTTTGTGTGTGTCAACGAGCACTGAAGATGGTGATTGAAAGTGTTCTAAGTTGTTATAAATTTATTGTGGAGTAAAGTAGGTCTATTTTTTTCATCGAGATTGATTCGTTTCTCTATGACCCAGTGTCAATGGAACAAACTGCTAAAATTCAAGGCGGATTATTCTTATTGAAACAACACAGCTTTCCACAGTCTAGCATCAATCAGATCATAATATACTTAAGTCCCAATATTTTGCTTCATAATTGATTGAGGCGTTTCTCCTTCTGGAAGTCAATAGACGTAGTTGAGCGAGAGACGGTCATGAAGCTAGTAGACAGTGTGCCGAGTCCCTGACTGAGGGCTGCTTGATGAGTGCAGCCCACTCGTCCAGCCTTGGTGCACAGGTGAGCACCAAGGAGCCCAGCTTCCTCCTAGCCATCACCACCAGCTCGCCAGCACCGTGCCCAGCACCACAGTGTCTAGCCACCCCCACTACCGCCCTCTCCACTGTCTCATTCTCGCCACCCCATTCCAATCCGGAGCTACGGAGTCTCTTCGTGATCTTAACTACTATCTGCGATGAGTCTGTTTCGTCTACAGGCTCTACTCGTTGGATTATTCCTCGGGTAACTGCAACCAAAAAAAAATTATAATAAATAAATTTAAAAAAATTAAGCATATTACATATATTAAATCTATTTGCTAATGTTATATTCATTAAATAACATCCTAAAATCCCACCCTGGCTAGAGAAGGGTGGTAACCTGTAGATAACCCGTCCCGATTAGCCTAAGTTGCAAAAAGTGGACGTTAATAAATAATAATAATAATGCACGTATTACTAAATTCGCAAATTAAAGAAGAGAAACCCCGTAACATGGGTTGAGTTTAACTTGATTTGTTTTAGTTTTTTCATTTTAATTTATTAATTTTATTTGTAGTTATCTTACTCATTTCAATATTTTATTCTATTTTGTTTATTATTTTATTTTATTATTATTTCAATCTATTTATTGTTATTTTATTTTTATCATTCTTTCTTTTTTTATTATTATATTCGATTAAAAGGTAATAACCAATTAAAGACCATATATTGTAAAAATGTATTTAAACATAATCATGCACATAATCCGCCACGTGGCAATTATATATACTCAAATAAATAACTTCTCATAGGGGGGTTACTATGAGGCGGGAAATATACGAGTATATATGTGTGTGTGTGTTAAATCTACATAATGAGCATCATAAAAATATAAAATATCCATGTTATGGCTGACTGGAGGAAAATATATTAGTAGATTTCCCTTGAGGGAAATCAGCTATTGAGTTCGTACTCATGACGCGGTTTTTGAAAAATTCCAAAATGATCTCCGTTCAAATATATATATATATATATATATATATATATATATATATATTTCCTACAAGCCTACAAGCGTTCTGAAGATTATTTTAACACTAACCGTCAAAATATAAAGCCCCTATCACATGAATTTCGGGAGGGCAGGATATATTGGAAAGCACGTAAAATTCAATTACATTATTTCTTCATCTGATGTAAAAAAAGTAGCCATTCTGCATAAAATAATTAGAGTTCCCACGTGCTGGAAACGCGGCGCATCTGACACCACTGTTCTAAATGTTGTAGCAGATTTCCCTTAAGGGAAATCAGCTACTGAGGTCGGACGCATGACGGGATTTACGAATTCTTTTTAACATTTCAGACGCTTCCGGATTATTAAAATTTACTATTAATGTATTATATAACCAGTGAGATTTAGAATGCTAGAGAGCTGTGACATGCATATGTAAGGTCAACAACAATGTTAAAACTATAAAGTGTGGTGGACAACAATATTTCATACGTGCTTTCCAAATATTTCTTGTATTGGAAGTAATCAATTTGATATAGCCACCATTGTATTTAAACTTGCATATGCGTAGTTAGAAACAACACCTATTATAAATATAGTGTTAAAGAATACAACTCACCTAACTCGCTAGTGCAGAATGCTTGTATCATTTCATCTTTAGTACATGGCCTGCATTCTAAAACAGAGACAAAAACAAACAATTAAAATCACAAAGCATACCGTTTATCATAATGACAAGAAAAAATTATCATTGAGTATGGTATGTAACTCTAAAGAAAATACAGTAGCCTTTATTGTCTATTAGGTATAATGTAAATACTTTTGTCTGAGTATGGGCGGACGACGAACTTGGATGAGCAATTATTTGTCCAGAGAAGGAGCTGGTGTTGGCCATGTAGGACACGGCCACTACAGGTATCCTCCCTTTTGGAATGGCTGCACGGAGAGCACAAGAAGAAAAAACATGTTTCGTACAGGACGACAAGGGCTTTGCTTTCCTTTTTTGTACAATCGCACGATAAGGTATTGTTTGAAGAACACATCGCTGAAGAAAATACGCACGTATCCATACTCTTAAAGAAATGGCCTTTTTTTTTGTCAGCATATTACTTCGAAGTATTAAGTACTTTGAAACATATGGTGCACTTTATAATCTGCATACACCTTACCCGCCACTAATTTGTTCTCAATTTTTCGGATTTGTGGCCATTGACGTTGATCTTTAGTTTAAACATGAAACATTTAAATATGGAGTATGGTAACGATGAAATAAAATACACAAATAAGTAAACATTTGTGGACACACATATGCACAATTTTCCCATCTACTAGGTAGGAAGGATGGGCCATTTGAAGTTTTTTTTCTCTTCAAAAATGTCATTATCTTGATGTTTCTTATGGGAAATCTTTTAACAAATGTAAGGTTCTTAACGTACATTCCAAGGAAATAAATTTAATTTTAATATCATAAAGCTGTTGTGTAATGATTCATTAAATTAATTAATACTCTATTAATATATATATATATATATATATATATATATATATATCACAAGGTGAGCAATCCAGACTATTAATAACAGATTTGAGAGTGAAGGGAAAGAGCGAGCATACTCCATTAAAGAAACATAATGCAGGAATAGAATAGTGTGTTAAGATATTTTACTTTGACATTTATGGAAAATATGAAGACTTTTAGAACAATGAGGACGTAATTCGTGAAAGTCTGAAAAATAGTTTTCTCGAGTCGAACACCGAATGTAGGGCATCGGCTGTACGTGACTCCATCTTAGAGAAGAGGTCAGGTTGAAGCCATTCAGATCTGTGAGGGAGAATCTCATCATTTTCTCCACCATTACACTTGCGGTATTCTTCCTTAATCTACAACCTCTATTTTTTTGTGTGGTTTGTCGGAACAACCTACAGATATCGATACACATACACATCCAGAGATATATGAAACTTAAAATATCATCTAATATCAGAAAGATTGAAAGGTGAAAAACGTTTCAGCGTTTTATACAATCATAATATAAAAGCGTTATTTAGGTTTATATTTTCATTATACAATACAAAGGGCAACGCCTTAAAGTATATTATTAATCTCCAGTACAAGACAAATAGTAATTCATTTAATAATGGAACAAACACCTTATCACATTATATAAATAAAAAATATCACTCTATTCTGAAGGGGACTTTAACAAAAAAACTTAAAAATGCATATGTGTTCCACGTGTTATTTTAAAAGTTATGATTGCTGGGCTTGTGGTCTTTAACACAAAAACTTAAAAATGCGTATTTGTTCCACGTGTTATTTTAAAAGTTATGATTGCTGGGCTTGTCTAAATGACTAGAAATTATTATTGAAATCCGATCAATGATATTTACCTTCATTGGGGTCGTAGCTCTTCCCTTTTGGAAGAGCCTGTAAATCGTATGCAAATTCCGCCATCGGCTTGTAAATAGTAGGTTCTGTTGCTGCTTCAACGTACAGAGCTGCTTGACCTCCTCGGCTCTGGAAACACCTGTACAAGTACAATGGAAAACTTAACAATTAAGAAACACAATAATAATATAATAAAATGTTAAACAAAACTTGCACGATCTAAAAATGAAGATAAATAAAGCAGGGGCTGGTAACACTATTCTAGAATTGACTAAAGGGTTTAAATTGACATTCATTTCACCGAAAACATAAAAGTGGAACGACAGTCCATGTGTTGCATAAAGTAGCCAGTGCACTTCAAAGGCGTTAAATTGAGCTAATAGTTATTTTCTTTTCTGAGTTGGCCAACACTGGAGAAAAAGAATAAATGGTCCCTTTCCAATGGGCATATTGTTCGTCAAATGTGAAATAAAGAAGGTAGCTTAAAGAAAGCTTAGTAACCCAAGTAATACCCATCGTTATAAAGTCATTGTACACAACTCATATTCCCTTATAACCACAACTGCGTATCTGCAAATGCTAAAGGCATATTTTCTTCTTCAATAAAAAATAGACTCAAAATAAGTTTTACAATTTTACCCATTCTAATTCAATTCCTATGTCCTGGATTTGTGCTGTTTCTAATCCCCCTTCCCCTGATTTTCTTAGGACCAAAGAAACGGTTTAATACTTTTTTAAAAAAAAAAATTAATAATAATGGACAGAAGTTTAGTTGTTCTCAAATGCCATCTGAATTGAGCATTATTTTTGGTCTTGCGCAACTTGATGATCTAAGAAGATGGGTGTAAACCTCAGGACGAGTAGCTTTACGTAACATACATACGAAGCTTATATTGGCTCTATCGGATAGGTCGTTAAAAGGTTTCAAGAAATTTTGCACAAGTGCGCTACAATAAAAAAAAAAGTATAGAGAGTAATGGGTTTCTTACCTCACGTGCGTCGTTGAGTTGGAAGAATATATCTTGGTGAGAGACCTGGAGCCTTCCAAGTAGATGGAAGCTGCGAGAGAAGGACTCGGCCTGAGACAAGCCCTGAACTCGCGGCCTCTTCCGTGGCGAAGAAGGACTCTCAAAGCACCTTCAGGATAGGACCAGGATACCTTGCCTTCGCTGCACCGCAGGTAGACTGGCCTCACCCCTCGCTTCTCACCTCCGCTCAGCCCGCTGCAACAACAACAACAAACTTACAAATTGTATCGAAATATGGGATCAACATGAGAATTCAGTTGTATATTTGCTTCTGCGGAAATCTCATAGGTTGGAGTGGGGACGCACTAAAGCCTGAAAACGAAGAAATTAAAATAAGTCGCATATATCCTCTCTAACACATTGTACACAGAAACCATGAGGAAACTAGAGAGTTTTCGCAAACTGCACGAACCGAAAATACTGTACAAATAAAAAAACAATAAAGTAGTAAACGATCCATCTTAATTATAGAATGCAAAACAAATGAATTACGTATGTTTTGAGAGGCAAAGTACTCGAATTAATCTTTTAGAGCTCTGTTTCTAGTAGATAAAACTTTCTGAAAAGCCCTTGCTCCCCAATATTGAATAATTTCAATGCGATGGAACTGGGAACGAACTGAGCCGATGAAAGGAAAACTTGTCATTATATGCAAATGCCAGGGGTGTTGTATTTAATGTTAATAGAGTTATAGCCTATAGGAGACAATAAGAAGCTTGTCTTGAATTCAAAAGTTGCTTGCTATATTAACATTCACTCTTTGCTCGGCCTTCGTCTGTGCCCTTGATATTTATAGAATCGCCATGGATTGACTCGTTCGACAACCATTTGAACCCGTCTATCACTTGTCCTTAATATTGATTTCACATTTTCAATTTGGGACTCATGTTACACAACTTGGAGTTTGGAAATGCTAAAAGAAATATCCATATTCGGAACAAGGATTACGTAACGTGAAACCTTCTTAAACCACCTAAATTATATTTTTTAGACTTATGCACAGCTTCTCTGAAACGTAGGTTAAAGAAACGCAATAATGACAGGATGGAATTCATGTACCACAAATATTCGACCACAGAATCGTAGGGTCTTTAGTAATTGCTGGAAATGAAATAAATCACTCCCAGAGAGTTTCAAGTTTTAAACCAATAGAATTTCAAATAAATTAGAATTATTAGCAGATTTTCCTTAAGGAAACATTGAAATTGTCTTCGACGTGAATTTCAAAATTCTTACAGCGGTTCGGAAAAGGAGGGGAATGTTTGAACCCTAACATGTTGATGTTTGCGATTTCCAGTAAAACTCCAATCTATTCTTCAAACTATATCCCTGGAAAAGGTCAACATTTTATTTTTCTGGCTATCTGCTCGGCCGCAAAATAAAATAATCTATTTTCCCCTCACTAAGAATTATCAATGGCTTTCCCGTCGTCTTCATCAGACTTCTTGACTAATATATATTTTTTAAGTGTTAAAACTCTTACAAATGCAATTTCTACTTTAATCTTCTGTATCACTAGTCAACCCGTGTCCTGTTTATGTGTCAAGTTTTATTTTTTTTACACCACCTAGCAGAGAGACCATCGTGTGTTATGACACCATCTAGTGTCATTCTTGCATATTGGAAATCTCCATACACCGCTGACCGGGCATTTTTATCTAAGAAGAAATTCAAAATATTCATATTATATAATTATTATTATGGGCAAAGTATAATTAAATTAAAGCTTCCTTGTTCGAAGTTAGTTTTATGCTATTATATACACAATTCCCATTCTTATAGAACAAAATAAGATGTTCTGTCTTCATACTTCATCATTCCGTATATAGTGTCAAGTGTCAGTTTATAAAAGCAATAGCTAAGATTAGCTTAAAAATAATAACTATGGTTCCTTCTTCACAAATAGTCCTGTTAGTTATTTAATACGGCTGAATTAAGACACGTTGGCATCTGTGTCTAAATAAATGTGAAAGTGTGAATAAGTTTCTGCTTCTTGATAGGTATACCTATTATAATAGACAAATCATAATTATTTACGGTAATTAGAAAGGATTGGATGGTTACTACTGTACTATGAACAATCGGGATTGTCTGTTGTCTGATGGAGGGGGGAGGGGGTACGTTATAAATGTATCTGACTCGTCAACTATTAACAATGCAAGGCACGAAGAGTTGCTGGCACGTGGGCAAACTACGTCATCCACTATATAAACAATGAATATCTCCCATGAATCACCGGAAGGGAACTTAATACCTTTCCCTTCGATATCTTGGCTTGTGGATATCGATAACGTGAACCATGGTTTGAAAAAAGTACTTTTAACTTAAATTTGTACTTTTTCAGAGCTTGCTTTTGAAGTCTAGCGCTATCTTTAGTTGTCTCTAGGGGTCTCTTATGAAGCATGATTGAGTGAGTATCGGCGATTTATAGAGACAACAAGAAAGGATGATGATGTCCCTAGAAAATTTGCTCTGAATAAAATAAAAAAATGAAGCCCACGTTTTGAGCTTTATTTCAATTATTTGTATTTTTCTCTAAAATACTTATATAGATGGAATAAGTTCATGATAGCTCAAATTCAACAAGGTAGGCATTTATCCTATAGATTATGTCGAATCCTAGAATAAACCATTTTCTACGGGTCTTAAATTGTGAATACAAACTACAACACTAACTGTTCTGAAAGTAAGTTGCAACATTACGAGTAATTTTTCCAAAATAGGAAGGAAGGATCTGCCAAGTTCTATTTAACATGGACAAACCAAAACATAAGAAAACAACAAATATAACTATTGTTATATAAGAAGTGGTGGAGTTCTCTTTTGCCATCTTTGAAATATTCAGTTTTAGTGCAAGTTGCAGTTATGTGGTCATTGACTGCAGGTGAAACTCCATTGAGACACTAACGAGTTAGGCCTCTCTCCTCGGTACAATAGTGAGAATGTGAAAACCAGCGATAGAAACCAACTAGCCTACTTGCAATTGAAACAGTGCGATCCAACATTTCGCTGACCTCCTTCCAAAACCCATTCCTTCACCCTCACTAGAATGAATGAGCAAACAGAAATATTTTTATTATTATTATTATTATTTATTAACGTCCACTTTTTGCAACTTAGGCTAATCGGGACGGGTTATCTACAGGTTACCACCCTTTTCTAGCCAGGGTGGGATTTTAGGACGTTATTTAATGATTTAATTAAACAGAAATAAATAATTTCATAAATAACTCCATCCAAATAATAACTTGTCGATTACGTTTTATTGAAATTTAATGGAAGTTCTGAATAGGAAAATACAGAACGTCATCAGTTTTCTAATCCACAACATATCCGAGACAGGAATACATCGTGAATCGAGAATGGATTTTTTGAATTATCTGAAAGAAACTATAAAATATACTGTTTAATTCAGCACAAATTCGGTTTATTAAAATGAAATAATTGTCTAAAATAATAATACAAAAAACTGGCGTTCTCCCATCTAGTAGTCCCCCGAAACTCAATCCTTCTGTAGAGTCCCTAAATTTAATAAATCTGTGAAAACAAATTTGAATACATTTGAAGAATATTATGAATGTATGCTCAAATGTTGATCAAGTATTGGTTTATCATACAGCTTACTGTATTCAAGAAAATTAATTTTATTGCAAAAGAAAACTGAATTTCGAACATAGTGTGTCGAACTCATTACTTTCTAATGCGTGTCTAATACAAGCTCCTAAAACTTGCAAAGCTCTTTGAAACGGTTAAAATAATGACGAGGGAATTTTTTAATACAAAACAACGTATCTAGGTCTCTTGTTCGGCAATTTTCAATTACTCTTTTTAGTTAGGGACTTAAATTACTCTGGAGAGGCAAGAGTGTATGCATTCTTTGTTGGCATACATGTGAGCATACGGTTTGTATAGAGAGGCGCGTGTCGCCGACAAAAGGAGCACTGCCGGGGAAGAAAGTTGTATGCACAATAGATGATGTCTGACACCCATTATGCCTGCAGATCGTGAGGGAAAACTGGACCACGGAGCTGAGACATCCGGGAGGCGTCGCTTGCTCCAATCACCAGTCGTTTCCCTGTCAATTTTCTTATCATGTCGCTTGAAAACCACTTTCAGTCTATCACTTTTAATAGTTCCCAACCCCCCTTTTATAAATGTAGCCAGGACTCATGATTTTGTTTTCTATAAATTACTTTTAGCTAATTTTCGAAACATTTCGTCAAATGTCCATCGATCCTAACCAAGAGACTACGAAAATGAGGTCCGTTCAAAATAATATATATGCGGTCGTAATTTTTGTTTGATTGTTACAAAAATCGGTTTTTGTGTAAAAAGAAAGATCAAGTTAGTTAATGGCTTAAATCGGACCAGTAGAAGGGGGTTTTAGACGGAAATATTTTTCGAAAAGTCGATATATCTCCGTTACTATACGTTGGATCGAAACATTATATAGAACCAATCTTATTTCAAATGAAATGTACTATAAGTATTGTTATATACATTTATTCTCTATCTTGAATATTAACCAAGATATTTGAACTTTTCATTTTTCAGCCTTCAGCATCCCTCTCTCCTCTTCTACACATGTTACATAAACAATACTCTGTTATATTATTCAAGCTTAAATACCAAATATTGTATTAAAGAGACCTTTATTATACGAGACACACGCAAATATGTTCTGGATACCCCCCCCCCCCATCTTAATTTCTTGGACTACTAAAATTTGATTGATTGTGATACAAATTATTCTGATTCATTATAATAACAGTACTAGATATAGTAAATAGTTTCAATTTCATGATTGTCGGACGTTTTCTTTTTCTTTTTTTACAATAGACGTCTAATACTTGGAAACGTTTTTTATTGAAATGAAAAGCTTACAGTGACAATTTAAAATGAAGCATTTTATCAAAAGGCCGATAGATACTATGAGCAGCGACTGTTCGTCACGACCTTCTCCAGGCGAAAGTTGCTTCTCTCCGATTTTGGCTAATTGGAGTTATGGCACAATACGTTCGCCTGAAATGGCACGAAGAGCAGATTTAATAGGAACCTAAGTAAGGTTGAGGGCCTCTGCTATCGGTTTGAACTTTAGACAGCTGTAAATATAGTCCGACCTTATAAAACATATGGACCTGAGCTGTCTCATTAGGCCTCGGAGCAGAGACCATGTATCATACGGTGCCGCTTTGATAGCTTGCCTCTCGGCCTTCTTAAGTCTTAGTGGTTCAGGTCATTTGTTGTAAAAACTGATCACCTACGTCTTCCACGCCATAGTCATTATATTTATGTCCCGCCATAATTAACTTCGTCCGCCCTCGAAAATAAATGGTAAATATACCACCTAAACTCAAATACACAATGTTTCAGTCTATCTACTAAATTTATTCTGTGGAAGGATTTTTCTTAAGCTTGTTGAATAGGTTTTGGGGTTGCAGAAATCGATCGGTGTTACACTTTAGCACTGAAAAATTCCTGAATATAAAAGAAAACATCGGACAAAAAAAAGCTTGGAGGGGGGACGAAATAAAAAAAGAGAGAAACATATGACCTCAAATTGAAATCGGAACGTTGTCTTGTATTAATGAAGTTGTAAAAATTATGTAGGAGTACATGACAGTACAATCTTCCGTTAGTGTGACTAGAGAGAGCTGGACCACCTAATTCATAGACTCAGTGTAAGTTTAGTCAGCTCACAGTTAACAGGTCAGGTCGGTGGCTATTTTTTCTGCAGTGCGACAACTGGCTGATCAGGAGCAATCAATCGCAAGGATGGCGATCCTGATCAGCTGTGCTCGTCAAGAAAATTAGATTGCGCTGGTTAGGAAATGTCAGGAGAATGGAGACTGACAGGCTGTCCAGGGAAGTTTACGCCAAATGAAAAAACCGAAGTCCCGAGGAAGGAGAGAGGTGGCTGGATGGGCCGAATGAGAATTTGAGGACGTTGGGATATTAGCAGTTGGCCGCACTGAATGGTTTATGCTGGTGGCAGGGACTTAGGTTCGTTCTGTATAATATTGACTCAGTGAGCAGGTTCTACAGCAGCTCATCACTCGGCTCAGATCAAGTTGGGTCAGCTTCTTTTCTTCCTATTCCATTATATTGCAGCAATTCATATAAGCTTTTTGTTTTGTGTTATTATTGTAGGAGCTCGAAGGGAACTATAAAAGCCCGAGTGCCTTGAACTCCGAGAGGCTATAAAAAGGCTTAGGGGAAGGCCCCTCTAGTGTTATTAAGTCTTTAATTGCAAATCTTGAGGGGGGGGGGGGGTTGAGTGCAGCAAAAACATCGCCTTGCGCGTGCGCCGTCTCCCATTGTCCCTCTACACCACGCCAAGCTTTTGTCCTCTCTTCTCTCTCTTTCTCATTCTCTGGCGCAGTCTTGGACGAAATTAGCTTGTTTTTAGGGAGTCTTTTATCTCGGCACGGTCAACGCCTCACCACCACGTCATTTTTTTCTTTTCTTTTCAGTCCTTTGATAAGTATTTACTTTTGAAAGACCTATAATAATAAGACTATAAAGACTTTCATTAACATACTTTGAGGTATATAACTTTTCTTTTTAATAGACAGCAAAAACTTGTTTTCAAAAAAGCTTTAAACATTCTTAAGGCATTTAATATAATCAAGGAGATATTATAAAAAAAAAATACTTTATATATTGGGTATCCACGTTATGTTTCTGCTTTGGAATAAATTTCCTTCTTCCGCTTTTGCACTAATCTAACGTCTTGATAAGTCGTTATTTATGATGTGCACAATTCTTCTTAATATATTCAAATGCTCTGAATTGCAACCGTTTTTTAATTTAAAGTATTGTCTACAACTTCCAGTTGTGATCAATAGGAAATGTTGTTTCGCACAGGGAGAACTGTTAACTACCTAAACTGAATGAACCTGACCAAGGATAACTAAACAATTTCAAACTAATTATTTATGAAGTCTAGCATTTTTCTTAATGGGATTGTAGCTTGACATGAGGAAACACCGAAGTTCTAAATGAGGTGAATTCAAATATAAATATATTGAAATCTATGACGCAAACCAAAATTTGTGGGTATTTTCTTAGGCATAACGATTTATTTACTAATATATTTGAAGGTAAAGAAGACCGAAGGCTTTATGTCAAGGTGAGATAAAAATCTCTTAAATAATAATTAATTAATAATTTTTTAAAACTATATTACACAAAATAAGATGTAAAACAATAAACAGCATCCAATAATAATAAAAAATTATAGAAATTATTTTTTGTACATTCAAATTGTATCATTTTGTAGAACTAATATGCTAAAATACAAAAATTGATGACTTGTTCATGGCGGACTCTTTTCGAGGTAACAAAGTCAAACTAATAAGGATATAGGGCTGGTAAGCAGAAAGGCTGTGAGACAAGACATCCTGGAACGTGGGCCTAGATATAGACAATGCTAGGTGTGGTTTCTATTGTGAACATTAATAAGGAAAGAGAAGTCACTAACACAATGGGCTGGATGATACTATCTGTCAGCAGATATTCACCCGACAGCTGACTTGGCCGATAAACTAAACAATCTCAGGCGTAAGCAACATTTTGTTTGATCATTTGATATGCTTTCAAATACTACGGTCTAGATCAAAAGTATTTTAAAAAATGATTTGGAAAATGAGAAACTATTATTTCAAATTACAAATTATGTTTTGTCAAACTAAACTAAAATAACTATATTGATACAATTGAGCGACAGTTTCTAAGGCACCAATGAAAGAATTAAAAATTACTCACTTGTTGAGAAATAACTGAAAATGCTTTTAGGCTATAGCGGAACGCTCTCCCGTATTTCTTTATTAGAAATGAAATAATGGGTTCTACTCGAGCTGTGAAGCAGCCAGCATTGTTACCAGACTGAAGTTTAGGGACCGACCCTGCACTTTATTTATCATTTGTCTGGCACAAATATTTTTGGACTATTGAAATAATTATTAGTTGAGTACAAAGTTGTTTCCATTCGAATGTTGTCTACCTGCTAGTTGGCACTGCCGAAGTACAATTTATCGTAGCAGAATTCTTAAAAACATTTGAATTTAAATAATATGTTCGAATTATTGGATACTTAATTTTCAAACTAGGGTTCTAGTTCCCTTAAGGGAAATCAGGTATTGAGGTCCACGACACGATTTTCGAAAAATGTCCTCAAATGTCCATCGATCCTACCTAGGAAATGACGAAAAAAAGGTCCGTTCAAAACTATATATATATTTGGCTGTAGCGGTCGCAATTATTGTTTGATCACTACCAAAATTGATATTTAAACGTGTTATGTTTATCCAAAGATCAAGTTCGTTAATGGCTGAAATTCGACCAGCAGGAGGAGGAGATTCCGAAATTTCTTAATATATCCGTTATTATGCGTCGAATCGAAAAATCGTAAAGAACCAATCTTATAGCAAATGCAATGTTCTATATGTTGTTAAGAGCGTTTTTTTTTTGGTTTTTTTTTTACTGTCTTGATTATTAACCAATTATTTGCATTTTTTAATTTTCGGCCTACAGTAAACCCCCACTCCTAGTGATGTCATATTAACAAGAAGCTGATATATTATGAAACACATTATTTGGAGCTAAATACCAAATATTGTTTTCATTGAACTTTTACGTTTTGAGGTAACTGCAAGAACCCTCCGTGACGGACTTTATTATTATTATTATTATACTTTGTGGTAGTAACTGAGACGGCTAATCTACATAAGTTTTGGGAGACATGCGTAAGTCTAATGTATGGTAGCCGTCTCAAGTAAAGGCGGTACAAGCACAGGTATAGGAGAGGAAGCGGTAGTCTCATATAACTTGCTATTACCCTGGAGGTTTGCAAAGCCTCCCTCTTGAAATGGGAGATCTGAATCGTAGTTCACACGCTGACATGCTCATTCATGGGAATCTCCCCCATTCAGCCGACCATTAGTAGTACAATCACTTAAATACCATACGTATAACGGAGGGGTGAAAATTCCCAGGCCCCTCTTCTTTAAATCCTCTTTTACAAAGAAATACAATATGCAAGACCTTAAAAAAAAGATGAGTGACTTTTCTTAAAGCACTACCATTTTAAGCACATCTCTTATGGAAAGGTCTTACAATACATCTTAAGAATTCACCGACGATTTCATGTAAAGGCACTAAACACTTCTAAAAGAAGCACTTGCGATTTCCCCTACACCTGTCATATTTATGGAATTTCCAAAAAAGTAGTAGTTTCCAAAAAAAACATTTGTGCCTTACGTATTGAACTGATACTAGCAATAAAGTTCAGCTTCTGATGCTGTTTGGTAAAAGTAAAAAACTTCTCTCAGGCTAGAATGATTTTTAGTTTTAATTTGGATAGGTTTGGCGAGTATTTCGTTGTTTTAGGCTAGGGAACGACTCGAACTTTCATATTTTATTTATAAAACACTGTCATAATCATCATACTGTTATACAGTTACTGTGACTAACAAATTAATACGATACACTCTTAATTCTTCATATCTAGTTCGTACAAATCTAGAATTCCTTTTTTAAATTTGATTAATTAAAAATTAACGTTAAAAAAAGCCTTTGTGTTATCAAGAAAAATACTTTTTAAGTACTCATTCATCCCACCACTACAAAATTAAGGAGAGATTCACAACATAAATTAACGATATTTATATCGATAATTTAAATTCAAAGATATCATCGTATCGATGTTCCATGTTATCGTTGCCTATAGCCTATACTACCGACTATTGTACGTCAGTTGCTCACAATTGTCTATTATTATATGTTCTTGCAAATGGTTCAACGAACACTTACACATATCCTTCTATAGCAAGGTTTACTTAATGAGCAAAAACATAAATAAAGCTTGCTTTGAAAATGTTTTTTATGCAATAGGCTTTAGAAAAAATATAACAAACTAATTTCATTTTCTCCGAAACGGTAATGTATAGGAAGGTAACAATGGTTCAATGATATTATTTGTTTCAACAGGTGGGTATTATGAATCGAAGATAAAAACAAAGAAAGGCTGGGAGAATATAATGACATGTAGTTGGTGAGGCAGTGAAAGAGCTTTAGGAAGAGAAATGAGTTTTCATTCCCACGAGTAAGATATTCATCAGCACTACGCATGACTGTGTTTAGCGTGGGTGCTTATAAACATTATAATACAGACTCTTCTTTATAAATAATACATTCATTTTCGGCCAAGAAAGGTTTTTTTTTTTTTTTTTCCTCTGGGTGAAAAATGAAAGTCTGAATGCTCCAATTTACAATGTTTGGAAGTTTAAAAATTCGAATTATAATAAAACTCAAACGTATTGGAATTAAATACCTGAACGAGTACAGGAATAAATAAATTAAATAACGCAAAAGAAAAAAGTCGAGATCTCCTTTGGAAGTGATGCCAGCTTGAAGAGACTTTTATAATTGCAGTTAAGAATAATTAAAGAAGAAACAACTATAGCTCAGACACTTTTTTCTCTTAGTATACGAACAGAATTCAATGAATGCATTTATAATTAAACATGCGGAATTACCAAGTTTTCTAAATTCCAATATACCTCCACCTTTTCTTCTAATTTGTAAATCCTTATAGTAAACCTCTAACTTACATCTACTTCATAAATATACGTAGAATCATATTTAGTGACTGCATTTAGGACCATTGATAAATTTGTCCTGGAAGCTAGTAATGAAACAATCCCGTTCAGCTGTATTGGCACAAAACTAACAACAGCAAAATAAAAGTGATTACTACGCCAAACGTTTGCATTACGGTGCTCAGTTACAGATTGATTATAGGATATTGTGTACGCGGCTTCCAGATTCGTCGACAGAGTGTCAAATTTTTAAAACAAGAAAATTTGGTACTGACGTGGTGGGTACCTTACTTGACGAACAGCCGCCACTCAGGAGTGTTAATAGATTCGGTGAAGGATTAATGTTTATTTATTTTATTTTTTTTAAATATGTCAGCTACTATTGTCATATTAATTCGTCAATCCATGAATGGCTTTAACACTAGGAATGCCCGTCGAGTTAAGATGTATCCCCAATATTTACTAGACGAACTAAGACTCAATAGAACTTACTAGAATAACGAAGAGCTCAATACTGCTTGGTCGTTTCATCAGCAAACTTCAATCACGGAACAAAAATTCTCATTCAAAGCTCACTAACCTTGCACTTTTTGTAATCAGTTCATCCCTAACAGCCTGTCACATATACTTCTCTACTGTGAGAAGCTCATCGAAGACAGAAATAAATATCTACAAACACTTTTCTCAGCAGTCAGTGATGTGCATAAAATTAAAGAGATACTTAGTATCGATAGCCTCAAAAAACTACCTAAGATTTACTGCTTCATCACTTCAGCATGCTATACTCTGGAATCTATAAGTACTGATGGACCACACTCCAGTTAAATGTTATATTAAGATGGAAAAGGGTTTATAAAATGCTTTTAGTTATCTTTTATGTTCTATATTTTACTATTTACGTTATATTGCTTTTGTTTGTTTGTTTTCTTTATTGTCATATTATTGTTAATCTCAAGAACTTGGATTTAATTATTTATTTAAGAAGACAGAATTGTTATTTGTTTATTTAATTTGTACAAGATGTAAATCTTTAACAAATAAATATATATTCTATTCTATTCTATTCTATTTACTAGACGTTTAATCATGTAATTTTTTCTATCTTTAAATTCTCACTGACAGTAGGTATCACTGGAGGTATATTGATCTTGTAATTCACATATTGCTAGTCGGATTATAGAGGTTTATGCCAGCTGTTTAATAAATGTGGTCTGGAGTTTTGATTTCCTTCACGCTTATCAATGATATTACTGTTGTACAGTCTTGTAGAGAAGGGATGAGATACATGTCTTCGTCGTCCTATTCCCTTCCCTTGACAGATACCACCTGTTGAAGAAACAAGTACCAAGCTTTTTGATACCATGGCTTTAGATACAAAGATTCAATGGCTACGATGAGTGATAAGATAATGCAGTGGTGATTGGAGTGAAAAGATAACATTTGACAGTTAAGTAATAAGTTATATTAAGACTGATAAGTAGCCACTGATTAGATGATATAAGCTATAGTGGCGCCCTCCTTTAGATTGATTGAAAGGGACGAGGAAGTCCAATACTTAAGCTTTATATATAGGTTTATGGCCGATTTGCAGAAGGCATAACTGACCCGTTCGTCCGGCTAATAGTTGGGGCAATCTGCAGCACGAGAGGCCGCAAGCAGGAAGGCCCAACGCCAGCACTAATAGCCGACATCCACCTAGCAACCATTTCACTCAATCACAACTACTTAGGCCTCCAATCTCCCTTGCAACTCAGCGCCACACCACTCTCCAACGCTCATTACACCCAACAACAAGGCCGATAAAACACTCCAATCCCTCAAGAACATCTCCTAGCATTTAAGTAATGGTGATATAAAGTCTGAATGAGCTAAACAAATATGCAATATAGCAATATTGGAAAAAAGATGTGGTCTTAGCAATATTTATGGTCTTATTAATGTAGCTTCTGAATGGTTGCTCTATAAACAAAATGTAAAACTTATTTGATAACTTCATTCATACTCAATTAACTCTACATATTTCGTTTTCAAGAATATAGAGCTCTTCAAAGGTATGCAATCGGAAGTACAAAAATAATAATACACACAATAATATTAGGATGCAATTTGACAAATATTAGAGGCCACCTGATTATAAATGACAAGGAATAAGTAGAATCGATTTAAAGATCGAAGTAAAGATCTGATCAGCTGAGGTTTGTGAGTGTAAGTAACTTTATTGCTAATCCTTGATTAACTAACTTCAGGCCATTTAGTTACTTCTTCATTCTTCCCTATCTCCTGAGCATTTAAGTCCTGTTAGATCGTCAGGGAGAAAATTCTTAACAGTATACCTCCAAAGAATGATTAGTTTCCAGAATTTCAGGTGGCAATGGATTTGCGTACTACTCCTGAAGGATGTAGTAGGCAACTGCCCTAAAACTCAAGACAATGTATCTGCACTTTATGTAAACAGACATTTATGAATACTTTGTAAAACTTTGATTTTATATTTTTACAAATTAATGAGTGGCGGGAAAATAGTGTAAATATGCTTATAATAAGAATGACTTGTAAATTTCTTTTATTGAAACAAAGGAAGTTGGCCAAACTGTTTGTTTTTTATTTTTGTTTATAGCTTCTGGTACACAATGACGAATGGGTGACTCATGGTAACAAGGAACTCCATTGTATGAGTTATGAGAGGGGGGAGGCGACAATATTCTTAGTCATGACAGGGTAATTTAGTAAGAAAACATTTCCTTTCTTGGTTCGCTTGGAAAATTTATATATTTTAAAACGCTTTACATTCCGTAAGAAAGCTCCTGTTATTTGCTGAGAGTAGAATGTTAAGACTCAAAGAGGCTAGTGAGTCGACAACTTCCCAGAACACATGATTAGTACGTCGTCACGCCAAATGATACAACAAAGAAAGGAAGCAGGCAGCATATCTGTTACATATTTACACCAGCTACTCAATTTCCTATTTATTCGTAATCCCACCATGAAGTGGTGATAATCTACTATCAACATTAGACGTTTCAAAAAGATGATTAATCAGGACTGAGTCAAATGTGTGAATATACAAGATTCAAGCGTAGATAAGACCCAAATCGAGGTATAAATAATTTCCTTTCTCTTTTCTACCCGTAATGTATAGTCGGTATAATTTTAGGGTACATGGGTGATTGTAACCTTTTTGTTTAAAGTCGTTGATGTTTGTAGTTATTGAAGGAAGCTTTATTCAATTATAAATGTTTTCCAAAGAATAATTACAACTACAAGTTATTGTTTATGAATATTATTTTTATTTAAGTACTATTTAATAGGACGTTCAGATTGGTAGAAAAAATACACAAAGAAATGAAGAGAATTATGAAATATCGCTATAGGTAAATTTTCTCAAAAATATATATTCTTAATAATAAGGTTTGGTATACTACCAAACAATTATTAGCATGGACATAATGTTGGAAGTTATGGTTGCTAGGTTTGAAAATTATTGTGAAAGGATAGGTGTAAAAATAGACTAGGAGAGAATGATACCTAACAAGACTAGCAAGAAGGCAGTTTTGAAGTTAAAAAAGGAGGACAGAACGACATAAAGAAAGTCTGAGGTAAAAAATAATAAAAGAATATAACGGTAGAAGCAGTGTATCATGGATAAGATTTACGGGGTTGCTGGAAGCGGCTAAAACCAAATACGGTCTTGTCCACGAGGTGGTTTTATTTTACACACTCAGCCATATCTCGACTATGTAAGGCCCTATCAACAACAATACCTTTTTCGTACAAATATGCAGAGTGGGCCAAGACCTTAGCTCGGCGACTTAAAAGCATTTCAAGGTTTAACTACTTGTTTTGGATAATAAGTGCATCTAGTGTCGTTGTGCGGGTCGGACAAAGGAGATTTGTTCCTTGTTGCTAAATGTCATTAATCGGTGTTGTTTTTATCATTTATAACCACTAAAGAGGCTATCAACGATGAAATTTTCAAATAAATTGCGCAATTTTCTAATGCCCTGGCAAATGCAACATCTACAGTAGTCATGAAATAAGACTCCATTCTTTATCATATTTACTCTATAAATAGTATGAAATAAAAAAAAGTCCTCCATGACTGAGCAACTAAGCATATTTCCAATATCCTGAAATGAAGAAACAAGCCCATTTAAACAGGAATTACAATTTAAGCTGGACATGAAGTATTTAGTGAAAATCAGATGAGTAGGAGTGAGAGGTTTTCTAAAAGCTGAAACCAAAAAAATCAAATGACTCCATTTATATTCGAGTCCGAGAAAGCATCTACAAAGCAATAGTTGCAGAAAATTAAATTTGCAACAAGATCGGTAATTTAACATTTTTCGTTGCTACTCAAATTTCGAATTTTTATTTCCAACCCCGTGGTTAACGTGTGACGAGTAGAAGTGGGTATTCAGTGAAGGCTGAAGATAAAAAATACAAATAATCCTACTCGTATTAATGTTTTGATTTTCGAAAAAAACCTACAGGTCATAAATTAAAGAAAATTAAATTTGCAATAAAAAATATAAGGGATCCATTTTGTTATCCTCCCCTCCTCCTTTTCTGTTTAATCTTTTTATCAAATCTACCTTGATAACAATAAAACAGAACCATCGAAAAACCACAGGTAGAAATCTCTGTATTATTTGGAGTGGCACAGGTCCAGCAAAAACCAGAAGTTCCTGGAAGTGGTCATTAAGTGAAGCATAAAGACCCACTGCAATGATACTTTTGACAAAAAAATTCGAATGTGAGACTATCGAACACCAATGTATTCATTACTTTTTTTTAGGTTTACTTATCCATTATTTATTCGGGCCCTAACGACCTGGGACTCCCTCTTCAGGTCCATACTCCCTGCTGGTCTGCCATGTAACATTATCTTTGAACAGGCTGACTGGTTGCTTTCTTTGTTAATAGAACCCCTTTAGTTCTTCATTACTACTGATTGTGTTCTGAATGCCATTTCGAGGATTTAAGAAAATTGGGCAGTTTTTTTAACAATATTTTTATAGATGTAAAGATGCCTTGCCACCTTTCTTTTCAGGCTGGTATCGAATAGCACCCACATAAGTTGGAGGAGACACCTCACAAGGGGATGTGTGACGACACATAGCCCCACTTCTCCCCCCACCCCCAAGAGTACTCATAAGATTACCAACATGAAATTTCTTATTCAGATCAGATGTAGCATTGATAGAAGATAATTGGTAGGTTTTTGTAGTACCGATGGGCGGAGCTATCACCCCCTCTCGGGTGCCGGCACTAATGATCGGGTTCATCGAGAGGGAGGTCCATAATGCCAACACAAATTGTGGAGCGGTTAGGTCCTATAAGAGATGCAGATACACATAAAATTGGACTTGCTCCTCTCCTTCGGAAAACCTTCCCATTTTACTCGGCTCTGATTATAGTCAGTGGGGCCATTGACTTCAAAGGAATCAAACCATCGTTTTATCACCAATGAATTTAAATGTATTCAATTTTGTGAATTCTTTGGCTTCGATCCATCCCATATGGCCGACATTGATTTCGTTTGTTTTTAACTCGCTGAAGAGCTTTTCGGTTACTTAAATAAAATTAAATTAGCATAATGCAACAATTTCTTTTCAAACCACCGGAATTCTTTTAAAATGCTTAGGGTTAGGAATCATAAATTTATATGCTGTTAAATTGAATTTCGGGACCAAGTATTTACATTCTATCATACAATAATAAATACAAGGCGTGTAAAAAAATAATACACAACAACCAAATTTTTAATTAATAATTTCCCTTTTAATGGTCGATGGATTGCATTATGTTTCAATCAAATATCGTGCATGTACAACGAACATAAAGAAATTCACATGTTTATTATTATGAGAAAGACTTGGTAAATTCTCTTTCTTTGTTACCGTTTAAAGGGAATTCATTACATTACACTAGGTTTTTATTGCTTCATTCCATTCGATAATTAAAATAAATAAACTATATTGAGACAGAGTATTACTGTCGTATTATTGTAGGACTTGTTCGGTGGTTTGTTACGAAGCCGAATAACGTCAGTAAAGCTGTTTCAGCAAGGGCCGGCGCCTGATAACAGAGGTCTTATCTCATACTCGTCCACAGGGTCATATTTCACAAACTAGATTCTCTAGCACCATAGTTACACAGACCAGGTGATTAGCTCAACCAGCTCTGCCTAAACCTATCTCCTGCGACCAGTTCAGGGATAATTGTTATTCGTTTCGTCAACTGAATTTGTCAGCCTGGATACTTATGTTAGTTGCGAAATGTGAGCATGGCGTAGTTATTCACGCAGAACAAAATTAAGTGAAAGTTGTTTAATACTGTCATTTCTCAGTTATTTCATTTATTGCGGGGAACCACAAAAATTTGTTGTTAGTTAACCTAGGAATATTTATGACAAGCTCCTGTGCTCAGACACTTAATCTATGGTCAGTCACCAATAAGCTTCGATCATGTATTTTCGTAAACATCAACTATGATATTCATTCTTGTAAGCAGCCATAGGGGGAAAAATAAGAATTAGTTTTAAGTTTTACAAACTTTTCACGAATCAGGACTAATTAATATTCCTTTTTAATAGAGTATTTATACCTACATAAATAAATGAAAGATGTATATCTATCATTGTCCTTCAAGTGCTTGAGTTCTGAATTATTTACAGCTACTCTGCATTCAATGGCTGATAATGACTGAATTATAATTGCGTTTTCATCAACATCAATATCGAAGGAGTTAGTAAGACAAATATTTGAAATGCCTTTATTCCACTAATTCCAATTTCTTTTTTTTCTTTTTTTATTTATTTATTTTTTTTAATGAAAATGAGTAATTTATTCTTCTTCCGGGCGTGCATGATCCCGAGGTTAATCATTTTCCGTTAAGCAATCGTCGCATTTAACATGTAGATTTCATCTGTTGTCACGGGGAGGCCTGTGTTTCTTCACCTCTGCAAAATTTGATGTCAACTTAGCATATTTTGATGATTCTGGTTACTCCGTTACAGCAATCCTTTGTACCCAGCGAATGTCACATTACTTTTACCACTTCAGACCATTTAGGTTTAATATTATGTTGATGACTCGTAACTCGTTATTTTAAACTTTTGAAATACGAGTATATATATATATATATATATATATATATATATATATATAAATTTAAACAATGGTATTTCAGTCACATATGGATATGAAAATGATAAGCTCCTAGTCATCTAGCGGTTCCCATGGGACCTATGATACCAACCTACTTTTTCAAGAAGAAATTCAATACTATTTCCTCCCCAAAGGAACAATTCGCTAATATTTTAATAAGATATGATATTACTGCTCCAGCAGATTGCCTTTTCAGAGAATGTCCATATTAAAGTTATATAGGAGTCAAGAGAGATTGGGAAATTTTAAAGGAGGGGAAAAATAACTCAAATGTATGGACTCCTTGGGAAATAAAAACACAATAAAATAAAAATAAAAAAAAACAACCTTCTTTCTGGGCGTCCATTTAAAAAAGACAAATAGATGCCTTAGAAGGTGGGAGAGAAGCGATAAAACAGTAATGGACTTGAAAGGACTGACAGTGACATAAAACGGAGAAGGAGGATAGTCACGGGGAGAGACCGGTCCAGCCATACTCGGACAGGCCAAATATGGGCCCTGGAGCCTTAACACGGCACTGCCTTCCAACTCCTATTTGGACTGGGCTTCCAAGCAGATCTACACTAGGCTTTATAGCATGCGCCCGATAGGGACTCCTTTCTACCACAGGAATAATAATGTACCCTCACTACCCGGAGAAGTATAGCAGGCTATGGGCAAGAGGCCTTTAGGGACTTGTCAACAAGGGGATAAATAGCCGAGAGGAATTCCAACATGCTTTCTACTATTAAGGCCAACAGTCTACGAGTAACTGCTCCCTAGAAGAAGGAGTAAAGTATCTCATCTAAAACCAAATCGAAATTAAAATATTGCTTCCCACACAGGTTATGTAAAATAAAAAGACATAGGAATAAATCACTGACGATGTATTCATTCCTGAAGAGGAAGGCATGGATTTGTTTCACCACTCAACAATAAGGGCACCATCGAGGGGAAATTCCAATCATTCCAATAATGCTCGTATGAAAAAATAGTAGGTATATCTACTACAGAAATAACTAAGATTGAAATTCACAGTTACATTTCAATCTTAGTTTTTTTCTGTAGTAGATATACCTACTATATGTATTATTGAAATTTACTCACTGGGAGCACTTTCCCACTTTATTGAAGAAACATTCAGGAGATGAAAATAACACTGATATACAGAATACATACAAAAGCACGTTGTAACTTAGCTTCAACACCTCTTTCAACACTCATGTAGTTGGTTTGGCTGCAATCTTAACATGGTATGAAAATAGATATATAGACGAAAATAACGTAATTCCGAAAGTGTATGATTGATATAAGATACAATACTCTAGATTCACTTGGTCTACAGTATGTTAATTCTTGAGAGCCATGTAAATATTCAACAGTACTAATTTGTTGGTCAGCAGAGATTAAGGTCTTTCAGCTAGTTAGTAATGGTAAACCGGACATGTTCAATGCAGTAAAAGAGAAGGATCGTGAGAGAGTGTAAGTTTTGCGGTAGAGTAGCCACACTAAATGATACCAAAGCAGGAACACTGGCCAAGCGGTGACCACTTTCTCACGATACATCGGGGCTCGTCTTGTGGGAATAGTCCTCTTTGGGGATGGCCAAATGAAATTCTTAATTAGCCATTTCAAGATTAATTACTGTGCTCGAGTGTCGGTCACATGATTCCATGTGTGGGTCACGGACAGTAAAAGTAAGGCATTTTAAATGACACGAGGGGCTTTAAAGCGAATGTATTGTATTATGTTCTGAGATGTCTAATTGTTTAATTGAATTTACGGCTGAAGTGATACTGATTCAGAAGGAGGAATAAGATTGAAGATTTGGATGTCTAACACTGAAATTCCAAATAAACTACCTAATTTAAAGCACGTTGGGGGTGGGATTTAGGTTAGAGAAGTGTGTTAAGGCGATCAGGTTTTGGACCACCTCGAGTGGGGAGTTGGTTTCCCGTGTGTGGAAAAGGATTTTATTCGTCAGATAAAAAAAATTCCTATACCCTATAGGACCTGTAGCTATCCCGACCGGATCAGTTTCCGTTAAATTCAATGCCCACTAACATTGAATAGAAAGACAAACTCATGTTTTGGGTCAATAATTGTAGGTACCAATAAGGTATTACCTTATACAATCTTCATATCGTATTCAACACAATAACTCACCCAAGGGGAAATTTTCTGTGAGTTTGACAGCACCCCCATCACTTCCAAACCCCGCTCTATTCAGCTATGCAATGTTATGGCAAAATTGCACATAACTTGCTGAACCAAGCGCTCCCTCCTCTGCTCTGAGAACTTGTTTCGCAATACCTATTAAAGATAATAGTTCCTCCCTTAGGAGGAGGTTGAGAAACTATTTCTTTGAATGATATACTATTGAACAAAAAGATTTCATTAGCAAATCATTTGTCTTGATTGTATCATTAGTCTATAGGAGGATCAGTAGGTAATCCAACTAACGATGTAGAATTCTACTGAACACCATCTTCTTTTAGACTGATGGTGTATTTTTTTTGGGCGGGGTCCATTAAATAAATAAAAATTGATGATTGATTTAAATGTAGCTGTACGTGAGAAAATATCTTGATAAGGAATACTAGCCGAGTATTGTCGAAGAAAAAAGTAAGGCTTTGGTTCCTTTGGTTAAGGAACTTTAATCCATGGCCAACAACTGGTCAGATTATAACTTGTGCTCTATGTTCCGCGTATTGTTCCCAAAAAGAAATGTTTAATTATAAAGAGACAAATTCTGTGAGTCGGCTTTTCATTAGTTTAATTTGTTTTTGAGGACGATTTCATAATATTAAACTGCGTGCATGAATGTGTTTGCGTACGTGCGTGTGCTTATGTGTTTTATTTTTTTATTTTTTTTTTTTTATTTTTTTTTTTTTACCCGAGTTCCAGAGGGAATTAGTTGTTGGTAGGGAGACAGAGTGACCTGCCGTGGATGTCCCGATAGTTCCCCTTCTACTGAACACTCTGATGTTCCATTATAAGGGGGTGTTGTAGTCTAGAGTGGGGGTAAATGAAAATGTGGTTGTGGGTAACCCGACGTCTGGCGGCGTCGGGTGGGTTGTGAGGATAGGAGAAAGCGAAATAAGAAAGGATAGGGATAGTAGGAGGGGAGGTAATAAAGAATAGAAGAAAGACTTAAAGATAAAAGACTAAAACTAACCTAAGAGTAGAGTCACCGCGCAAGCCGTCACTGGCCCTGGGCGGACGCTGTGAGCGAGGGAAGGAGGACGCCGAATATGCTTATAAACTAAATAACTAACCTAACTAAAAACTAATAATAAAAACAAAAAACTAACCTAACATCCTAAACCTAACATAAGCTATACGGCCCTTTGATGGTTGTGGTTAGTGCTCCCGTTCCCGAGCAGTGCCGTGAAAAACTCAACAGCCGGTAATGTCGACTAGTGGCTCGACGTCCTCGACCGCCTTCCGCCAACATACCGGCTGAAGAGGGGGTTGTAGAGAGGAGAATAAGGGATTATCGATATATTGGAGGGAGTCGTAAAATTTTACATGTCGGCGGGAAATGGAATGGGAAATGGGTTCGAGTTCTAGGGTGGGATGGATAATTCGGTTGGGGGATTTTTGGAGGGAGGTGTGCCGGACAATTTTCCGGACAAGGCCGTTTTGATAGGATTGGAGATCATTGAGGGAGGATTGTGTGAGGTAACGGAGGACAGGGGATCCATATAGGAGGGCGGGTTGGATTACCCCTTTAAGGATGAGGAGTTTGAGGCGGAGGCTGAGGACGGGGGAGGTAAGGAGGTAGTTTAGGGAGCGGAAACGGTATCTGCAGGATTTTATGGTTTTTTGGATATGGGTGGAGAAAGAGAGGTGTCTATCTAGGTGTACGCCTAGATAGCAGATGGAGCGGGAGATGGAGAGGGTTTGGTTGTCTAGTTGGAAGTCTTCTGGGATGGTGGTGTTCTGTTTATGATACGTGAAAATCAGGGCATCTGTCTTCCTGGGATTCACGTGGATGTTAATTTTCTTAAGGTCGTCGGACACCGTTTGGCAGGCCAATTCTGCCAAACGGAGGGCAAGGGTAGGATTGAGGGAGGTGCTAACAATCGCCACGTCATCTGCGTATGCTACTACCTCAGTGTTGTGGAACCGTTGACTGACCACTTGTGCAGTGTACGCCGTGAATAGGGTAGGAGAGAGAGGAGAGCCCTGAGGCACTCCAACTCGGAGAGGGTAGGATGCGGATAGGGATTCGCCGACCCTTACTTGGAAGGTTCGGCCGTGTAGGAAGGAGCGTAGCATGGCGAGGAGTTGGCTGGGACAGCCATGCTTGCTGAGGGTATTAAGGAGATGGGCGTGGTCAACGGAATCAAAAGCCTGAGTACAGTCAATAGAAATCATGGCCGTGGCGACGTTTCTGCGGATGTTGGAACAGGTGTTGGTGTGGATGCGGGCGAGAGGGTGAAGTGCACAATGCTTGGGACGGAAACCAGACTGCTCATTGGGTATGAGGGAGGCCTTCTCACTGAAATCCACAAAATACTGGAGAATGATACGTTCCAGTATTTTGGAGATATGAGGGAGAAGGCTTATGGGGCGGTAGTGTTCGGGAGCGGTACCGGACTTGTTGGGTTTTCGGAGGGGCACGATAATGGCGTGCTTCCACATGGAGGGGAAATGTCTAAGGCGGAGGCAGGAATTTAGGAGATGGTTGAGGTAGGATAGAGAGCGGCGTGGAAGCTGACGCAGCAACACGTACTGCACCCCGTCCACACCAGGGGATTTACCCCCTTTGGTGCGGCGCAGGATGGCAGTGAGCTGCCTCGGGGAGGAGAACATGAAGTTTCCTTCATCCTCCGCCCGTGGCGCCTCGACTGTTTTACGCAACCTAGTCTGATCTGTTGCGGCTATATGAGCCGCCAACACTTCAGCTTGGTTTTTGGGACTCATCACAGTTTTGTCAGCCTGTAAAACAACAGATCGCCTTTTGGTGACCCTGGTCTTAACCAGCTTCCAAAATTTGCGAAAGTCTCCGTGCGTTTGTCGGAGGGTTTCGTGCCACTGAGCCGTCTTCCACTGTCTCATTAGGGAACGGATCTGTGTGGTGAGGGAGTTAATGGCGGGACGAAGGGAAGGATTCTTAGTCCGGTACCAGGTGTTTTTAAGGTTGTTCCTCTGCTTGATAATGGCATGTATGTGAGGAGGGGGGGTCTTGAGCCCCGGTGGTATCCTCACATGCTTTGGGATGGCCTGATCCGCTGCTTGAATTATCAGCCCTGTAAACTCCTCCAGTTTATTCTCCAGGGTTTGGGCGTCACTGATGGTAGTGAACGCCGGCGTGGTTTCGTACATAAGGGACTTGTATAATTTCCAGTCTCCATTATGAAACGAGTAGGTGGTAGTTGTGGGCTTGGGAGGGCGACCTCGCAGCACGTAAAGTACTGGTCGGTGATCACTAGAGACAAAGTTAAGAGCTAGGCACCTTGTCACTATGTGTGGGGTACGGGTCAGAAGGAGGTCCACAGTGGACATGTTCGCGTAGTCTCTATAGGTGTGAGCATTCGGGTGCACAACGGTGAAGGCTGACTTCGTTATCGTTGTGCCGGCAGCGTTGTCTGAACAGTTGTTCCAGGATATGTATGTATATGTCCAGTATGTCTGGCGTTCAGATCTCCAACGACTATGTGATTTCGATCGGTCATTGCTAGGCCGATCAAGTTATTAAATTGCTCGCATTTGGCTCTAGGCCGTCGGTATAGGCCGGTGATTGTGTACGTGTGGTTGTCTAACAGTACCTTAACCGTGAGGACATGTATATGCTTGGGCACTGAGGCAACTATTGGCTGCTCTAGTTTATATGAGGTGCCGTACCTTATTAGTAAGGCCACTCCTCCTGCCCCGTTGTCTGCGTTGACCATGTCACTCCGGAAGGTATGGTAGCCAGCCACCGTAAATGACATCGAAGGGGTTAAGCGGGTGTCGCTGAGCACCGCTATAGTGGGGTCATATTGACTAAGAAGAGCTTCAAGCTCGGCTCGGCGGAGAGTGGCTGAGTTCACATTGAAGTTCAGCAGGGAGTAAGGCCTAACCATTATTTGGTCATGTTGGACTTGACTAGTTCGAGGAGTGCATTTACAGTGCCGAGGAGGGTGTCGAGCATTCGCTCGATCCTATCCACCCAGGGCGGCATGGCTGGAATGTTGTACTGTGCAGGGGGTTGTGAATATTCCTGAGCCTGGGGTTGAGTGTAAGCAGAGTTATGTGTTTTAGGCTTGCACAAAGGTGTTATATACACCTGAAGTTGGTAATAATAAACTATCTGTTTTAAGACATTTTCTGGCGAACAGCCACATGGATAGACATGAATAGTATAATATTGATCGCCACACGGATTGATCAAGGAGGATAACCATTTTAAAAGTTTGTGTGATTTTCCAACCTGTAATTTCTTATTTGTCTGAACGTATTCTGCATTGGCTATTTTTTTTATTTAGAAGATGATATACTTCCATTTTTTTAAACTGAAAGTATAATAAAACATTTAAATGATATTGATACAAATGATGTTACTGAAAAACCACCATAGCAGAAAAACATGCCAGACATCAACGGAATAATAATGTTATAAAAAAAATAATTGGGGTTTGGCAAAGGAAGGTTTTATTGGGAGAGAGGTAAAAGGTATTGACTCAGGCCGAAGGATAGCCATCAAGGCAGAGCAGCTTGTTAGCTGAGAACCCAATGGACAATTTGTAATGGGGTAAACCGGTCTAACCCCCCCCCCCCCCCCCTCATGGATAGAAATTGTCTCAAGTAGTGGGGGGGGGGAGTCCCCTAAGGCTGTGTAATTATCATTTTGGGTGCCCTTCACCCCATCACTACCAAGGTCGGAATGTTTGGTGTGTCCGCTCCCCACATATATATCTAGCAACAGTGAATCACTAGGACAGCCCCCTCTTTATTCAATCTAACGAAACTGTTTTATTCTATCTACTGATGTCTAGTTGTTAGTCAACTTATAGGCTTCTATTAGTCTTAACTTTCTCCTCATTTCAATTTTCCCCCTTATTGTTATTAACCCTCTCCCTCCCTTCGGGATATCATCCACTAATTAGCCAGGTATCAGAGAAATAGTTGAGAGTTCATGAAACAAACAACATTGTGAATGACAATGCCACAAACAGGGGAGTGTAAAAATAAATAAATAAACGAATAATAACGAAGGGAAGGGGGTATAAATTCCATTTATAGGTTGAAGTACAAAAACTTTAATCTTTATTTGAAATATAAACGGACGTAAATAATTATTGTCCGGAGGCCGAAATCCAAAAGAAAAAGTTTGTAAAAAAGGATGTATCATTACAATTTTGGTCAAACGACTACAAGTAAAAGAAGCAAACTCATCTCAAAAAGATATTCCCTACGAGTGTTTTTCGGCTCATTGCCCTCAGCCCTCTTGATATTTAATTAGAATTTTCGTTTTCTTTTTAACTGAAACGTATATTTTAAACATGGAATATATAAATGATAAACATGCTCAAACCTAAAATTGGCTGAACGGAATCGATAACCATTAATAGCAAAAAAATCTCGTAAACAACTGTTGCGAATCCCAAAGAACATTTACAAGTATATAAGAAATGATGATACGGGAGGATACTTTCCATTTCCAACAAAGCCCGACACAAAAAAAGGCTGTCTAGAGTTCCCGAGAAGTGAGTAAAAGAAAAACGGGAGGGGTGTATGATGGCAAGGAGGAAAGACGAATGATGGCGGTCGTCAACAAAGCATGCACGTGATGAATTATTGATGGCCAATACAAGAATAAGTTTCTCTACGAGGTGTAAGGTTGATTCACTCCTAAGCAGAGCCTATAATATGCTGGATTTCTCACTTTTACACCAGCTGAGTTCTGAAGCCGGAGAACGTTTTCGGGGACATCAAGATTCAAGTAAGACAGAAGGATAATGCATTTGATGGATTAAGACCAGTAAAGGCTGTAGTCTAAGAAGTACGATCATAAAGAGATTTAAAAACTGGAAATTATAGTACACAACTAGATTGCTTGATTTACTCCTAACCAGATTTTTCAATGAGGTCGGAGAGGTCAAAAAACGAGTACCTTGGGAATACCTAGAAACATATACAAAATACTGTAATTGAACCGAACATAGAGATGTGGAGTTGAATAAAAACGACCAGTGGTACTTATAAATAGAAAATATGTAAGAAGCAACAATATTAAAAATAAGCTATAAAATCTTTACGAAGTCAACAATTAAGTTTTTTGCAAATATAAAATGAATCTAAAAACAAGCCTAAATATAAAATAACAATATTGAGAACATGAAATGAAAAGCCCGTGAATATCAAACCGGTATATGTCTAGTACGGAATAACTTATGTCCATGAATAAAGGTTCAATAGGTAAAACAAATTTTTCAGCCATCAGAATAAACATAAGTCAAAATTGTAATGTAATTTTTCCAATTATTTAATCATTAACACCCGATTTATTCATCTACAGCTAATTGGAATGGGCTGCCAACAATTTCTAGCTAGATCGGGACTAAGGATTTTATTTCTGGAGTTCGTCAATAAATATATTACCGTTTACCACGCCTGAACCGCATTCACGACTCTAGGCTTACCAAGTTTCATTAAGGCCAACGTCTTACATTACATGGCTAACCTAAGCCCTAGGAAACTATTTGTTCTTTTTGAATAGTTTTATGCGACTCAAGCCACTGTGCATGTTCTGTGGTTGAAGGTTTGCACGGAACGTATTATATTTCAGGAAACAGTACAGAAATCCACGTTTTAGTTCAACACACAATTCCCATTATGCGGTTTCCTGTCTGGAACCAATTTCCTCACGGCTACAAAATATACTCACATCCATTATACCTTTTATGTTTAAAATTATAAACTTTTATCTCTAGAAATAATATACAGGCCATACACACACCCTTCCCAATTATTGGTTTAAACGGTTGAATTCTTTAACGAGTTTCAATCAAAAGGAGGAGAACTGTTATGCACTATACTGTTATATAGTCTTAAATACTGTTATAGTTACAATTAATTTTGATCTGTGTCAGGTACTTTTGGTCAGTCTAGCTCGTCACCATTAGTGACCACTGTGTAACTAAATTATTAGTCATAGGTCATGTTGATCACTAATAGTCGTTGTCCCAACCATTTCCAGTTCCTGGCAATATTTTTTCCGCAATCAGCAGCGTAGTGTGATTGAGGAACTTATTGAAAGAAGGTGTAAACACGGGATAAGGAAGTTAAATGAACGACAGCGATTTGGAATTTCCTATCATCTTTTCATCTCGTATATTTTTGGTTATTTAAAAAATTAATTATAATGATTACCAAAATATAAAAATGGCCTAGACGAAGTTTCTTGTACTAATATTACAAAAACGGATTTGTATATTATTATCATAATACACTGAAGAGGGAAGGGCAGGATAATGCCATAAAGGCTGTTGAACTATGAACCATTTCAGAAGTTATGGTCCAACTTGATAAGAATTAATGACGCTTTCCTTCTTCAGTGGGCGCCACTATCCTCACAATTCCTCCAGCCTTTCCTGCATACTGGGAAGATAAGTCAAAACATTTTGATTTACATCTTTTTTGTGCTTGAGACAGACAGTGCTGTCCACCTACGTGAGGCTTGCTTGAATCCTTCGGTGTTACCAAGGGCACACAAAAGGTGACAAACAGACTAAAACTCTAAGAGGCGGAGGCGGGTCTGTCAAGCTCACAGGGTCAAAGTAAAATATTACTCAACCGGCTTTAGATATTATCAAACGACAGTAATCCCCACCCACGCTTGTGTCGTTTTGTCCGGACTAAAACGAGAGAGTGAGAAAGCGGGGGGGGGGGGGAGGGCTCAACCAGGATCACAATAAATATAACTAAATGGAGGATTAAATATGAAGTGGGTTGAGCACAAAGAGATACAATAAAAGAATAAGATACTGCCTCTAAGAATAGAATACACAAGAACGTGCAAGGGTCAACTTTTTCAAAAGTTGAAGGACTGTGAACCTTTACATAGAAAACAATTATAACTTATTTATTTTTTTTATTACTAGTTAATAATATTGTGTTTAATCTAATACTAATTAATCAATCAAAACCCATAAGTGCCGAAAGTAGGTTATAAAAAAGATTTGCTTGCTTAGACTTGGAATATACAATCACATATACGTATTATATATATATATATATATATATATATATATATATATATATATATATATATATACTAGCGGACCCGGCAGACGTTGTCCTGCATTATATATCAAGCGATTAGGATATTAAATTTAATAATATTATGTTACAAAATAAATCGACTCTTAATAACGCAAAAAACAACATTTGTTATATGCACGTTTGCCTAAAAACAAATAGTAAATAAAATATCGCAAAAACTTGGTACGCAAAAAGAAAAGGAAAAATGAGAGAAGGAAAAGAAGACGTTTTAGTTCTGTGATTATCTGGTAGAATGCGAACTACACGTTCTTAAAAACAAACATTTGTAGACCAATAACTGAAATAAATAAAAACCCTCAACAATAATAACGCACATACATAAATATAAATAAAGAAAAGAAAATAATTGCAACATTCAAATCAAATTAAAATAAATTTGGACAATAAATAACAATGTCTGAAAGTGAAAACCTCTCGCAGCTGAAAACATGTTTATTTAAATGACATACTTAAACTCTAAGGACATACATAAGATAAACATATTAACATTTCATTACATTACCAATAACCTCGCCCTTCGCCCTTTTTTAGGACTTTTTTTAGTTTTCGGCCTAGAGTAAACCCCCACTCCCGTTCAAACTTAACAAATTTAGTACAGCTTATAACCTGGTAGAACTAATGCTAATTCCACATACCGAGTTCTGTTCAGTTCGGTTCAATCGTTGGTGCCCAAAAAAATTGTTGGCCCCACTTTACTTTTTTAGTGTATATCTCGTTTATACTTTAATATACGACAAAATTGAATATGACAAACGTTACTCCAAATAACAACATAAACAACTCTTATCCTGGGCATATTTGCCGAAAAACCAATAGGAAACGAAATACGGCTATTTTTAATTTGAAGCCTCCCTCACAACCCCCACTCCTGGTCCATCTGCCTGGCCGATCTGCGGCGCTAAACCATCCGGGGCGTCACCCGAACGCGTATTCAAAAATTCAATCAAATCGGACCATTCATCTAGGAGGAGTTCAGTGACATACACACGTACACTAGAATTATATATATATATATATATATATATATATATATATATATATATATATATAAAGATATATATACATATACTTTGTGTTTGTAGTAAGGGTACGCAAATCACAAAATATATAGAACTTTGAGAAAATTTGTTAGCCATTGTTAACGTCTCACTAAATATATGTGTTTATTACTCCATCATCTACTTCGTCATCATCATTAAAATTTAATATGATACTATAATATGGAAATAACATCACACGCAGTTTTACTGCGAGCTGCGTGAAAAATCTGCTAATCTAAAATACAGGAGTTTTATTTTACCCGCCTGTTGTGTACCATCTAAATTGGAGTCCTACTCAAACAATGGGTACAACACCGTGGGAAAATGAATATAATGTCAATAAACAAAGCCTTTTAAGATTCAAAGAATTTAAGACTTCTATCAAATTCTTATTTGGTTTAGACGAGGAGGCAAGTTGCCTGAGAATTTTTAGATTGTATTTTAAAAACGATACCTATTTTGTGCCATCCATGCTTCCTTGACGACAAGTATATCATTTTTACAAATAAGATACTAACGAATCTAAAATAATTTGTAGTGGCATATAAAGGTGTGCATGAATCGACCTAAAAAAATTCGACACAAAACAAACAAGCAATAGCCGACCAGAAAGAAAGTAAACATATAGATAATTTAAAATTAAATATTGCTTAATAGGTGTGAGTGATAGGGGCTGTTTATCTGCCTGCAACGTGGCGTTCGACATAACACTCTTTGATAATTTTAATATCAAAGAGTTTATGTCGAACGCCTTATCCCAAATGGCTTACTAGAGCCAGTATAAGAATAATAGATTGACAGCCTTATGCACAGTAAAACACATTTGGACACGTTTGAAAATCAGTTGATAACGATGCCCAGCTTATTTGAGAATAGTAAATTGTTTTAAAGGGTTGGTACACCATGCGAAACTACTTCTACCCGAGCAGTACATTGTCTATCATGTGAGCAGTTGATAGCTTTCGGAGCCCCTTGATCGCTGTGAGAAACGCCCAGAGTGGGTGGTGACTGAGTGGGCTCTGCCCTTTTGTACCTGCTTCTACCTTTTTTTCTATAATCCTTCTACAAAACCTTAGTGGTTTTCGATTAACCACATTCTTGGATTTCAACTCTTCACTTCCATGCATAAACCATATTAAATTAAGAAAGGAATTGAACTATTTTAAAACTGATTAATTTGATCCAGTTATATAATATTGGTAAGCTAAATGTGCAGACATATGAGGCAACGAAATGTGAACGTCTGAAATGAGTTCATATCTGATACAAGTTCCAGAATTCCATTATATCCCCCGTAGTTCATAAAGTATTATGACGATTTCTTAGTTGGCGATAAAGAATAATTTGACTACAGGCATTATAATATGTCAAATGAATTATCCATATCTGTGTATATTAATAAATGCCTCTTTTGCTCCTGCTGCTGAAGAAAGTAGAAGACATGCCAATAGAAAGCCCTCAATCCTTTACACAAATTCAATGAAAAAAACCAAAGCACTTTCTCCCGCAACATTATCAGCGCTCTGCTGGCAATCACAAACACTTAAAAATCCACAGAAATGTTGTTACATTACACTGTGTATATACTACAGTGTAAATGTCTTAGAGTACGTTTTCTAAAAATAATGAAATAGAAAACAACACACAATAGCGCGTTGATTAAAGCTTCGTGAAGGATGCGAGATTTATTCAGAATTCTAGATATCATCAATTTTCTGGAATACAATTTTTCAATGTGGTTGAGGCGTTAATGGGAAATGGAATTCATGGAATTAAACCTAATTTCATGATAATAGAGCTAATCGTTAGCGAAAAAACAGGTCCGAGGTGCAAGACTGGCAAACCTGTTAAACGGCTCTCAGCCGAATCTTGCAACTTGCTAACTTGCTTGAAATAGCTTTCACTAAACAGCTGGTTACCTTTACTCACCAATTTTCAAGAAAAAGAAATTTTAAATAAAGTTCTCACATAATTAGTTTCGAGTGGCCAGTCCAATTCCCACCTGGGCAATACGAATTTACTTAGTGACAGACTTATTAAATGAAATCCTTAGTCCAACCCTGGCTAGAAAAGGGTGGTAACCTGTAGATACCCCCCCCCCAATTAGCCGCAGTAGTTAATAAATAATAATTAGTTCCATTCTTTAGAGATAACTGGGAATGTTAGTAAAACTCAAAAGCAAATGGGTAATAAAAATGAAAGGCTTAAGTTTAGTTTTTGATTGGGGACTTTGGTAGACTCTTCACATCATCAAAAGCAAGAGCAACAGGTTACATCTACGCAACAGAAATATGTAGATGGCGCTAAACACCAGAACCAATTGGACAAATAATAAATACAGCTTAGAAGTTCTAAATAATGTTATTTAAAGTAGAAATCTTATCAAAGGCAAAGAAAAAAATATGAAGCTTATACTACTTATCAGATGCGATATTAGGACAAAGGTATTTCCGTCGGAAAATCATTGAGAACAGGAGAAGGAGTAAAGCCAGGAGTAATTATTCAAAGAATATCATATATTTCAAGAATTTCAGTGAGTAAAAAGATTTCCTTCCGACAGAACCCAATGTACGCTACTAAAGTGGTCTTTAGGCTTTGACGAAGAGTAATATGGATGATTTGAACAACATGGCGTAGTATGTAGACCTTAATGATTGTAGTAAGTTAAATAGGAGCAGTACTTAACGGTCAAATATGTGAAATCAATTATAGGATTTAATTGTAACATGAGGATTTGACGTCGTCTCGTCAAGATTTTATGGAAGTCCATTTAGGCAGAAACAATAAAACTAATCCAACTCTAGTATTAAGGTATATACTTAGGGCCTTAATTGTTTCATGAAGGAATTAAAAATAAAACGATACACAGCCACTTTTTTGTCAGAGCTATTAGGGATCTCCCTGGAAGTCTGGAAAAGAAAAGAACTTTGAGAGGCAGAAATATACAAATTATAATAATGTATGTGTGTAGCGGGCTAACGGGCTGGATGGAAAGAATACAAGATCAATTAGGGAGGGGGTATTATCGAGAGGGCCATAATTGGTGGGAGGTGAGGCACTGGGTTTCGGCTCTCTAAGGAAACCCGAACCACACCAACTAACTAATGAAAGACTTGTCAGTGCAAATGATTCGCACCAATTTGTGCCCCCAATACCGAGAAACCGATAACATTGATGAATTTTCTGAAATATGAAGCCCGCGCGATAACAGGGAGAGTTCCTCTCTTTCTATTTTTTTTTCTTTCTCGCCAAGACAACTAATTAGTTCGTTATAAAACTCCACAAACTTAACGATTTTTTCTTGAATGATTTTTTGGCGAATTGAGCGACTCAAAATAACGTACATAATTAAGGTTTTACATTTTAACCACTCACTAAACTCCTACTCCCTCTGTTCACACTTGGACCAACAACTTCACCTCTAGTTTCGCATGAGAAATTCGAATACCGAATTAGGTAACAGTCAATATTGCCACCAGAGCAGTATTAAACAAGCAAACATATGTACGGCTTAGGATCTGGGAAAATTTAAAGAAGTTATCAAAATCCCCCCCCCCCCAGGGTAAACAGAACAGGCATCAGAATTTTTACTTAAGGAACTGAAATCATTTAGTGTCTTAAACACCTTCAGAGCTATGACAGGCACTCCGTAAAATATTATTAAATATCATAGTCTAAAATAGGCTTTATAGCAATCAGAGCGGCCTCAAATATCTCAACTAGTTAATGAACATAAATGAAGGCTTTTATTAAACTACATTCAATTCAGAATCCTATGTATAATAATGTACAATCAGGTCTTACATACTCCAAAATATAGCTTAAAAGAAGTATGAGCTTATTATTTACTGTTTTAACATTGTACATATTTCACATTTGTATTAGAAGCATTTGAGCTACAATAGCATAGAATTATTCCAACATGAATAATCTGTGTTAATTGCACTAGTGTAGTAAGCCTTCCATACTTGTATTGTTAATAGAACTATATAACATCAATTATAATTCTTAACACTTTAAAATTCAGATTTGCAGACGGACTGGTAAGTGACAAAATATTCTGTGAGTTGACTTTCGATGCTGGTTGGTATTGGTCGCGTTTTTCTTATTACCTATAAAAAACTTAATATAGTTTATTTTTAAAAAATAACGGAAGTAAGTATGCGTTGTTTTAAGAGAGCCTAAAAGGCATTAAAAATATAGTAGTCCGTAGTTATAATGAAATTTGCTAGTATATGTAATATACATAATAGTGATAATGAATATGTATATATCAGAACGATCGGACAGTTCTGCTTTGCCTAAAAACGGACTTCTTCCAATGAAACTGGTTTCACTATCACTTTCATACTATTAAAGTAAACTGCCCTCCCACTTAGGATGGGAGAAATAGCCTCAGATTGGCAGAGATTTTCCGTTCTTATCAAGGCAAAACAGGAGTGCAATTTTAAGAGGAGATGGGATCTCCCTTGGACATTTGACTAGAGACCGGACCGATATCACTGGGCCTGCCTTCACTATCTGTCGTGACTTGTGGAAATCAGTGGAGCAAAGTCTATCAGTTGACTTGTAGCGTTAACTCGGCAATATTTTACCCATGGCTGATCACCACTAAAAGGCCGACGTACGAAGGGGGCCGACCATTAGCCAGCAGTTCTATTCCAAGGCGTGAGTGTTATCTGATCGGCCACGTGACAAGTCAGCTGATGGACTCTAATGGTTGAGCTTACTACCTCCTTTTTACGGCCGCCCACGACCTATCGAATAGTGAACTGTTTCTTTGTCTTTCAGTCTTAAAACCTAATCACTAATAACCCACCTAGTAGAACTAAAGGGGACAGAGATGGATAGGGGGCACGAAAAATGTTTTAGTTCGTGTTTCCAGATTAAATGAGAAGTTCAACTAATATCACAGATCTATACTTCAACAGATTTAAAAATTTAACATGTAAAATAAATTGATCCGACACCCAAACTCGATCGACAAAAGTAGTCAACGGCTGTTATTGAAGAAAAGAAAAGCTTGTATAAAGTTCCTGTGATTATCAACACCCAAAGAGGTAATCTTGTCCTGTTTTAGTGGTTTATTAAATGGTTTTAAAGCATGTATTCCGTACAAATACTTTACTCTAAATCAGTCACCTCCCCTCTCCACCAACCTTCTCAAATTGAACTATCTGTGTTCTGAATTATCGACTATTGTCCATCCATCGCTCCACTACAGCACTGTTCTACGGTAAAGAGGTAAGATTATTCTTAATTCATTTTTGTTTGATATTTGCCTTCTAGAATGCTTTATCCCTATCTCCCTTTTGCCAAGGATTGGTGAGCTCGATTTGAGAGACCTAGGGCGCGGTGTAAGACTGTTAGTGGAAGGGAGGGCTGTTATAGGAAGGGGTTGGGGTGGAGGGGAGGGGGTGAAAGATGAGTAGGAAGTAAATGAGACGAGAAGAGGCACGTGATATACAGACCTCAACAGCCAGGGGGAAAAAACACAGGGCACAGCTTCATCCATGTCTCTGGTATAAATGCAAGACGGAGGATAAATGGTACTCTGTGTATTGAAATACATTGAATACTCATTAAATTTAATAAATAAATTTGGAATGAACACATTTTTTAATATATGTGTTTCCCCTAACGTTCACTAAATTACATTGCGTCACTATGCAGAAAACATTAAAAGTAGTATTCTGTCTGCCTCCATACCTATTCCGGTACATTAAACTCAATCAGCCATAAGACATTAAATCAATGGTATTTAGACGAATCAAGAATATCTCAAAATGATTAACCGAGAATACTCTATTTCATCCCCATTAATAATGCATGATCTAGTAAAATTTACGTTATATAGGTTACAGGCAGAATGTCAAAGAACGCACCAATTAATTTAAAATTAATCGAAATTACTCAATATCTTCGCAAGTCCAGATAATATGAAAGTTTCACTCAACAGCCAGAAGCAACATTTAAATCAATATTACTTTATTGGTTCTGCTAGTTTCAAGACTGATGAGACTACTTCAGGAGTAGACGAATATTAAATACCAAAGTCAACTAGATATTTAAAGCTAACTAATTGATCGTAAAAAAAAGCTTTTTGATAGTGAGGAAAACAGTGTAATTTTAAACTATTTGAAACGCCCTTTTGCCTAAAACGCTTTTTGTAAATAGCACTCATAAAAAGTATACCTAAAAAATATTTCTATCAAAATGCAAGCATTTCAAAGATTCAATCGAGTTATACTATTTATGCCACACAAAAATCCTGTGAGCTATCCCAAAACATGATAATGTTTTCTATCTGTGGTTTTCATGAATTACATTGAAGGTTTGTAGTGTTCACAATGAAAAGTCATTCTACATTATACTAACTCGTCTAATAACGTTATTTTGCGCGAATAGAATTTATAAAATTACACTTCTCTAATCATCATATGTAATTGATTTGAATTTTTAGACTCATATTCATTATGTTAGTTAATTGATTTAATTTTGTTCCCTGCTACAGATACAAGTATTTGATCAGTATTTATGGAAAGCTACATACTCACATATTTTGCTATTTTAAAAAAAAAACTTCTTTAGATCTCATGACACATACCTGAAACAAAATAAATTAATTAATTTTAGGTGAAATAAGAAACAAAAATAATCAAATATTGATGCATTGGGGTAAAGCGTTTAAAGTGATATAAAACAAAAATCGTTGCTTACAATTACTAATAAGATTGTTTATATATTTCATCTATCCGATTTATAATAGTGAATATATTAAAGAATAAAACCCTTTTCCTTAGTGACCACAAATTCACTCGACTAATGCGAATAGACTGAATGAATAAAACTGGTGACATTAAATGAGTTTAATGATTCTTTCATTCTCAATGTCTATGCCCATCACAAGTAATTAAATTTTCGATTATTGTTTAAATCACTAGGGGTTTAGGTATAGGGGAGATGTAAACCTCCGTTATTGGACTTGAAAAATGTACATAAGAATTGTTATTGATAAAATATTTTAATCCTATTGTTGCTGTATGAATTTCTTCTTCAATTTTTTGCTGTTATTTGTATTTCAATTTTAAATTACATCTTGCGAAAGCCTCCTCTCCTAGTCAGGAGATTATGACTATCGAGCTTTTATATTATATAATATCTCGTATGCAGCTTAATTTACCAATCTATTTAAGGCGGGGTAACTTCTGAGGGTTTTTACGGTCCAGACGAAGTATGTAAATTGTGCTTATTTCACTAATCCCTTGCATGAAGGTAATTTGTTGTAAGTGAAACACAATTTTCAATATACCTATAATTTAACTAATTTATAATAAGGTTCGTATATCTGAGTTATAAACTGCTAATCTTAGAATAGTTGTCTTGAAATGTAACTCATTAACGATATACATGTAACACAAATTTAAATTATCGATTTCAATTAATTGGTGTTGATCAGAAATCACAAAATAGTACAGTAAGGTGAATATAAATAATAATACTGCTAGGAATTTTCAGAAACTGAAGACCCTACCGGTACATCCTAACTAACATTGCATAAGGCGGATCTATTGAAACCCAGCGAAGAACTTGACTGGGGTATTTGTAAGAATATTCGAAAGATGCAGTAGCCAGGACGAGGGAGGAGCAGAGAGCTCCACGTGTGCTGACACCTGTAACTCAAGAAGGCAGAGTTCGGTAAATACACCAGCTCTGTCGACCCAAACTAAACAGGATCAGCTTTCATACTTTTTATCCATATTCTGGGGCTTAGATGGCCTTTCAGCCACTTTTTTCCCCCCAGCGTCTGTCCAAAATCCTACAATAAAAAATGTACGGATGATGAAAACCGTTAAAACTGATAGAATTTCATGCCAAAGTGGCGGTGAGGGGCATCAAGTTATTTCTAATGAAGTATGTCTATAAGCGCTTTTTAGATGACGTTTAATCATCCTCAAGGGAGGAGTAGGCATGTACCTCCCACAATATTTAGTTGTGAAGACAACGATTTTATTTTTCTATACTAAATATCCTGAAATACTACAAATTGTAAACAATTCTTTGTTGCATATTGTTGTGCGGTCAAAAATCCTTAGATACAATCTTTTTGCAGTAAAACTTTAATATAAGGGCTGCTGGTGGTATTTCTGAAGTTCTTAGACCAGATTTATCCAACGAAATCTGATATTTCCTCGACGCGTAGAAAATATGCTATATTAACCAAAACAAAGAAACAAAAAAAAAAGACAATTTTCGACAAAGGAGTTTTTACAGTAATTCTGGCCTTGTTAATTGAGAAACAAACGTATGGGCTGGCTAAATACATTGGGTTACTGAAAACACAGCTTGATAATCCACGTGACTGGTATTTATTTTTAAAAAGTTTTTATAATATGGATGATATTTTCATTGTAAAATAATGATAGCCTGAGTGTTGAATAAAAATAATAATTAAACAATAATATGAATTTACTGAAAAAAAGGGAAGATATACAAATAATAATAAAAAGTTTTGTTTAAAATATAATCAAAGTAATAATGAATATTTTAAATAATTATTGGTCAAAAATGTGGTTATTTCTTGTTCTTGATCTAAGAGCTCTTTCTATAAGTGGTCAATAGCTGCAATAAATAGCGTAAGAGACATACCTCTCTGAAATGATGACGCAATAAAAAATAATTATTAAAACACCGTCACAATCTCATAGAGAGGCATAGTTATCGGTGATAGGGGCTGCTCGTTTGCCGGGCGACGGCTGTTAAGATCGAAAACTAACTATGTAGTTAGTAAGTACTCTGGCGTTCGACGCTGTTCATAGTCAATCGTACAAATGTATACTCCAAAGACGGATAGATTTAATAAAGGAGTTATTGGGATGTGAGATTGCAGTCAAGTTCAAAAATGCCTAATGCAGACAATATAGTTTCTATGAAAGATAGAGTAGCAACAATTAAAACTTCCTTTCCCCGGAATTTTCACCAGGCTTGGACAATTAATATGGTTGGGCTCATGCCTCACTGTGATAAAATATAAAGCTGAACGGGCCATAGACATAAATTGGTACTTACAATTAGTGAACTATTATTCTATTTCTTGCCCCATTTAAAAACATGTAGATAAAAATGGTTATATGCAGAAAAGAAAGAATACCAAAGAGCAATTTACAAAGAGAAAGTTTTTTTTTTTTTTTTTAATTTATCAAAAAAGATAGAAAACCAACCCGAAATCAGTGCTGACATTGCTAAACGCTTTAAACCAGAACTAGAAGTCTTTAAATAATAAGCAATACAGAGTAACTATACCTTTATAATTCGAAAATTCAACTGGTTCGTGTCAACCATTCAACAAGGTTTGGTTCTGTTTTACATCTTCAATAGACAATGGAGCGATCCTCAACAGATACTAAAAGGCAGTACAGTTTATTACCAGTTTTTAATCGGGATTCTAAAATAATATTACTGCCATTGGACGATATCGGTCAAATTTAATGCCATTAGATTGTAATTATGCTAAGTAAAAATTAAAAAAAAAAGCAACCATTGTGGTGGGCGATCAAGGCGAAGCGAGAGTTCGCCATGAACTCACTTATTCATGCTTGCAAGAGGCACGGCATTAGAAACCATTAATAACCTCCACAGTCTATGCACGGAGCTATCATTTATCCGATTCATATATCCTTTGACGCCTCCTCACAGGGGTGACAACGGTAACGGAACTAGAACTGGTGCAACAGTTCACGAAGTTTTATAATACTTTGACGGGTCTGATCAAACGATTTATCTTCGTGGACTCAATTGTTTCAAAACGTATATCCTTTAGTAGGAACAATTTAAAATAAAAGTTTGAGAAACGACAGTAATAATGCAACATAATATTTATTCAACACCCATGATCATTATTCATCAGGCAATCATATCAACAGTTCAAAAAATTAAAAAGGCCGCCGCCATTAATATTAAGGCCAAACAAATTCCATGGGTTTAAAATGAGACCATATATTTAGGCAAACCATCTAGAAGGCATGAAATCCCCTATACATAACTATCACGAAAGGTCTGCACGCATACTGAGATAGCTTCAAAGCACTGAATCCAACAGAACAGTTCCCGAATAGTAAAGAAAAAAAAGGATCTAGGTCTCATTTCAGTAGATTAAGGAGAAAATAATGTGAAGGAACCCAGAAAAATTAAACAAAAAAGTTAAGGCGTCTGAAGAGACCGCCTCCTAAGTAACGCTATATCATATTCTAATCTCGTTGGCCGCCCGCCATCTTAGCATTTACTCAGATATATTACTGCCGCCAGGCTAAGCTCTGTTTTGCTTATTTTCTTCTTAAAACATTCAGTGGTTTCATAACGAATGCTTCTATTATGAGTCTATCCATCATAAAAGCGCTATCACAAGATATATGCCTAGAATATCATTATATTTAATCCCTTTTCCCATTTCTAGGAGCATCAAACACAAACTTACTACGGTGAAAACAAGGGCTAGCACTTATTATGGTTTCACTGTAAAGAAATCTCTAGTTGTAAAATATAAAGATTAAGTATCATGAAACTGTTAAAAATAAATATTTTTTCTCCTAAAAATATATTACGCAGGACGTTAGGGTTTTTGTTAAATAATAAAATTGTCTTAGAGGTCTTTACGGTAATGTCAACTTTTTATATATATATATATATCCTGTAGATCTTACGGCAGGAAACATTGCAGGAAGATATTAAAAATCCATTTTACCCTTCTAATTAGAAATCAAAGTTAAAAACCAAAAGTAATTTACAAATCTCACTTTCCATAATAATATTTTTATCTGAGGTACACTCCATGGCAGTGTGTATCTGTGTACCTTCAACAAAGCATTAATTCAATCATGGGATTTAGCAATTATTTATTTTGAGGGACTATCTACTATAAAATGTAAGAAATTAATGCATTCAAATAATGAAGTCATTATAAAAGCCACTAAAGAGGCTGTTAGTCTGTAAAAATTAACAGATTATGCTGCCACTTAATCTTTTGCATGAATATACTTAATCTAGTAAATTAGTATTCTAATAGAAAGGACTGGCCCATATTTAGGGAGAAGGAAAGTAAGCTATTATATTTTGTATAGTATTATACAACTTGTTACTCAAAAGTATTTAAATGTTCCAGGTAATAAACAAAACGTTCGTAGAGTTCGTACTAAGGATAAACGCCTTTGGGAGTGTCAATAATAAACAAAGGCATTAACTATCAGTGAATGTTTTGAGCCAACGCGAATGAAAAAGAATGAAACCATTTTGTACGTTACTTTTCTTTACTTTTTGGACACGTTATATACTAATAAATCGTACTTATGGATCAGAGCAAGCAGACATTTTTTTTTAACAAACTCAAAATGCACCAATTGAACCGTAGGGAGCCTAAGTGTGGTATATGAGAAGAAATAAATAAGTTATTATTTCGAAAGTTCTAGCTCAGTAGGAAAGCAAAGGGTGAAATATTTTAAAAATATTCCTTTCAAAAACTGTTTCATTATAGCCTAAAATAAGTAAAAATAATGTGTATCATCAAAACGTTGGTTCGTGTTAAAAAGTACATTCAAAGAGACAAAAGTTTTATAGAACCAAATATAAAGTTTCTCCATAAGTAGCGCTTGATACTACAGAACAAATAATAAAATATCAAGAACACAAAAGAAAAAAGAAGTAACGTGTCTCTAAAGGACGTATGAAATAACTAGAGCCTTGAAATGTCAAAATTATAGGTAATTAAATAGAAATCAATTTCTTGTTAAAGGCAACCTTGAGAGTGTATGACTAGCATTTCGAAACGAGTTCAGTTCTTGCTCTGACGCTAATTGTAGAGCCAGTAATAGGGGAATGGATTAGACCAGGACAGAAATTACTCCAAACTCAAAACTGTTTCGCGGAACCTATGATATAATCACGGCTATTTCGAAACTCAGGTTGATGTCAAGACATTAAGAATTTCGAAAACCCTCTCTATTTTCTTCTTTTCTACTTAAATTCTTCAATAAAGAAAATAGAATTAAACCTACTTGCGACATCTGCGCTTTGTTGAAAGGTAAAATGGGGGAAGATCAAAAGATAAAAAAAAAAGGGTAAAGAAGCGGAATGTGAACATCAGAGCGAAATTTATAGCCATATGAAGGCAAGAATACTAAATACGATATATATAAATCAAAGTATTCTAAAACATAAATTTAAGTTTGACGGTGGATAATATTTAGACAAAGACAGAACGTAACCAAGCTGAAAATATCCATATAATTATAAACGAATAGAATGATTTTAAAGATTTACCTAACATATTTATCAAAGATTTCAACAAACTGCAAGGAGATGTAATCGCCGTCCCCAACCAGTTCTTTCAAACGTAACATACTTGTATGTAAGTTCGAATCTATATGAATGAACATCTCCTGGGGAAAGGTAGCACAGGACGTGGAATATGAAGGGAGAAAGAAATCAGTGATTTCAGTTGTTTTTTTTTTTGTTTTTTTTAAATTTAGCCTTTAGCCATTTTAACCTCCACTACTTTTTTTGGGCGAGGGGCGGGGAGGGGGTGATTTGGCTAAATATTCCGAGCTTTACATTGTTATCGTCATTTCAAATATTCAAATTCTTTCGGGATTTTAATTTCATATCCCTTTCTGATGTCCACATTTTTCATCTTTTTTGCCATCCGCCATTTTAACATTCATCGAAGATTAGACTGTGGCCATATTGCGACGACGAGTTAATTGCTGTGGTGTATGGATGCGTATAAATATAAATGTTTGGCGTTAATGACCAAAATAGTTGACACGCCACAAAAAAAAAAAAAAAAAAAAATATATATATATATATAAAAATGTAGGTTGGTGCTGTACATCTTTCATACGTTTAGGTGATAATTAATAGCTTCAGATTAGGTTTTTATTTAGCAAGCGATGAATCGTCCAACAGCACCGTTAGACCCGAAACGAATGAGCAATTTCTAGTAGACTACCCTTGATCACAGCGCTAATTAATGATTTATAGATTTAATTAAGAAGCTTAATAAATAATCTTCATCCAGAGCATTGAGGCTCAGGCAATGCTCTTGAAAGCATTTCTTCCTCTAGGTTTTGTATTACAACTCTGTTATTTTTCAGAGTTTATGGTTATCAAAAGGCTTCGACATGCGCTATCAATAGTAGAGGGTGCCTGAGGGAGAGAAAATATGGAGGAGTGGAGTAAGGATCTGGTGAGGCGGTGGGGCCGAAGAGTGAAATGCTAATGCAGGCATGCATTATGGAGCGTGCCGGGGGCATAGACTTGTACAATAAGTTTATTTTGCATTTATATACGGCATTGGTGGCTGGAGCTGGAGTGGCCTAAGGCTAGACCAGAGGCCAGCACGACCTCATAGTGACCTCACTCTTTCTGGAGCGACTTCCTTCACCTCTCCCCTACAGGTTCAATCCCTTTAGCAAACCTATATGCCAATGAGCTCATGTTTTCGATAAGATTTCTTTAACCCCCATTGAATGCTAACGCAACCAATACCAAGAAAACAGTAAATTTACCCCTGCATTAGTCACTTTCAATATTTATTAAAAACTTCGCACTGAAACTCCTGACCTTCCAGCATAAATAAATGAAACTCAGTATTTAATTTTATTGAAGAGGTTGTATAAAATGTAACTTATCATACAAGACCATTCTGGAAGGAGGACGTAAAGAATTAAAATTGTAATTAGACCTGTCATTTAATTGCATTGGTTGGAAATGTGTTTAGAATGTCATTGGGAGGTCTTTCCTAGATAAATAACAAAAAATATTCTATGAAAGGAATTTATTGATTACGAACTGTTTTTTTAAAATTTCACTGCACATGAACCCACTTCCCCGGTCTATAAAACCAAATCATATTTCGACTTTCACTATGATGGGACATCTCTTTCACTGTTATCGCGTTATAACCACTTATTCAATATATATATTTCAGTGTGCATGTGTGTGTGTGTGTTAGTGCGTATTAATCGTTCAAATTGGAGTAAGCTTCAGTGTCAAAAGCCTTTGAATAGCCTAGTTAGTATCAGTTGTATGTTTTTTAGTAATTATTGCTTATTACTTACTTTTGTTCCCTCAACCTAGCTCAAGTTTATTTGTGTGTAACTCATGTACAACAAAATCTAATCTCTGTTTGTTTGGAAGGAGATTGTTTTTTTTGTCTGACTAGTTAAAATTGGCATAATTCTTCGGCACAATATATCTCCTATTCAAACCTTCTTAATGAGACATTCTGGCAATAGAAAAGGAAAACTGTCAATATTGCAATAAAATTGGTAAGTTTGGCCTTGCTAGAGTTGCAACTGATACTCTTAGAAAAGACAAAAGAAACAATTCATCCTTGCGTCATCACAATCAACCATTGATGATGAAACATGAATTGGACTTCGGGAGCATTGTGGCCTGACAAAGGTATCTTTAATACTTTCTTTTTCGATGTTAGCTAACCATCTAGACCTCAGGCCAGTCTGTCATTCAGCTGACCTCTTCGTTGATTGTTTTCTTAACCGCATACCTTTGTGGGCAAGCCAGGATCACTCCTACCTCCCTTCCTCTCTCTGTGTACACAGGACTAATGGCTCTCAAATATTATTCCTCTTTGCCTCACCTTACTCCGACAGGAAACTCCTTATCTTATACTACATTATCTCCCCTATTTTTTCTTTATCTGAGACGAGAACGTTTCAATATGCTTAGGTATTAGTGATGTTAAGCAGTCATGACGACTATACACTAAATTGTGCTACGTAAGCTTTAGCATTTCAAGTAAAGCCACAAATTTCCAAGCCTATCCCAAGTAGGAATAGCCCAGTTATTATATTCTTTTGAATACATACTATCAATAAGCGGACACTGGATATGTTGTTGTTTAATACTTCCACTTGCAATGTTTATGTGACTTGAGTAGGAGTGGGAGTTTACTGAAGGCTGAAAGCTAAAAATGCAAATATCTCGGTTAATATTCAAGATAGAGAAGAAATGTATATCAATATTTATAGTACATTTAATTCGAAATAAGATTGGCTTTATACAATTTTTCGATCAGACGTATAGTAACGGGGATTTTTGGAATTTTCCAGTTACTCCAGCTCTAAACCCCACCCCTCCCCCTGATCCAAATTTAGCCGTTAACTTGATCTTTAGTTTTGCATTAGACGCTTATATACTTAGTCTGGTAACCGTAAAACAATAATTGCGACCGCTAGAGCGGCAACAGACAAATATATATATATATATATATATATATATATATATATATATATATTTTGAACGGACCTCATTTTCGTTATCTCCTGGGGAGGATCTAATAGCTGATTTCCACCAGATCTCCATACTTATTAAATCGTATTCGATTGGCGTAATTAAGTAAAGAAATCATTTTTGAGGTGCTGGATGGTGAAAGAATTATTATCTCAGGTAAGAAAAGAAAGGCCTCGTCCCTTCACAGTTGTTTATTCGTTGCGACAGAGCACTACACACTATCCACTGGAACCAAGGATTCCCTGAGACTCCCACAGGGACAGGAGTCAAATGGAATCCTTGGTTCCAGTAACATCTTTGTGGATAACAGGGCACTGATGATGGAGCGTACGTATGCTCTGAAAGCGCTCTTTCGCAACGAATAAACAACTTTAAAGGAACGATGCCTTTCTTTTCTTACCTGAGAAGTAATGAATTATACTCCAAGTACCTATTACTAAGTAATATTAGTTCAACAAAACTCAAACCATCCGGCATTAATCAAAAACAAATTTGTTTTAAATAACACATCGTATGTTTTTAAATAGCTAGCTGACTATTGGACGCTGAACGATACTATCTGATACCTCATTGCCTCCGCAAGTTCTCTGTCACTTAATCTTCACTAGTGTCATATGGGAGAGGAGGAAGGGGAAAATTCGTCCTAGTAAAAATGTTTGAATTATATGCGATTTGTGGATTGTGGACCAATTTTACATGGCAAATGTAAAAATTATTTCAAAATTCAGTCAAAAATTATACTGCACATAGTGGTGTTACTAAATGTAAGTATTTCAGGTTAAATGGCTTGATAGTTGTGGAGAGAAAGTTGCTGAGGCCGACATGACCCAATCAAAACCTAATAGGCTCTACGCCTTTACACGATTCCGAGATAAAGCGACTTATATTCCACTAATGCCCATTGCAAAAGATAACCTTTAATTAGCCGGAAGGCAGAGAGAAATAGATAGAGATAGAGAGAGATAGAATGAGGGGGGAGATGAAAGTGCACGATCCCCTTATCGTGGTTATGTAAGCTGCCGTTTGTGTCTGAGAGCGCTAGGGTCGGCCCACCTCTCTCCGCACGTGCGACCAACTGGATCGCTAAGGAAAACTGGTTTATGGCGTCATCCTTCAATGAGCTACCTTGATTCCTTATTACATTAATATCACTCATTATAACTTGTATAAGGTATATAGTTATTTGGCCCTGACTTTAGTAGATTTAAAACTTACTTCTTATGGCTAATAAATATCAATTGTGAATCTATCTTCTAAATCTACTTCATTACTGTTCTTGAGCACACAAAAAAAGTTTTAGAATGTTTGATCAGAATGTGTCTTTATGTTTCAACTCATGACTACAAAACAAAAACCTAGCTCGTCTATCTATAAAACATATTGTTGTGAAAATTAAATACATGAAAAATTAAACAGAAATAGTCACGTATTTGGGAAGTACGAAGGAGGTGAAAGGAGCCGACCGAGGAAGGACAATATTGGCGAAGTGTCTAGTGGAGCCGGCAAAGTTCCAGACTAAGAGTCCAGTACCTTCCAGTTCCTTTGATGTCACCGCTCCTCTATAAAGGCGTACAGCTCAGCCCAACAGTTAGTTTTGTTCTCAGCTGTCTTCAAGTGATCATCAGTGCAACAGTGCGACTTAGTTCCAGTGCGGTAAAGTGTCTTTATGTGACACTGTGAACAGTGTTGTGCCGCGACTCTGTAAAGAACAGTATCGTGCCGTGTTTAAGACAGTGCAGTGCCGTTAACTTCGCGAATTAAAGGAGAGTGCAGTGCGGTATTTTTGTGAACTTCAGTGATTGTGAGTTAGTGGACTGTGTAATAACAAGAACACTGAATACTGTGAGTAGTAGTTAAGAATAATAAACAAAGTGTGAAGTGCATTATTAAATAAATTGTGCAGTGATAAAAACTCTGAACCTCGTGTGTGTTTAATTTTGCAATCCAAAAGAACTCTAATAAACAACGTTTATAACTGATTTTGCAAGCAATAAACGTAACAATATGTTTTACACCTAACCTATATCTTACAATCCCAAAGAGATATAAATATAACAGAGATATAAGTATGAGATATATAAATCATTCATTATAATATCCACTCCCTAACAATTACAAGTTTCTTGCAACTACTGCATTTAACCTACTAACAATGTCAAATGACAATATACGTTTGAGGAATTGACAATTGTTCTTGATGAGGCTTGATTGAAAACAGTTGTCTGCGCAGATGCAGAGTTGTTGAGATACAATGAGGAGCTAACTGTACCAAAAGAACAGTACAAATGCCAGTGTATGTTAAGCAAATATGCTGGGCATTTCAAATTCAACATATGTAAGGCTAAACGGACAGCCGTGAGTGCCCCCTTACCCCCATTATGCCCTGACTAGAATCATGCATTTTAAACAGCTCATCTATAGTCTAATGCAAGGCAGGCTCTACTCGCTAGGGCTCCTTTACGATTTCAACCAGCAGGATCTCTTTACATATCAGCCATCCTCAAACGGGAGCTTCATTTCAATATCATGCCATCGTACTATTCAATGTTTTACCAAATAATGAGAAAGGGGTCCGAAAATGACTTCCTAAGAGGGCTGGATGTCCATAAAGAGAAAGTATGTTTCAGTGGGCAACGGCCTAAAATTTGCCTCATAAAAGTTTAATTATTTGTTTGTTCCACTGAAAGAAAAGCGAATTGTATTGGGCTTAATAACTAAATAACTGTTTAAGAACTCTATAAATATAATATAATTGAACAATGTCTTCTTTAAATTTATTAAAGAATGAGAACAGTCGACCTTTGTCTTAGGAATAACTAATGGTTTCGATCGTTAAACAATAGTTACTACCTCAGCAATATATTACTCATCTAGTGTAATGTTTGGTCTGTTTTCAAGCATATGTTGCAGAACATCATTTTCTATAAACTCATTTATTTCAGTTACCTATTGAAATTGTTAACGGAATAATGCCCGTAGTGATTCGATTTTCGATGCTGAGGATACCATTTTCTAACTCCGATGTCTCCCAACGACTTCAGAGGATGAATTCATTATTTAAGGGTTTTTTTCTCCTCATATTAACCCTATGAGAAGTTATAAATAGAGTGAAATAGTAAAAAAGATAAAAATAAAGCAATAATAAAAAATTGAAATAAGTAAGATAAACTACAAATAAAATTAATAAATTAAAATGAAAAAAAAAAACAAATTAAATAAAGTTAAACTCAACCGATGTTACGGGTTTTTTCTTTTTCAATTTGCAAGTCTATGTAAGGTAAATATTAAGGACACACTTAAACCTAATATTAGTTTTCCAGGAGAGAATTTTGGATTCATTTTATGAAGTATTTACAACCATAAAATAGCAGCGAAAGGCTGCCTTATAAGTGTTTAAGTCCATTACTAGAATATTAAGTAAGTACTATGAAAGTAGATGATTATCTGCTGGATTTACAACTAAGCACTGTTTAGCTAAAGAGCAAGAATGGATTTAACATGGCGCTGCTTCGGGGGAATTGAAAAGGAAGCCGAAGCAAACATGCTAGATGGTAATCTTAATTAAATCCTAGAAGAGACTGGAGTTATTCTATTGGCAGAAACAAAGCACCCAACTCTCCTTTCACAAGATAAACTATCTCAGGCAATTAACTAGTTGTGATCTCCTAGATTAAATGTTGCTATTTCCTATGTCAGAAGCAGCGTTGACAATAAGGTTTTAGGTCCCGCCAAGTTTTTCATGTGCTCCTCACACCCTAATTAATAATAAATAAAATAAAAAACTAAGTATATATATTCATCTTAAAGACATGGGGAAACAATGTTCTGATATTTGTTACAGGTATACCCTTACAGAAACCACACTCCAGTTTGTCCCAAATAATATTAATTAAAATACTGCATAAGTTGGGGCCGCAATAAAAACTCAAAAATTTTATTGAATTTACTCCCGTTGCTTAGACGTGAAAACGCACAAGCAAACAGACATCAAAGTCAGAAATTGTCGAAAAAATAAAAGCATGTGAAACAAAAAATATACGTAGAAAAATAAAAAACGCAGGATACAATTTTATACGCAATATTATTTGCAAATATAAGCCTCAAGATAATTATGTAGTAAGTGGTACAAGGGATTTCGAAATAAAATATAATCCGTAATTTGAAGAATCAATGTGTGCTCATTGAAAGCAATGCATTCATTATTGGCAAAAGAATTAATATTGAAAAGGAGATAGAATGATCATTAGTTATAACTAAACCAATGTCTAATCCGATCAGTGTCTGTCACAGTATCTTACAACAGGGTCTCATATAGCAGGATCCTGCATTATGTATACCTCTCAACCAACGTTCACTACTATTTTATTCAAACTGTTTTTCAACTCAATTGGAAGTTACCGAATTCGAATTATGGAATTGTAGTAACTTTGACGGTTACAAGTTAAGCACACTCAAAAAAAAAAAAAAATACTATATGTAAATAAAAAGCATGTTCATTTTTATACAGTAAACGAAAAGAATTGTAAAATGAAAACGATGGCGTAGGTGAATTTTATTTTGAGGACATGTGTATTAGATCTGATTATCACCATCATCTGAATTGCCTTAGGGATGACCATCTAATTCCCTTTACCAACTTATTTCCCCTTTATTCATAAGTTGTCTTGTTTGGTATATGAACTGGAATAGCTTTCTACTGTAACGTTGTAGTTGGTTGGTATGGCCAGCTGTTAACTTCGACCTACAAGCAACGTTGTTTATAATGTATTCCTTGCAGCAGTCCACTTTGAGGAGCAAGGACTTCACAAAAAAGAATCATCAAAGGCTATTACTTATTTCCACTGAGAACTTTCAAAATAAATTTACGCACTTTCTGATTTCACTCAGACCATGAGTTACTGGAAGTCGCTACTGTCTCCGAGTACAGGAGCATTGCCAGTAATGCCTGACAAAATATCTTAGGTTGTTTCCTTTTATTTGGAGTCGTCCCAAGAGGAGGAGGACGGAAGATAAGGGGCTGAGGAGGATTAGAGATGGAGAGGGCTTGGGGCCATAAATTGAAGATAAGAGTGACTTGTAGCCCAGAGTATGGGATATGGGAGAACTAGCTGTGTCAGGCCTGGCGGAGGGGGTGGGTCAGGCTCTCTCCTGACATACTTACATATTTGGGGGAGATTTCAAGCTGTATTACTAAGCAGAACAAAACCTCTTGTATCAGTAAAAAGGCTGGCAGATAAAGGCTTTATATATGACCCAAAACAAGCAACGCCGCTTTGATTTTTTTTTTTTTTTTTTTACATGAGCGCAATACTATTTGGAATACCCCAAAATTAGTACAACTGTAATTGAATAACATGTACGCAGGGGGGCTACTGAGACTAGCCCCTAGTAAGTTAAAAAGTAACAGTTCAGATATCTACTATATAAAAATAAGTCGGGTTTTCCTTCCTGACGCTATAACTCCGGAACGCACGAACCGATTTCCACGGTTTTGCATTCGTTGGAAAGGTCTCGGGCTCCGTGAGGTTTATAGCAAAGAAAATTCAGGAAAAATTTCAACAGAAAAGCGGGAAAATCTTTTTTCATTATACTGTTAAAATAACATGTGTTTTCAGTGCATCGTTTGAGTACGCAAAGTACAGAAAAGTAACAGCTGTTATTGGAATATTCCTCATTATACTATCATTCATTGTATATTGCGTACTTACTTAACCTGTATTTAATAAATCAAAACGAACAAAAATTTGTCAATAATTATGCAATCAATACCGCAAAAAGGTATTAATATAAGTAACAATAAAAATTGCACAATAAATATTAATTTTAAATTATAGGTCTATTGCCTATTCTATTTATCTGTTGAATAACCTTTGCAGTTTAATAAACATATGTTTCACATGCAGCGCCATCTCTGATACATAGCATCTACTACAAACCAATATTTTAAGTAGATGGCGCCGGTGCGTGATACATTGTTTGACAGCTGCTCATTGTTCTCTGCTCAGTTAATTTCATGTGACAAACCGGTATCGCGTTCACTGTGAAATTGTGAAAAAAAAGTAAAAAAAATAAGTTATTCGTTTCCTAACATTTCAATTGGAAACCATCAAATCAACCACGTGTATTGTGGAAATTTTTATTCAATTTCAACAGGTCTTTAAGGTGGTATGTTGAACTGTGTAAATTATGTGGATCGTGCATTTGAGGTTAAATTCACCACTCTGTCCATAGTCCAAAATGCCTAGAGGACGACGTGCGAACATCGGCCGCCGCACAAGACATGCAAGCCAGCAACAAGTGTATTCACAGAACTTAAGCGAAGAAAGACAAAATATAATAAGAGAAAATGCCCGATTGAGACAACGCGTGAGCACACGAAGATCATTGGCATCATACAATCGCTTGGCATTCCAATATGATCCCACTGCGAACTACAGTGATGATGAAAATTTAGATATTGGACCAATGACGACTATATGCCGATATTGCAATGCGTTAAATTTCAAAAGAGAAACGGCTGGATTGTGCTGCGCAAGTGGAAAAGTCAAACTGGATCCATTACTTACACCACCACAGCCACTGAAACCATTGTTCGATGGAAGTGATCCCGATTCCAGCCATTTTCTTCAACACATCCTTGAATACAATAACTGCTTTCGCATGACTTCCTTTGGAGCTAATATCATTCGAGAAGGCGGCTTCATGCCAACTTGCAAGGTAAAAGATACAACACACATAACCAATCACTCACACCAACACAATGAATTGCAACACATAACAACTACATATACACCACACACTACATTATCACACGATCAGAAGTTACACCGTATTCTTAACAAATGATTGTTTGCAATTACAGATACAAGGACAAATATATCATTTGCATGGCTCAATGGTGCCAACACCAGAAGAACCGCATCAATTTCTGAAAATATATTTCATTTCGTCGATGGTGGATCAGCTGAATGTGTGGTGCAATATACAGGGAACACAACAGTTAAAGAGACGAATTATTGAACAGTTGCAAGCATGTTTTCACGCTAATAATGCTGTGGTTAATATGTTCAAAACAGCATTGGAACGAATGCCATCGGATACGCACAAATTTGTCATAAGAGCAGATTGTACCCCAACAGGTGAACATGTGCGAAGATTCAATGCACCCACCGTTAATGATGTTGCTGCAATTATTGATGGCGATCCAACTAAATCGCGAGACATTGTCGTTCAGCGAAGAAGCAATATCATGCATCGTATAAACGAGACACATCGTTTGTACGATGCGTTACAATTTCCAATCATTTATTGGCAAGGGCAAGACGGATACGACATCACGTTGAAGATGGTCGATCCAATTACAGGTACAATATTCACACACTAATTATTGCTATTATTGGTTTCCATTAACAATTCATTTAATTTTGCATTTTCAGGCGTACCAACGAATAAAAATTTAAGCGCAATGAATTACTATGCGTATCGTATGATGATTCGTACACATGAGGAGAATGTCATTCTGGAGTTGCCGTCGGCTATTCCAGCAATTCGCTGTCGACATGTATGTCAAAGTCGAGACCGAACGTTTAGCGTTTATCCGATTCAATCAGGCAAAGCTACGATCTGAGGACTATATACACTTGCGTGATGCTATTCATTCAGATGGTGATGTTCAGAATATTGGACGTCTGACTATTCTCCCAACATCTTATATCGGAAGCCCACGCCACATGCACGAATACGCTCAAGACGCTATGACGTACGTGTGAAATTATGGAACTCCGGATTTATTTATTACGTTCACATGCAATCCGAAGTGGACGGAAATTGAACGTGAGTTGGAACAGGGCCAAAAACCGCAAGATCGCCATGACATAATCGCCATGGATCCAACCAAGAATTAAATCGAGAGCTGCAATACAATGTTGATACATTTCAGGAATTCGTTCGAAATAATGTGCCGTTGCTGAATGAACAGCATTAACAAGTATACGAAACATTAATGCAAGCAGTGGACAATAATACTGGTGGTCTATTCTTCCTGGACGCACCTGGAGAAACAGGGAAAACATTTGTCATTTCATTGATTTTGGCCACTATTCGATCAAGATGTGACATAGCTTAGGCGTTAGCATCATCTGGAATTACGGCGACTCCTCTAGATGGCGGTCGTACTGCACATTCTGCGCTTAAGTTGCCACTCAATTTAAACACAATTGATACTCCAACATGCAATATTTCCCGATCCAGTGCAATGGGAAAATTTTTGATGCAATGCAAGCTCATTGTTTGGGATGAGTGCACACTGGCACATAAGAAATCACTTGAAGCACTTAACTTCACACTGAAGGATCTTCGGCGAAATAACAACATCTTTGGCGGCTTGATGATATTGTTGGCAGGCGATTTCAGGCAGACGTTGCCAGTAATTCCCCGTGGAACGCCTGCAGATGAATTGATTGCTTGCCTGAAGGCATCACTTTTATGGAATAACGTAAAAACATTATCGCTAACCACTAATATGAGAGTTCAACTTCAAAATTATCAAAGTGCTGCATAATTTTCCAAACAATTGTTAGCTGTTGGAAATGGAAAAGTCCCAGTTGATGTGACATCTGGATTAATTACTCTTACCAACGACTTTTGCCGATTTGTAGACTCTCAATTAGCTCTTATTGAAAATGTTTTCCCAAACATTAGTGAGAATTATCAGAATTATGCTTGGTTAAGTCAACGAGCAATTCTTGCCGCAAAGAATAATGATGTACACGCACTGAATTTCACCATTCAATCAAAAATTGCTGGCGATTTGGTGACATACAAATCCGTTGATTCCATAACAAATCCCGATGATGTAGTAAATTATCCAATGGAGTTTTTGAACTCTCTGGAGTTACCAGGATTTCCACCACATAACTTGCAACTCAAAGTTGGTACAGTTATTATGATATTGCGTAATTTGAATCCACCGCGACTTTGCAACGGTACTCGACTTTCGGTAAAAAGACTTATGCCAAATTTGATTGAGGCAACCATTATTAACGGAAAGTACGCAGGTGAAAATGTATGTATTCCTCGAATACCAATGATTCCGACTGATCTTCCGTTTGACTTCAAACGATTGCAATTTCCAGTTCGCCTTGCGTTCGCAATGACAATTAACAAGTCGCAAGGCCAATCGCTTAGTGTTTGCGGGATAAATTTAGAAAATCATTGTTTTTCACATGGGCAGTTATACGTTGCGTGTTCACGAGTTGGGAAACCATCCGCTTTGTTTGTGTTAACGTCAGACCAAAAAACAAAAAATGTGGTTTACCAAAGAGCACTTCAATGAAACGGATAATTTGCGGACACGTATAACGCTTCGATTCAGTATTTACTTTGGATTCACTTTCATTTACTTAGAGAGGTTCAACTAAATAACACTTCATTTTTGTAATCGAAATGAATTCATTACTGTTGTGAAATGAAATCAATTTTTTCCTTTTCAAATATAAAACAAAAAAAAATTGTCTTAATCTTTTAATCACCAAACAAAATGTTACATAAAACGAAGCCATCTGGTGGCGAAACGGAGTTCGCCGGGTTTGCTAGTTGATAATAAAAATTCTTTTTCATCAATTACTCAAGCATCTTCTAACAATTTAATTAAGTTACCTTAATCATTATATGAAACAAGTGCATGCAATATATCTACGAATTTAATAAATATTTGTAACTGAGATGAATTTGTCAGTCTAGTAAGACAAATAATTAAATTCCGTGGGTTGGAATAAGTCGGGTGCACTTCTAATAAAGAGATTAAATCTTAATATCCATGTCGAATGTAAGCGTTGATAAAACAAAACATCATTGGACGACTTAATTCGTGTCTCAAATGAAGTCGAATTACATAATAGCTTTTCAAGTCCAAACAATAAATATTTGAGAAAAATTAATATTCGTAGGCCCTTGTCGGATACTGTCTTCTAGGCATTACAGTCCTTGGTCTCTGTCACATTCTTATAGCATTCACTTTGGGCCTGAGTTAGCAACCCGTTCACTAGTAGCCTCCCCACCATCTAAGGTGTTGTGGACCATACAACATTTCCCGGGGGCTGTTCTCTCATGCCCTAACCAAAAATATCTGCTATTTTTCATAGCACATAAGATGGAGGCTCGCCACACGAATGTACCATTTTTGTCTTGCTTCCAATCTTCCACCTGAACTACTCACTCACTGGACCAAATGTTATTCTCAGGACCTTTCCCCTCCCAAACCATCATGGCTTTTTTTTTTTAACTTTTGCTCAGATGACCATAGTGTACATTTGCACTTTTTCGTTCCTGCAGTAGCGGAGAGCTTTTTGAAGGGCATAGGAGTATATGGTTCATTCTGGCTTTTATATTTAGTTCTAAGCTATTACTTTCCATTAGTATCTTTTCCAGGCATTTAAGCGCCCTACAAGTAAGTAATATCAACTCCCAATGGACAATGAATTCCTATACTCAAAGGTATGTTACATATTGTTTTTAAATTTCTTGAAGCTGTAGTGAGTGAGTGAATAAGCAAGTTTCTAAAAGCACCCTTTTAGGGAGGGTAATATTCTTGAGAGAGAGTTAGAGCGGGGTGAAGGTAGACAAAAAACCCTTTATAACCTAGGTCAGTGTTTACCCACCCCAACCCAGGCCTATAAACTTGTTGACAAACTCACTCTATACCTCTATGTCTACCTTAAACAATACCTCCATTATCATGCCCTATGCCTCCTCCCCTAGTCATCTGATACTACTTTTTGTTCATTCTAGTGCATTTCTTATTTTGTATAATGGAGGCGGGAATGCATCAAAGCCCCCCCCCCTCCTTGATAAGTGGCGTTTAATAAAAACTTAATAAAATGAGTAGCATTTTCATAACAGCGGTAAACCAAGTATTGGGAGTTTTTTTGTAAACTAATATAAACTTAATTTGCCTGCTTTTGTATGTCATTTGTGGACTTACTCATGGTTTGGTCTTCAGTCTACGTTCTATACTGTGTTAAGGAACATTGGGGACATGGTTCAGTTATACTGGCAGGCGGCATTATTAGACTGAAAGAATCTGGAATTTAAGCATGCCAATAATAAGAAAATATAGCTAGGTAATTATTTCAGGTGTAATTGAGTATATTTGGGTAGAAAAGGAATCGGTATGTTTATCGGATAGATGCAGAGGTCTTTAAAGAGGCCGCAATACGTGGAGGGGGTGGCTTTGAAGAAGGCGGAGCGGCTAGAAGCTTCTCTCTTTGAGAGGAGGCACAAGTCATGCCAGGAATGTTGATTGGACGCTCCACAAGGCTTCTTCAGGAAAAACATTGCTTCATTAAGAATTTTATTTCCTTTTAAACGTAGAGAAATACTGGCCACTGGGATTATTACATTCATTTAAAAAAAAAATGAAAGAAATGCCTCAGGGTAAAGAACACCTAAGCAGTTTATAAAACAAGAAATCCTAACATAATATCCCAATAATGAGTGCCAAATAATTTGTACACGGCGGACTTATCGGTAAAAAAAATGGATAGAACAAATTTTTTACATTATAACTCTTATGCCAATAAATGTTAGGCATCAAAAATAAACATTTTTAACAATTCAGTTAACTAGATAATTATCAAGGTAAAGTAAATGTCCAAACCAAATATAAATATGAAATAAAAAGAAAAGAAATAAAATTTGTTAGAAATTTTAGTCTTTATATATATATATATATATATATATATATATATATATATATATATATATATATATATGTATATGTATATATATCATAAATAAATAATTTAAAAGGATGAACGCTGGGGATGTTCACCCAGTTATTTCTGGTATTTATGAACTCTGCTCCGCTAATGTATGATATACTTTACTAAATACCAATATAAATACACAGTTTACAATCCAGACTTACAAAAGAGCATTTTTAATAGCGGTTATGACTTTCCTAAAACAGCTGTCACCATTAAGCTTTGTAGCGCATCAAGGGAAAGGAACTTTTATTCATACATGCTTTGGAAGGTAGAATACTTTCTACGATTATGAATTATACTGTTCAATACGTTATAAAAAAAAAAAAAATAAAAAAAAAAAAAAAAAAAAAAAAAATAAAAAAAAAGGACATGCACAGGAGACAGGAAATATAACAAATATTGAGGAGAGGGAAGTCTTAAATAACAAATAATTTTATTACGAACACATCCACAGCAGCGACGGGTATGAACCCTAAAGACTGTGACGGGGAAATGTCAAAATATTGTGGAAAGTAAAAACTTGCCAAAAAAATACCATCTTCTTTCAATCTCAAATGAACTCTCGGGCGAAGCCGGGTACCTTAGCCAGTATATATATATATATATATATATATATATATATATATATATATATATATAATTCTACTGTATGTGTGTATGTCACTGAACTCCTCCTAAACGGCTGGACCGATTTGAATGAATTTTTTTGTATGCGTTTGGGTGACGCCCTGGATGGTTTAGGTTTACAAATCAGCCCGGCAGATGGAGCAGGAGTGGGGGTTGTAAGGGAGGCCTAAAATTAAAAATAGCGATATTTCGTTTCCTATTGGGTTTTCGGCTAATATGCACAGGATAAAAGTTGTTTATTTTATTAATTAGAGTAACTTTTGTTATATTCACTTTTGTCGTATAACAAAGTATAAACGAGATATACACTAAAAAATTAAAGTGGGACCCAACAATTTTATTGTGCACTAACGATTGGAACGAACTTAACAAAACTTTATAAGTAAATTAGCATTACTTCTACCATAATTATAAGCTATATTAAATTTTTAGGTTCGAACGGGAGTGGGGGTTATAAGGGAGGCCTGAATAAAAAATTCGCGATATTTCATTTTCTATTTGTTTTTAGGCAAACGTGCACATAACAAAAGTTGTTTTTTGTGTTATTAAAAGTAGCTTTTGTTTTAAACATAATATTATTAAATTTAATATACTAATCGCTTCAAATATCATGCAGGACGTCTTTCGCGTTCGCTTGTAGAATATAATTCCTAGAAATGTGTCAAAGTTTTATCATTAAAGGACATTGAAATGATTATAAATCTAAATTAGATAAGATGAGATAAGAGGAGCAATAGCTAAGAGTAGAGCACTCGAAGGGCAAGTACTTGAGATTGTTTATATTATCGTAGGGTACAACCCTAATTAATGAACTGGTCCCACAGTCTACTCTGGAGGTGCTGCTCTTTTATAAAGGGTTTGGGTCGCTTTAGGCCACTTTTTCTAAGCTTTTCCCTTTTTCTTGTTTCCTTTCTAAAGTGTCTTTGGCCATCTGGAACCCACTTTTCTTGTTTATGGCCATTTAAAAGCCTATCCTCATAATCGTTCCGCGCGCACATACACACACTCACAGACACATTTTTTTCGCCTCCTCATATTAAATATTCATTGTTTTGTCAGAAAACAGAATGTTTTTATAATTACTGGAACAAACATGTTGTAGGGTTCTACTTTTTGTACCAATAATCAATTCCTTCACAACAATATTAATATACGTATTAAGGCACTGCTATTTAAATTCTATCGTTATAATTCTGTCTTTTGGATCTTACTATTATAATTCTATAACATTCAGAAGTCTATAAATTACGTTAAACGCTAGTGGTAATCATAAATTTAAATTATTGAGCTTCTGTAACAAATATTGAGATAGGACGTCCCCAGCAATGATTTCCAGATATCACTCAATCTTTGAACGAAAATTCGTGGATCATGGAAAACGATTGATTTCTCGAATCCTGGTGAAATTCGGGACAGGATTGACTTTGATGTAGAGGAGATGTAAGCAGGCAGTTATACAATCAAGACATGCTCTGATGGATTGGCTTCGTGTCTTTCTTCATTTTCTCACGAAGTCTTGGGAGACGTTTCTCAATCCCGAATCCTGGAGGAGTTCCTTTCCCAACCCACGACCCGCTGTTTACATGCCGGCCAGTAAGTCGAGACCAGCTAACAGTATATCTCATATTTTCCATGATTTCATATTCTTATGTTCATATGATAAATATCACGTGAAGCTGGGTCATCTCCAGAATGCCAATTCTGACATTAAGCAAAAACCAAATAAAAATCCATGCTTTGGGTGCCAGAAGATATGGGTATAACGAGTGTCTCTTAGTTCATCTTTCCTTTATTTAAGAAAAGTACCTTGAATACTAAGACATACTATAAGATTGTTTGTTTGATTACTATTATTTACGTCCACTTTGTGCTACTATGGCTCGGGACGGGTTATCTACAGGTTACCACCTTTTTCTAGCCAGGGTGGGCATATGGAGTTTATTTAATGAGTCCGTCACTAAATTAATTTTTACTGCCCAGGATAATAAGATCGGTCATTGTTTCTTTGGATGCGAGTTATAAAGGTTTTCCTCATGATCCATATATTCACAAATGTTCTCATTTCTCGATCCTACCAAGATAATGAAAATGAACTACGTTCAAAATTATGTATGTACAAAAACACAAATACACATATGTTAATGTTCAGTAGGCTGGGATTTTGTTTATCTGTTGCTTGATAGGTTTCACGTGAAATTAATAGCAATGGTTAGTTAATGGTCATAATCCAACTAGGAAGGGGGATTCGTAAGGGGAGGTGTGGAGAGTAGTGGAATTGTAAATAAATATGTTTTGTATAGTGGGAAAAATTAAATTAAAGTTACATAACTACACTGATCCCGTTATTTCCTAAGGTTGTTGTTATTAAAATTTTTACTAACAAATATTTCTTTTAAAAAACTTCTCACATACCTGAATATATATAACAGTATGTCTTGTTACTAGCTTCAATTTTTCGTTTTACTTATTCTGTGTTTCTACTAGAGAAGAAAAAAATAATTATTAGCCTCTGACTGTGCCTTTCCAGCGGTGCGAACATTTCTGTTTAAACTAGGATTAGAGTTATTTTTCTCCTAGCAAATGATTTTCTGAATTCATGTTTTATTCAATTTCTGCTGTAATATTGAACGAGATCTGACGTAATTAGCTATAACACATTACAATTTGATAATTGTAGCCTGCCCAATCCCTTAAATAATCAACAAGGTGCTCCGATTTATACAGAACTCCAAAAGCTGTCAAGTGGGCTAATTTCGCTAATTCCCCTGGGGAATGAACGAAAAAATGTAAATCTCTTGTTAAATAGTTGATCTGATTCTCCTTGAATTGTACACATATAAAGATGTAAGTCAATTTGAATTATAAAGACTAAATTGAATTCAAATAATCTTTTTAGTGAGCAGTAAAAACAAAAATTGACGGTTATGAAGTTTTCAATGTATAGGAACGTTTATATATTGTATGGAACTTCTAAGGCAATATGCGAATAATAATAAACCTCAGGGCTGTGTGGTGGAAATATGTTTTCTTTTATGTGCGTCCTATTGAGTGGTACGTGACTGAGCGAGTCGATGTCAGCAGCGCTTCCTTTAGAAAATGGTTGTACACCTTGTTCTAAATTAGTTTCTCCACAATGGGCAGACGTGCGCAAGAATGTCTTTCAAGCAAAGTGCTTTGGCCTCGGACGAAGTATGAATTGTTGGCTTCTTAAAGAACAGACCACCGAATAGCCAACACCAGCCGCTGCCTCTGCTTTGAGAGTACCAACAGCATCTCCAGAAGTTCAGTATTTCAGAAATGCAAAGCTAAAAAGGATACTAAGTAAAGAATTAAAATAATTCTCTATAACGTCCTTTTTAATTAACCAATGTCTAACAAAAGCGCCAAAAATTTAAGAGAACAAACGGTTAAACGTAAAATTAATTTAAACAAAAATCTAACGTAGATGGCAGAAGAGGTATAATCTGACAATTTAAATGATTCAGCTTTGTTTTTAAAAAGACGTTATATTTTCTATTATTTCCACCACCCTCATGTTTCCTTACACAATATCGTTTCTTACATATAAGACTGGTATGTCAATGAACCGTTTCAAAAATCACCGTATTTCTTAGCTCACACTCCATTTATCTTTTTTCGTTATTGTTTTTTGTTGTTTGCTTTTTTGAGCAAAAGCCTGGTTAATGAATGAATCGCTGGCGTTGCGGAACTCGTTTAAATAAATAAATATATTAAACCATACTGAGGTTTTAAGTTACTGACTTACGTAATATATTTACTTTTTGATTATTTGTTAAGCGATTTATAAGTATTTGTAATATGTAATATGATATCACATAATTGTTTCATACTGGTGTTATCAATATCGGATATATTCCTTATAGTGTTGAGATTCCTCTGCAATTTTTTTTATTCTTATGGTTCATCTTTTATACTCTCATTGTACTGTAGAGTGGGTGATAGAATAGTTTATACATTAACCAATAAAATGTGTGACACCTCTGCTTTGAAAAGTGATATATATATATATATATATATATATATATATATATATATATATATATATATACTAGCTCAAATACCCAGCTTCGCTCGGGAATTCATTTGAGGCTGAATGGTGATGGTATATTTTTGGCAAGGCTTTACTTTGCACAATATTTTGACATTTACCAGTTCCAGTGTTTAGGGTTAATACCCGTTGTTGGCATTTGTTAATAATAAAACTATTTTTTTATGTAAGACTTCACTGTCCTGCATATTGTCATATTTCCCGTCTCCTGTGCATTATGCATAGATTTGAATTATTAAGGAGAAAATATTGACATACATTTGAATTAATTTTTTCAGGTGAGGTACCTGGTAGTTCATATTGAAAAGAAGTGTTGAGCAAATTTCTCTAAATAACAAAATAAACAACTTTTGTTATGTGCATATTTGCCGAAACCCCAATAGGAAATCATTATTATTAATTTCAGGCCTCCCTTATAACCCCCACTCCTGCCCGTCCCTAGAAATGTTAGTATGGCTTATTATAAGGAAGGCATTAGTGCTAATACACATACTGAGTGTTTTATTTAGTTCGGTTGAGTCTTTTGTGCCAAATAAAATTGTGGACTCCCGCTATAGTTTTTAGCGTATAACTCATTTATACTTCCGTATACGGCAAAAGTGCATATAACAGAAGTTACTCTACATTACAAAATAAACAGCTTTTGTTATGTGCATATTTGCAGAAAAAGCAATAGGAAACGAAATATCGCTATTTTTAATTTCAGGCCTCCCTTATAACCCCCACTCCTGTTCATCTTAGAGAATATTAATATAGCCTAAAGTCTAAGTTGGGCTAGTAGTAATATACATACCAAGTTACATAAAATTCGGTTCAGCCGTTTATGCGTGAAAAGGTAACAAACAAACAAACAAACAAACAGACACGAAATAAACAAAATGTAGTTATGGTGTCTATGACATGTGAAACGAAAAGTTATCGTGAAATTTCGCGAAAAAAATCAATGTACAGACAGAGGTTACAATTTTATATATATACTAGCCAAGGTACCCGGCTTCGCTCGGGAAATCATTTGAGACGGAAAGATTTTATTTTGTTTTTGGCAATGCTTCTATGTGTAGAACTGCTCTTCCCGTCTAGGCACACTTTTCCCCGTAAGGGTCCCTTGGGCAACTTATGGAAAAAAAATTTTATGTTTGAAGAATAAATGAAAATAAGTCTCTAATCATTCCCTCTCCACTGTGACACACCGTGAATAGTTCAAATCATAATCATGGATAGCAATTATTATAATTAAATATCATCTATAATGTACGTATTTTGTATATACGATCTAGCTAAAATACCCGGCAATGCCCGTGTCAAATCATCGTTGACTGACAACGATTGTATTTTTATAGAAAATCGTTGAAAAACCAATTGGAATCGGAATATCACAATTTTTCATTTCAGGCCTCCCTCATAATCCCCACTCCCGTTTGGCCCTAAAAATTTTACTATATCTTATAATCATGGAACACTTAATGCTAATTCACATTCAGAGTTTTTAAAAGTTCGGTTTAATAGTTAATGCCCAACAAAATTGTTGGCGCCCGCCCTAGTTTTTCGAGTATATCTTGTTTATACTTTGTTATACGACAGAAATGAATATATCAAAAGTTATTTTAAATAACAAAATAAACAACTTGTGTCATGTGCATATATCCAGAAAAACCAATAAAAAACGAAAAACCGCTATTTTTAATTTCAGCCTCCCTTACAAACGTCACTCCTGCCCGTCCCTAGAAATGTTAGTATAGCTTATTATAATAAAGGCATTAGTACTAATACGCGTACCGAGTTTTATTGAGTTCGGTCGAGTCTTTTGTACCAAAGAAAATTGTTGACTCCCGCTATACTTTTTTAGCGTATGGCGCCATTATACTTCGGTATACGACGATAGTGTACATAACAAAAGTTTCTCTAAATAACAAAATAAACAACTTTTGTTATGTGCATATTTCCCGAAACCCTAATAGGAAACGAAATATCACTATATTTAATTTTCAGGCCTCCCTTATAACCCCCACTCCTACCCGTCCCTAGAAATGTGAGTATGGCTTATTATAAGGAAGGTGATAATGCTAACTCACATACCGAGTATGGTTTAGTTCGGTTGAGTTTTTTGTGCCAAATAAAATTGTTGACTTCCGCAGTAGTTTTTAACGTATAACACATTTATACTTAGGTATACGACAAAAGTGTATATAACAAAAGTTACTTTAAATAACAAAATAAACAACTTTTGTTATGTGTATATTTGAGAAAAAAACAATAGGAAACGAAATATCGCTATTTTTAATTTCAGGCCTCCCTTATAACCCCCACTCCTGTTCGTCTCAGAGAATATTAATATAGCCTAAAGTCTAAGTTGGGTTAGTAGTAATATACATACCAAGTTTCATAAAATTCGGTTCAGCCGTTTATGCGTGAAAAGGTAACAAACAAACAAACAAACAAACAAACATACACGAAAGAAACAAAATGCAGATATGGTGTCTATGACATGTGAAACGAAAAGTTATCGTGAAATTTCGCGAAAAAAATCAATGTACAGACAGAGGTTACAATTTTATATATATATAGATATATATATTTATATATATATATATATATATATATATATATAGATAGATATATATATATATATGTATGTTTGCAGTTTTATATTGTATCAACAAACAGTAGCAATCCCCCGAATGGAAAGAGCGCAAGTGGAGAGGGTTTACAATACGAGAGCACCCAAGAGTTCATGACTGGTAGAACTTGTCACAATAATTTGGCAATATGACTTTATTGTATTGCATATATAATTTATCACTGTTATTAATACAACATTTAGCTTCAAAAGTTAAAAAGTAAATCCAATTTTAGTGATTGTATTATTATTTTATTAACGCCCACTTTTTGGTACTATGGCTAATTGAGACGGGCTTTCTACAGATTGCCACCCCTTTCGAGCAAGGGAGAGACTAAGGATTTAATGAGTTTGTCATTAAATAAATTCCTATTGCTCAGCTGGAAATCAACTCGCCACTCTAGATTTATTTTTTGATCGACAGGTTTCCAAAAAACATTTTTTCATGTAACTCACGTAAGGCCCGGGTCGCCTCTGGGCAAACAATAATATCGTGCAGTTGAAGTCAATTAGTTACAGGTTGGTTAGAATCTTGAAGAAGTTGACAGACAAATACACTATTACGAGATACATACCATGTGTTCCATAGACGGAAGTATTTTTAGCTCAGTTGATGGGGGAAGGAGGGTACACCTCCGAACAGTACCAACAGGTGGCAGAGCAGGTGTAGGTCACCCTACAGATTCGGCTACCGCATCCCCGGCTAGCAGGTGGATCTCTCATTAATTCATCTAAAAATGACCTATGAGTCAGACTTTCTGAAGCAAGATTATATCACGATCCGACTAATATTAACGGAGATATTTTGAATTTCCTGATCCGATTTCTGTCAATCACACATTTGATATTCAGTGTTCAATAAAATGGTTAAATATCTAGTATGGTATAGAACAAATGAACATTTACGAGACAAGAACATAAAACCTTAATTGATGTCATCGCAAAAGGAATTTGTATGTATCTCGCATAATAAAGGTCCCATGGAAACTATATTTGGAATTAAAGCTTAGAATAAAGAGGTCCATGTTATAACATCTTATTGTTATTATGGCATAAGTAGGAGTGAGGGTTGACTGAAGCTGAAAACTGAAAATCTCAAATATCTCGGTTAATATTTATGATAGAGAAAATATGTATATAACAACATTTATAGACAATTAAATTTACAATAAGATTAGTTCTATACACCTTTTCGATCCAACTCGAGTTCTCGAAATTCTCCATCTCTAAACCTCCCCTCCCCCCGGTCCGATTTTAACGGTTAACGAGTTTGATGTTTAGTTTGAAACACGTATATATTGAGTTTGGTAACTATAAAACAAGAATTGCCACTGCTCGAGCTGTAACAGGTATATATATAGAATATATAAAACACTTTGAACGGACCTCATTTTCCTCATCTCCTAGGTAGAATCGATGGACATTTCAGGAAATTTTTCGAAAATAGAGCCATGTGTAAGGCCTCAATAGCTGATTACCCTTAAGGGAAATCTGCTAAAATATTTTTAAACAGTATAAATCATTTAGGAGCACTTCTGTTCGGTATGATGTACACAACTTCAATTCACGAGGTTCCAATTCCCACCATTGATCAAAAAGGTATAGAGTCTATATAATATTAGACACAGATTTCATTTATTTTTCTAAATGATAAAACTATTTATAAACGTACAAAACATGACTAACCCACTTTTAACAGACGTGGGTTGTTGTTAAACGGAATACATTTGATTCTTTGCTGCTTATACGTATTTATTTTTCTTTAATGAGAATTCATGTTATGAAAATAAAGTAAAAAATAAATAAAACACCTATTGTTTTTCCTGATTAAATTCATTAAAGTGGGTAACTCATATGTCTAAAGCAGACGGACGAGAAAAATTAATTCTGGCTCAACAGACGGGATCGCTTTAAGGAAATGAAAACCATTAAGGCCACTGCTGAACGTTGAACAAAAACCATAAGAGACTACTGTTGATTGCATATAATACTGAAGAAAGATCTCCATGTAGGTAGAAGCTTAGATAATGATTAGCTTTTCACAGGATTTAATTAAAAACAGCCTCTCTTCGTGTAATGGCTTACGCTAACTATGGCACGATACATCAATGCCTGCAGGATAATAGACAAAAATAACTTCAGATAATTAGAAAAAACAATGGACGATTGTTTCTAGGTCCACGACTCAATCAAAAACATAATCGATTTTCTGAGTAGTCGATGAAATCTTAAATGAAAGACACCTACCTGCTAATGTGATTTTTTTTTTACTATATATTATGCACCACTATGTATTAGAAAATAATTATTTGTATCTCCCGGGACTCGAAATAGGGCCTCCTAGTTATTTGGACTAAAACTCAACCCCCCCCCCCCAACGTTGCTAAGGATTATAGTGGAGGCTAATTCAGACATTTTCCTCTGAAAGACAACTCGACCTCTCATAAATTAAAAAAATTAATATCATATTGGAGTTTGGCTTACAAAAAAATATGTTTGAATCGCTATTTATTATTGGCTCCCTAATTATAATTGAATACCATTACTACAGAAGCTAATAAATGTCCAAACTAACGAACTACCTGATAAAATCCTTGCAGACCCAGATCTTTATCACTTACTTAAACCTTTCCGTGCAGAAGAAATGAGATTGCAAACAAAAGAAAACAAAATAAGGAAATATACTGAATCTCCAAAACAATTTCAAATGAGAATGTATGTATTCATCATAAGAACGTTTTTGAGATAGATATTGCCTTATTGTTACTTTCGCGACAAATATGAAAGCTTCGACAGGACTAGACTATGCAAATTAAATTTAGTAGCCTCTCATTAATTCATCACGCTTTCACTCGTCAAACCACTTCTATCAGGCAGCTTTGAACATCGTACAGTGATACTCAACATTAATAACCCAATTTATTATATTAATAAAGACGTAGAAGGCTCATTAGGAATTCAGGTTTCCAAGAACCGGCATAATGAATTTCAGGAATGTAAAATAGAAAGGCTCTGGCTGAATATCTTAAATTGACTAAAGTACATAATGTATACTAAGTACTTATTTGGACTTAATTATACATTAATGTACCATTAACCTAATTTGTTTCAAAATTGAGTACATTAATAGAGTTTTCTAGCAATCAAAAGTTCATTTGTGTGGAAAACCCGCAATGTTTTAAGGAAATATACACATTCACAAAAACACATCGCCTACTCCGTTCTTATTCCTGACGTTTGTATTGTTGGGCAGGGCCGACCAGAAGAAAATAGGAAACCACTAGAAATCCTTATGACTTTCTTCCTTTATTTTTCGTTTCAATAGAAATTACATTGGTTATATACACTTTTTCGATCCGACGTATAATAACGAAGATATTTTGAATTTTCGAAATTACTCCTCTCATAACCCCCCCCCTTCCCAAGTCCAATTTCAGCCGTTAACGAACTTGATCTTCCTTTTACATAAAACGCTTATATATGGAATTTGGTAACGATTAAACAAAAATTGCGACCGCTAGAGCGGTAACAGACAAATCTATATATATAAAATTATAACCTCTGTCTGTACATTGATTTTTTTCTCGAAATTTCACGATAACTTTTCGTCAAAGTCAAATGAATGTTAATATTTTGTCCTTAATAATTCAAATCTATGCATAATGCACAGGAATCGGGAAATATGACAATAAGGAGGACAGTGAAGTCATATATAAAAAATTAATTTTATTATTAACAAATCCACAGAAACGACGGGTATTAACCCTGAACACTGGGACGGGTAAATGTCAAAATATTGTGTAAAGTAAAGCTTTGCCAAAAAAATACCATCACCATTCAGCCTCAAATGAATTCCGGAGCGAAGCCGGGTATCTGAGCTTATATATATATATATATATATATATATATATATATATATATATATATATATATATGGTGATATCGTTTTAAACAGACCACAGTTTCGTCATCTACTAGGTAGGACAATTGATGACATTTTTCGAAATCGCGTCGTGATTACAACCTCAGCTGATTTCCTTTAAAGGGAAGACTATTAAATATTGCGATCGTGAACATCGGCTACACTCTTACATTATTCAATCAATATTCATAGATTAAACGTGAAAATACTACAAACAAATAAATAAAACGTCGCCAGTATAAACTTGATGATAAGCTATAGCCAATATGGATATTCAACCTCCACCGATAATGTACCTTCATGCTTGCCTATATGATTTATGATACATAATGAGCTGCCCGGATAGCATTCTTCAGCCCCAAAGAAAAAAAAATAAATATGCTTAAATCTTTTAATGTTTGAAACCAAAATTTAAGTCTAATAATAAGTGGGAATAAATATTCAGATCATCGGTTCGACGTTAGTTTTAAATGCTAAACTATAGGATCATATCTGAGTTAATTTTATAACAGCCTTTTTTGGTATAACACGTACATTTTTCATAGAATCATTAGCTCTTATCTTGAAACTAAAATGACAAGACTTAATGAGACGTTGAAACATTTATAGTTAAATGAGATTAGTGAAGAATCTTGAAACAAATACACAAATAATAAAGTCAAATTTATACACTGTTTACAAGGAATAAGAGAAAAATATCCATAAGACGTAAAATTTATGTATTTTTAGCGGGCTAATAGGACGGGAATGAATGAGGAGAAAGCTGGCTGGACAAGGGAGGTGATAAATGTATTGGATACAGGTGTTTCTAAAACAAATTAGGGCGAAGCATATGTAGTAGGTTGGAAGAGATGGTTTAGGGAGGTTTGACAGGAGAGGAGCAGAAAACAGGAGCAGAAAAGAGGCGATTTGTCCTCATTGAATAAAAGTGGTGTCGCGGAAACAGTCCATTGGTAGCATGACCAATTGGCCCTGCGTGACATCCCCTGTCTTCAGATATGTAAATTGCTCCAACATTTAGGCCACTCTACAAGCTGTTTGCTGACGCTGGCGCTCAAAGATTTTTAACAATCTTAAAAACAACAGCTTTTCTTCCTATTTTGTTCATCGCACATCATCTATTTCTTCTATGATTTATTTTCATATTAATATGGCTCATATTTTGTACTTATTCTTAAGTTGAAACATTTGTCGCAAAGAAATCGCATATGACAAGCCAGAGGAAGCTGAGAAATTATTAACACAATCTGGATTTCATGAGGTTTATTCGTAGGATATCTAATGAGGATATTAAGTGGGCAGAGACAATATTTGAATTTTCAAGGGCAATCTAAAGAAGAATCTGCATGTTACATCAGGATATTATATTATTTATGGAATTATTCATCAAAATCTAATTTATTTTGAAATAAATAATTGAGGTTCTAGGAAGAATAAAGAGTAGTCCTAATGCCCTTACTTGGATGATAACTTAAATTCCTGAGTTCGACAAAGCTAAATTCCATTGCCTTGTGGTTGATTCATTGAATAGAGGTATCGATTCTTGTAAACTAAAAGGGTAGGTCAGAAATGCAGTGGTCAATGAAGATTAATGAAGACATCAGGACAAAAATATCCGACATCGAAGGAAGGACCCCCACTTTAGGCCAAAACGTTAGAAATAATTTTTAGTTACCTGAAGAGATTAATAATACGTATTGGCCAGGACTGCTAAGCATACGAACTTTATCAACTATCAGTTGTTTTTTAATCCTGCAATGAATCTCCAGTCAAGCTAGTTTACTATAACAATTTTTTTATTTTTATACTTATAGTAATCGCATTTTGCGACTGAGGAGATTGAGCGACGTATCAGTTAAATTCCTACCAGAAGTTTATGATATTTACATAAGTATGCTCATTTTTGGAAATGTTTTCAGTATTGTCCTACAATATATTTTTTGAAAATGTTGTTATGTTTCAAGTAGTGTAATACGCTTTAGTATATGTTCTCGCTTCGGTGGTACATATACTAAAATTGGAGCGCTATTATAAAATTAATGAACAATGCTTAGGAGCTCAAAACCAACCCATCCTTTTAATTGTTATCTCACCAACGTGAAGATGACTTAGGTAGGTTTTTTTAGATTTGCCAAAAAAAAAAAAATGTACCATGCTAAAATAGAATTACTAGAAATTGCAAAATTACTTTCCTTTTAAAGGAGAAATATTAGGAACGGTTAAGTCATCCATCCAGAGAATGACTGGTCAAATCCCGGTTGTATTACGTAAGAACTAGAGGAGGACGGGGATAGTAGGGACTAGCGGAAATCGTAGTACTCGCGGGTCACGAAGTGAAAACAGCTGTATGCTTGACCTCCGAACTGGCACGACTCGGCGTCATCGCTACCTCCCACAATACTAGTCATTCACACTTATCGCTCAGGGTCGAACCAAAACCGAGATTGAAATGGGTAGTAATTTAGAGGCACAATACGGAAGATTCATCCTGGTAGCCCTAGAAAAATGTGTATCAGACTTACAGAGTAAAATGTATTATATTCCATGATCGATCCATACAGTAAACTAAGGAGGGGAAGATAAGGTGATAGCGTACTTTTAAGAGAAATAAATTTTCTTATCTTTCAAATAAAGGAATATCTGGTAGCTAAAGAACATTTAAGAAATGTTCCTGTAATACATAAAGCACCTCATAGTAAAATCCGAAACCAGCAATGCTGATCTTTATTCAATAAACAATTTTCTTATTATTCAGTACTCTTAATCGGTATATAATGGGGGTATCGGGATATTATAATGATTTGCGGATTAATAAAGATGTCTATTTGATTTGTTGGAAGTAGATTTGGATGAGCAGTATTGCTCCAAAAAGGTACTTCGTCAGCAGTCAGTTTTGCTACATGACAGTATGATTGGCTCCCGACCGTTTCTCCTGGAGCCAAAAGGAATTAGGAGGAAAAACAAAGTAAAAATCAGAATGTATGTCCCAAAAAACCATATCCGAGACGATGGTCACCTCCAAAGGGCAAGTGTCTCTAGCAATTTATTAATCTGGACAGTTATTAGTATTTAATGACTTACTTATATAAGAAGATACAAAATATGCACAGCAATTATCAAAACTTGCCAAATTACTGACAGGTCTTTATAATGTACGCCAACTGCAGTATTGCTCAATAACTGGGCATAGTGTTGAAAGCCTCAGTACACCAATTTAACACGAGAGAGAGAGAGAGAGAGAGAGAGAGAGAGAGAGAGAGAGAGAGAGAGAGAGAGAGAGAGAGAGAGTTATAGTGCCTTGTTGCGTCACGAGACTTGTACTAAACGACTTAAGACAAAACAGACGTGCCTTCATGGTTGAAGTGATAATTAGCTTCGAGCAATAAAAGCTATGCACTGAAGTCTGCTGCAATAAACTGTAATATGGCCACTCCTTACACTAACTTCCCTACATCACTAACCTCTTTCACACTATTTTCTCATGAGCCACAACTCCTATTTTATAAATTTATAGACATAAAGAATAAAGAATAAGAAATTTCAAAAAAAGAAAACTATCACTAAAATCCAGAAGTAGGTTTGCCACTCAATTAGAATATTACTTGCCAAATATTTATCATAGGAGAGTATCAACTTAAATTTAGCCATTTCATTTATTTTATTAGAGCATTTCTCCCCAAGTGAATGGTTAGTAGTGACGACGCCCCATGCTCTCTTCCTCCTAGAATTTTCGAAACTATGTGAGCCTCGTATATTTCGGGGGAAGTTGAACAGGGAAGTTCCAAGATTCGCGGAAACGTGCTAAGGACGCCAGTATCAAGGAAATAAGCTGGTTCCTCCTCGCCTTCTGTTTATGCTAACAATATGCCTTTCAAACATAAATATACTACTTACAATTGGTTCACAACATGACGCTGAGTTCACAACATGACGCTAAGTATCTTAATAGGGCCTACTCTAATTGTAAGCCAGTTTCATTATATTGAAATTTATTCTTAATCGGCCAAGATCTAGTTTTTCACTTTCTACTTGGAAAGTATATGTCAGGAAACTGGTTCTTGCTCGTGAGTGCAGACCCCTTTAAATTGCATACCCAAATGTGGCTATCTAGCACTTAGGACTCCGGAACTTGCGTATTCCGGAACGATATAAAATTACATAATGTTTATAATTACAACTATTGATAATTCAATATTTATTTTCTCACGCTACAGGTGTTGAGCCTATTAGAAAGTGACTGACAAATGCTCTATTAGTGATGTTGCGTATGCAAATTAAGATTCTCAGCACACCTGCGACAAATACTAAATGCCACGTCTTTTTAACTTTAAATTAAAACTGTCAGGTCAAAAAAAGAAAATAAAGTTGACCTTCAGTTTATTTAGGGGTCCATAGGTAGCGTTAATGACGCTACTATTATGCGGCGATGTTATCCCAGTATTTTATTTGTCCGTATCCCCGGATGTTCCCATTGGGAGTGAAAAGGTGAAAGAGGCCGACAAATAGAACACGTGTGCTGGAACAATGGGATCTTCAAGAGCTAGGTAGGCTATCGTTGTCCACATCTACACCTCCTTCTAGCTTTAATTAGGCCACCTGTAGTGCCTTCTCAGGGGACAATGAGATATCGATATTATCTAAACCAATGGAAAACATTAGCGCTTCCAATATTCAATGGGACTGAAAGCCCGGGCTTTACTCAAGGAGCAAATAATCAGCTGATATCTTTCTTTTACAGAGTGATGTAATTGAGCTGACGTTTTTCTTTTGTCTACTTCAGGGTGGAGCCTAATCATCTTGGAAACAAAACATTTTATTTCATTATTATTTGATTTGAAGAAAATATTTCATCCACAACATTTATCAGTTACAATAGTGGATAGTTCAGTTGGAACAGAGTTTCTGCAAACGCTTTGTGCTCAAAACAATTCTATTTAGGGAAAAGGATTTTTCTATTTCATTGATTTAAGAAACATTCTCGTTGAAGGATTCCGAAAGACTCACATGGTGGATACCATACTGTTTCTTTTAACTCCTACTAAATTAAAAATACAAAATGTTTTGGTGCACATCATTGTCTCAAAGTAGCATTCGATTTCGAACCGTCCCGATGGACCGGATAGAAAAATGTGATAGAACATAATTTATAGGACTTTTATTAATCTCCAATTCTATCAAGGGGGAAGGCGCACAATTAATTTGAACAAATTTTAAACTTCAATATTCTAATGCTAGTCAATTTTGGGTTAACCGAGAAATGTACGCACATAGATGAAGACGTTACGCCAAAACATGGCGAAGGATCCAAAGGGATACATATATATATATATATATACAGTTCTTCATAAATATTCTTTCTATCTGTCATAAGCAAACACCGAATGAAAGTGAGATTAAAGCAGGGAGTGACACCATTAGAAATGGATCTAATATTAGACGTCAGCCCTATTCAACCAGCTGACGAGACAACTTAAGAGTAGTTCAGCGCCAGAGAGGGTGGCGGCAATGTGTAAGACAAAAAAGAAGATATAAGAAGTAATGTGAGAGAGTGGGACACATAGTTTTCACACAGTCACATCTGCCTTAAGAGTACTAGTGGCTCCTGAGTTCTACGCAGTGACTGAGTCTTTTATGACGTTACTCAAGCCAGATGAGGAATCTCAGCGGGCGGATCTCCTGTTCTGGCGTAAACAAAGCAATGATCTAATTAATATATTTCGGAAATACCAGGTGTTTGATGCCAACCATTGTGCCCCTCCGAGCACTATAAGATCAGCACTGTCCATTACATAAGTAATACCGGTAAATAGATTCTTAATAGAAGGGTTTGGGGCTGAGGTTGGCCATGTGAGTTAAGGCGTTGATCTTAATCTCATATGGTAAACCTAGAGTGGTGAATTCGACTCCCGCCCTGGGCAGTAGAAATTTATTTGGTGACGGACTCATTAAATAAATTCCTTAGACCCACCCTGGCTAGAAAAGGGTGGTAACCTATAGATAACCCGCCCCAATTAACCAAAGTAGCATAAAGTGGACGTAAATAAATAATAGAAGGGCAATCGACCATTCAGTAAATTCTAAGTTCCAAATGCTCAAGAGGCCATACCAAGTCCGCCTGAAAAGAAGTTATGAACTATGCCTGCGTTGAGGCCTAAAGGAGATTTGAAATATTTAAAATGACACTTGTTAATAGGAGGAAATATCATGATATGACAGCACAGTGGCTCTTTCAAAGTAAGATTAGAGTATTTGTTTAAAGACGACGCCTTGATAAGAATCCAGATAATATTGAACTGTTTGTTAGAGAAGGGTAAAGTTCAGCTACCCAACAGGTTTGATATTTTATCTTATATATATAAAATACCATTAAGATAAAATATGAAACCTATAGTTGAACTTAAATTAAGTATATATATTGTGTGTGTGAGTGCATATCATTTATAAAATTAACTCATTGAAATGATTTTTTTTCTCCAAAACATATTGAAAATCGTGCTTAATACATATAACGTGGAATTGTAACGAAATACAGGATATGGAGAATGTTACTTTATTTTAAAGAACTAAGCCCCTGTCACAATTGACAATGTAAATGATGATATAATTAGTTTAATTATATAACTTCTTTTATTAATTATTCATTGTTCTGCATCTATTTATTATATTTTATTATCGTTTTATATCTATTATAACTTATTTAGGGTTTTAAATTTCATTTCTAAAAGAACTATTTTGTACCTCCGACCTACATTCTTCTTCCTTCCCTAATTGTGGATTTGTCATATAAACTATCCACATTGTTTAAGAAAATCTCTTTTCTGTAGATGTGTTTGTGGACGGAATGTAGGTTTTACGAGAAGCGTACGTGAAATGTATCATTACTTCAGAAAACACAATGAAAATTTGTGTAAAGTAGTGTTAAAAACAGTAAAATGAATTTCGAACAGTAGGCTTTGAATTTTTGAAACGTGAATTGCAAGAATATTTTGAGCACTGAGCGAGATCTGGTGCTGTTTATAGCTGCTACCGACCGCCGATCGGGTATTATGAACTCCTGTAATTTCTCGCTTGGTGCCATTAACTACTTTCTGATGACTCCACAGCTGTATTGAGAATTACTGCTTTTATAAGTCACACTGGCAACTACTTCACTCATTTTTAGGAGATAAAAACCACGAGGAGTTACTTTTAAATCACAAAAGCCCCTTACTTTATTATGGTAGGTTATACTTGGGAAAATATGAGTATTTATAACTTTCTAACGCTAAAGGTATAATACATATAAAATCTACTTGATCGTGGACATAAAATTAAATTTTAAAATTCAAACGTTTCTTGTTCTTAGCATTCACTTAGGTTCTAAGATTTGTAGAGACATGAAACATTTCATCAAGTCTGTCGTGTGAAAGGACTCATGCGTATTTCCTAGGGTAAATTCTCTATTAGGATTTAATTTGATATAGTTTATGGAGGGCCATGAGAATTAATACATATGTCTGAAGTAAGGCTCTTGATTGGATGGGCATGGCGATCTGTTTAGTGACAATTTTACCAATAAAATCTTTATTACCACCCTGACTATGAAAGGTAACCTTTAGATTGCAACTCTCAAGCTGAAGTAAACGTTATCAAAATAAAACAAATAATATAAATTTACGCCGATGACACAACTCATCCGCCTTGGTATCATAAATGCAAAAATCAACTGGTAGATCCAGTACTCACTTCGGCTTAGTCTTTTCCCAGGACCTTTTTAAAGTTTAACATAACGCGTTTGTTATGCAACAAGGCAGTTCGAAATGCGAGTCCAGCGATGGTTCAAGGAGATATTTACTGCCTGCCAAAATATTCCGAAAGGGTGAAAGGAGCGCTAAGTCTGTTTCATGTTTATTGGGAACCAATACGTGTATCATTGGAAGAACGTTAACTTTCTAGTTAATCTATATTCCAACAGTGATTACCCGTTACTCCAAATAGTGGCTGTTGCTTTCGTTTAAATGGATCTACCGAGAGCCTAATTATTTAGGGAGCTCTTAATAATTCCATGCCTAATATCAATTTATTTAATGATATATCATTTATTCGAACAAGACGGAAAGCCGTAGGAACTTGTAATGTATTATTGACCTCCTTTCGTCTGGCTGACTATTAAGTGTAACTGAGCAATGGTATAAAGAGGATCTTACAATCCAAAACAAGTTATAATATCAGGGCATTTTAGAATCACTATTAAGAGTTGACATTTCATAAGTAGGCAAAAGTCCACCATTTATGATGAGTTTACAGCTTATCATACACCTTTTTTTTATGAGAAAACATCTAATATAAATATATTCATTGATGAGACGTAACGCTTATGATAAACATACAGTCTGGCTATATCAAATGATTTAGTAACTAAGTCATTACTCCATGATAGAAAAAAGTGTTAAACCTGCTGTAGCCCATTAACCACATTAGTATAAAGCGAGAGTTAATTTATGAAAATTAAAATGAATAATAGAAAATTATATGTAAAATCAGCTATTGAAGTCGTACTCATGATACGGTTTTCGAAAAATGTCCTCAATTGTCCATCAATCCTACCCATGAGATGACGAAAATGAAGTCGGTTCAAAACTGTGTACACACACACACGCACGCACGCACACACACACACACACATATATACATGTGTGTGTGTGTTTGTTACCGCTCTAGCGGTCGCGATTTTTGTTTTATTCGCTGCGAAACTCGATATATAAGCGTTTTATGTAAAATGAATGATAAGTTCGTTAACGGTTAAAATCGGACTGGAAGGAGGGGGTTTTAGAGACAGACTAATTTAGAAAATCCAAAACATCTCCGTTATTGTTAGTCGTATCGCAAAATTGAATGAAACTAATCTCATTTTAATGTAATTGCCTACAAATTTTGTTATATAAATGTTGGCTCAAACACAAATACTAACCGAGAAATTAGGAGTTTTTAGTTTTCATTCTTCAGTAAACCCCCACTCCTACTCATGTAATAATAACAATAAGCTGTTATATCAAAAAGCACTTCTTTTGAAGCCTAAATACTATGTACTGTTATCATTGAACTTTTAATTTTTTAAGATAAATGCAAATACGTGACGCACGAGGGAAATCTGCTTAGTATTCTCAGCCCCTGCGTGAAGGACTTTTTATAGGTTAGAGGCCGAAAATTGGGGTCAAATTAATTCCTTCTTGGATATATTCAGCAGGTTTGAATGAGAAATCGATTATTTCAAAATGAAGGTAGTATAGTATATCATGTAGTATATATATTGAAGTTAAGGAGCTATGAAATGTAGGCTTTGCTAATATCATCAACTGAAATTGAAGGAGGACCTGAAATGATTTTGGTGAGGAGTGGGAAGGAAGTAACGGGCTAGGATCGACAGAAGCCGGTAAAGAGGACGTAATCTAGCCATATAATCCCAATGATACGCCAGCGAAACGCGTATCTCACACTCCAATCCTTCTCTTGTCACGCCTCAATAGAGCCAGGCTCAATGCATTTCAAGGCACAAGTCCACCTAAGAGCCAACCGACCAGCCACCTTCATGGGTAAGCACAGCATCATTCAGGGGGAAATATTCAGTTGGTTGAAGTGCTCCTAGCAGACTTCCCTTAAGGGCATTTCTTCAAATGTCCATCGGTCCAACCAAGTACATGACGAAAATGAGGTCCGTCCAAAATTGTACATATAAATATACATATTTGTCTGTCACCGCTCTACCGGTCGCAATTTTTGTTTTATCGTTACCAAACTTGATATACAATCGTTTTATGTAAAAAGAAAGTCCAAGTTCGTTAACGGCTCTGACCTGAAAGTCTGACCGGGGATGGGGGGGGGGAGGTTAGAGGGGGAGACTTTGAAAATTCCAAAAATCTCTGTAATTATGAGTCCGAATGGAAAATTGCATATAATCTATTTCATTTCAAACGTAATCTTCTATAAATGTTGTTATATACATTAATTCTCTAACCAATATTAACGATATTGTTTAGTTTTCAGCCATCAGTAAACCCCCACTCCTAGTCATGTCACATATACAATTCTATGTTAAATAATGAAACACTTTATTAGAAACTTAAATAAAAAATATTATTATCTTTGATATTTTACTTTTTATGATAAATGCACATACGTGGCGTACGTGAGAAATGTGCTTAGTTAACGCAGCATCTGCATGAAGAACTTTTTAATTTTTATTACTTTTCCTTTTTTTTTTTTTAGAACGATCCTTGTATAATTTTAAACTCATTTTTTATGTAGAGTTCTTACAATTTAGGTTTTCTAATCAGGATAAATAGCAATAAAAGAAATAATATCACAAGAATGAAGTCAACACATGCACCCATAAAATATTAAAAAAACCCCGCGGGAACAGGTATCTTTGGCCTAAGTGCAATGAAATTCCTAATAAATTCAACACTTTCAATATTCCAATATTTATATAGTAATTATCTGATACATATGTTACATAGCATATATCAATAAAATTATATATTTAAAATATTGAAAGGATTTGAAAGTACGTGCAATATGCTTAGCATATATGTCAGAAGTGAGGATTTCAAGGAATTAAAAATAAAATCGGAACTACAACATTCAAAAATAAACTTTAAATTAATCAAAAGTCCAAGTATAATATAAAATGTGATTGTTTTATGAAAATAATTACGTCGTTTTTTAAAACCACTGTTGATACAACTCTTCTACCTTTGAAGCTCATTCTCTTTTATTAGAGTGTTCTGCAGTCTATTAAACATTAGTAACTCCAACTGCACAAATATTCATTCAAACAAAGTAAAATATCTTCCAAAATAATGTTTAGAGTTGATAAATATTTCAAAATTATGGAGGGTTTGAAGCTGGCAAAGTGCCAAACCTTGGCAACAAAAATAACGTTCTGTGAGGTAACTGTAAAACTGCCTCCAGTTTACCGACAAATTTCCACTTGAGTTATGGCAGTTTTTGTGCTTGTAGGTCTCCCTGGCAAGCGGTTTCATGTTGACCGGTAGATGCCCGGCTCGCCTCCCTTCCCCCGCACAACAGATATAAAGACTAGCGTTTTTTGCCCCCACACACACACGAAGGTGTGTTAGGTGGACCCTCCCCGCTGGCTCCGGCTCCCTGATTATTTTCTCAGGCACGTCTCCATTCTCTACGAGTCAAAATCTTTTGAGTTAGCAACATAGACAACGCCTCTCCAACCTCCTTCCTTCTGACTATGAAGAAAGGAAGAGACAACATTCAACCACATATCTTCAGTATATTTTAGTTATTTATCTGACTGGATACAATATGTATTGTTTTACTTAGTATTTGCATTGTGCTAGGGATTGATTTCAGTTGCTGTATGCTTCAGCATCTCATTGTAATTGAGCAGCCCCACAAGCTGTATACAACTTTATACAATAAAGTGATTTCCTCTCAATGCTAAATGTTTTTAAAAGATTTCTTCTGAAAAGAAATTATAACATACAGTCTAGACTAGGGTCCCTATAAAAAACATTTTCAGAATTTCATTTCATGCTGTTTACGTACAACGAAACTGTTGACTCAAACTGTAATTTCAAGCATATATCGAAACGAAAAACTTCAAACTATAGGGAAGAATACATTAATGCACAGAGACACATGTGCTTAATATATATGTATGTATATAGACATATACAACCATATATATATACTTATTAATCTGAGCTCCAGTTGTAACACATTTGATAAATTATCAGTGATTTAATATGTTTGTGTGTGTATTATGTTTTATTTCACCAGGTAGTGGTAAAAGTAAAAGTCCGTCAGACAGGAGCTGCACAAACTAAGCAGATTTCCCACCTAAAGTTATACAATCCAGAAATCTCCATAGGAGAGCCCAACAGTTACGAAAACGGCCTAACTAGCTTTCGGCGGGAACAAATAAAAGCGACCATAGCTCGTCCGTTACACTTAATAAATATGCAAATATCTCGGTTACTATTTAAAATAGAGAATAAATGTATACAACAATATTTATAGTAAATTCAATTTGCAATAAGATTGGTTCTATACAATTTTTCGATCCGACGTATAGTAACGGAGATATTTAGAATTTACGAAATTCCCCCCTCCTCCCACTGGTCCGATTTCAGCCGTTAACGAACTTGATCTTTCGTTTTATATAAAAGATTAAATACCTAGTTTGGTAACGATCAAACAAAAATTGCGACCGCTAGAGCGTTAACAGACAAATATATATATATATATATATATATATATATATATATATATATATATATATATACAGTTTTGAACGGACCTCATTTTCGGCATCTCCTAGGTAGGATCGATGGACATTTGAAGAAAAATTTCGAAAATCGCGTCATGAGTACGACCTCAATAGCTGAGATTTCCCCTAAGGGAAATCTGCTAAAACTAAAGCAGCAAGGAAGAACTCTCTATAATTAAATATTGAGCAACGGAAAGGTAATGGGAATTTAATATTTATAGTACATTAAACCGAGAACATTAAAAGGATGATAGGAATTTATAGCTGCTCTCTAATTATATAAGTAGCAATTATTCCTTTAAAAACTACCGAAGATTTCATCATAATTTTGAATATAATTCCTTGATTAGTCTGATGTCAATTTAGTATTCGTCAATTAGATTTGAGTCTGGAATTAAAATTGTCATTTTTCAATATTAATAATTGTTCCATAATGGCATTTACGCTCCTTTAAACGGCATCAAAGAGACGAGGATAGTTATTCCATTACAGTCGTAATTGGAAAGAAATCATCAGTGATGCAATTAAATCTTATGTCCAATTAAGACTGAAGCAGTTGGAGCAATAAACCTTAATAGACCGAGTGGAACGATCGCCATGCTAATGCTCTTCAACTTAAGCACAAATTGATTGGGGATATAAAGAGGCCGGTGAATTTCCATTTGGGGAAGTTTCGAGGAGTTTTCTCGTAAAGATTTGCGCTGATTTAGCAGATCGCACGGTAAGTTCTGAGTCCATAAACAAAATAACTAATTATTTTGATATTACTGGACCAAGTGTCGTTCAAATTTACGTGCGTGTGTGTGCCCAATAAAAATTATGGATATAAGGTTAGAGGAAATAAGACCATGAGGGTGGTCTAGGAACACTATATCAGCCATGTGGAACTATTAGAGAGATGCAGAAGGGAGAAATGAAAGGGCGGAAAAGCAAGGGAGCAACTTCTAGAAGCACCACCTCGCTGAAAGGCAAAAAGAGGGGAAAGAATTTAATAACAAATGCATATAAAGTGTAAGATTGTTTGATACAGGCAAGAGGACGTAGATAGACACAATGTAATTGTTGCAACTACAAAGCGTAGGTTTTCTTGATTTGATAATGACAACCTTTATATATAATGTTCATGGTTTGGAATTCCTATTTCAAATGATTTATTTAGTTATGCTGTTCACGTTTCAAACATACAAAAAACTTCTTAGAATTCAGTTTTAACCAACGAAACCTGATGAGACTCATCACGATAGAACTGAACAAAATTCAAATATACTGGCATGAAGCAAGATATGTATCTCTTATTCTCTATGTCTACCTTAGTGGAATCCTATGTTAACAATGCTTGAAACATTTCGTGTGTGTGTGTGTATATATGTATGTAGACAAAGACACACACACACAACACACACGCACACACAAACACCGACCAACGAACCCAGTCAGTCAGTCAGCCTGTGAATTTTACATCTATTTTTTACCAAATATTAATCCCCTCGTTTTATGTACATGTAAACATATATATGTGTTGGTTTGTCGCAATGCCATAATTTAGTTTAGAAAAATTTGCTGAAACCTGAATGCGGTTTCCGAGGAAGAATCAAGAGGTTTTATGCCAATCAATTCCCAAGCGTATCGCATTTCAAGATACCACACATCGTCTTGATTTCAAATTAATATTATGCAAATAAAAGTTTATTGGAAAAAGAAAACATATTACTTGATGTATAAAACAAAGCCATACTATACAACACTTTTGAATGGTATCATTCACTCTTTTTAATGGTGACAGAAAAAAGAGCACCTTTGTAATCGTTCATGCGAAAAATTATTTTTCGAGGGGGGGGAGAGAGTTTCTTTAATAAATAGAATATGAACACAATTAGCTATTTTAATCATGTAGTTGCAAAATTCAACCGAACGCAACTGAAAAACAAATGTTGAAACTTCCAGAGCACCCGTCGTTATTACTTGATAATTAATATAAGTTGCATCCCATTTGGAGTCCAAATGCAATACTCACACAATCAATTAAAAATATCTGTCAATAATACCTACAACAATAAATTAATAGCTGTATTATGAGATTTATTTTTTTTTTTATTTTTACCCAGTATGTAATATTCACAATGCCCATAAACTTGGTTATGAATTTATCAAATATTTACTCTGAAAGATAATGCGATGACCTAGGTCGTTAGCAGTTAACAAATACAAAATCATCGAAATATATAGATGACATAAAAAAAGTGAATATAAATATATGGAGGATATAAAATGTAATCATTCTAATTAAAATCAATTGTAGTTCACTGATTACGCCAATTAATCTATTGGAGAAGCACTGTGATAATTGAATATTTAGATATCTTTAAACTATAAGACAAAGGTAACAACTAACAGTTAACTGAAACAAGGAAAGGTGAGAAGGAAATTAGGGGTGGAACCTTTCCTCAGGTATCCTCTGTTCTACCTAGCTTTATCTTTACCTGCCTCCCATCACCCTTACTCACCTGTACAAGCAACTCTCAAGAAAATTTAAAACAAGAAGTTATCTTATTACTTTATAACATTTAAGTTCACTGTAGAAATAAATGATTTTGATTCTGACTCTCTAGGACATTAAGTCCGTCCTTGTTCCTTTGACAGCCATAGAAGTAATAGCGGAAGAACACTTCATTTGACAGACGGAGTAGAAAAGCAATATCATTAATCTTAGTAACTGTTGAATTATAAATGAACCTACCTGTATAAGTTAACTAATTAATAACGCAAGTTGGTAAATGAAAATCGTTAAAAAATAATTAATAAAATAAAAAATAAACGTTAATTAATATTACAATGGAATATTTTTAAATAGGCTTAAAGTTGAAGATAATAGAAGCATAAAGCTTTCAAATTACTAAAAAAAAAGAACAGAAATGGAATTTACTTTAGTTTTTATCGATTAGATAAGAAGTAAACCGAAACGATATTATGTATGACACTCCAACTTAAATGGTAATTGCAGTTAAATTTTCGTAAGGATTTGTTGAAGCTACCAAAGCTGAATAACTTGGGATAGTTTATATGTATTAATACACTAATTTTAACCAGGACTAGGTATTTCTAATAATGCAACGAAATGTTCGTCATATTTATTGGATTATTAAACATAATTTACTGGATACTTCGTTACATAGTAGTCCTACTTTCGTGTGGATATGAAAGATTTAAAGTAAAACTAAACTAATAGGTATGTTTTAAATTTCTTTTAAAGTAATTTAATTAAGTAATATATTTTATATTATTCTGTCATTTCTGAAGATTTTTTAATCAAAATTACAGTATTCTCAAGCAAGAAAGCATTTTGACAGCTATTGGCATTGGTGTCAATTTAAAACTAATGAAAGAAAGAAACTTGCATGCTAGAAATGATAATAAATTTGGCAATTTTTTTAGGAAAAAAATAAATATTATGCCAAAAATTCTTACCTGCCATACCAATCGCATTGCTGACCGAGCAGAGAGGAGGCGGCAAGGCCTGAGAGGACTAGCAGGTGGAATAAGAGGAAAATCATGGCTCGGCATGTCTCGTCATATTTGTGAGACAGCGCGACAAACACACTCACTCCACATAAACACAACAGGTCCCTAGCGACACTTCTATCCTGTTAGGCCGAGCAGGGACGACTGGCGGGAGCGAGGGCGGCGGGGGAAGGGGATACGAGTTCGGCTAGCCTCGGCTATGCTCGGCTCATTCCGCCTCCCTAGGCCTGTCTGGAGTCCCCCTTTAACAATAAGCACGTCCAACAGGTGTTACCTGTTGCCATGATTTCGTCAACAGGGGATCTGTTTGTCTATTCTGCAGGTTGTGAGTCTCATAGAATTGATGAAAATGGCACTTCTCATTCAATTCTAACTGTACCCAAAGCATGGTCTCTATTTCTGGAGAAGCTCATATCTCTGTAACGGACGGGAGTGGACTTGTGGCATGTTTCATCATATTAAATCAGAATTAAGACAAAATATATTAAACAAGATTAAGGAATCAATATAAAAATAACATGTGTTAGGCCCACTAAATTACATCAAATCTTATTTATTTATTAGCAGATTTCCCTTATGGGAGCTATTGGGGGTTGTATTCATTACGCGTTTTTCGAAAAAGTTCAAGAAATGCCCATCGATCCTACCGAGGAGATAACGAAAATGAAGTCCACATATCTGTAACCACTCTAGCAGTCGTAATTTTTATCTAATAGTTACCAAACTTGATATAAGCGTTTTGTATAAACTAATGAACGTTAACGACTGAAATTGGACCGAGGAAGAGTTTAGAGGGAGAAATTTATAAAATTCAAAATATGTTCGGAATTGTAGGTCGGATCGAAAAAGATTTAAAACCAATCTTATTGAAAATTTAATTGCCTATAAATGTTGTAATATACATATTTTTTCTAACATGAATGTTAACAGAGATATTTGCACGTTTTAGTTTACAGTTTTCAGTAAACTCCCAGTTCTTCACATGCCATATTAATAATAACTTGGGGTTCAGATTAGCCATGAGAGTTAATGCGTTGCCTTGAATCTCTCATGGTAATCCTAGAGTGACGAATTCGACTCCCGCCTGGGCAATGTAATTTATTTAGTGACGGAATTCATTAAATAAAATCCGTAGTCCCACTTTGGTTAGAAAAGGGTGGTAACCTGGAGATAACCCGTTCCAATTAGCCTTAGCTGCAGAAAATGGACGTTAATAAATAATTAAAAACAATAATTTGTTATATGATATAAAACCAAATATAGAGCTATAGTATTACTATAAATCAGAATAACACATCATATGTAAATAACTCTACTTTGCATAGGGTCAGAATGGCTCTATTAGCAGATTTCCCTTAAGGGAAATCAGCTATTGAGGTTGTACTCATGACGGAATTTTCGAAATTTTTCTTCAAATGTCCATCGATCCTACCTAGTAGATGACGAAAATGAGGTCCGTTCAAAACTGTATATATATATCTATATATATATATATATCTATATATTTGTCTGTTACCGCTCTAGCGGTCGCAATTTTTGTTTAATCGTTACGAAACTCGATATTTAACCGTTTTATGTAAAAAGACAGATCAAGTTCGTTAATGGCTGAAATCGGACCAGAGGGAGGGGGGGTTTAAAGGGGGGGATTTTCGAAAATTCAAAATATCTCCGTTATTATGCATCGGATCGAAAAATGGTATAGAACCAATCTTATTGCAAATTAAATTTACTATAAATATTTTTATATACGTTTATTCTCTATCTTGAATATTAACCGAGATATTTGCATTTTTCAGTTTTCAGCAAACCGCCACTTCTACTCATGTTACGTAAACAATACTCTGCTACATAATAAATCACATTATTGGAAGTTTAAATACCAAAAATTGTATTCAAGAGACCTTTATTATACGAGATACATGCAAATATGCCCTGGCGACCCCCCCCCCCATCTTAAAGTTTTGAACTACTAAAATTTTATTGATTGAGATAACAATTATTCTGACTCATTATTAATTACAGTACTAGATATAGTAAATAGCTCTCAATAAATTAATGTGTTATATTCTGATATATTTCAGTAATTGTTTTTCTTTCCGGTGTGAGCCGGGACGACCCGTTTGTTTACATTTCTAACCTAACGCTTCCTGTCGGCAGGTTATTGAAATTGGATGAAACATTTCTTATTTCCGTTTGTATTTATTCACGGTGTAGTTGTGTTAGCAGTATGTATATTTATCTATTACTAAACTTCCCGAGGGAAATCTGCTTAGTTTACGCAGCCCCTGCGTGACGGACTTTTTTCATTTACTGCTTCTCCTATTAAAAACTTCTTAACGTATCGTAATAAAGAATTTATAATCATTTTAAGATGCCAACAACGAATTTCTTTTTATTCGGGTTTAAGCGGGGTAGATAGGGAAACCTTAAGAAATATTAGTTTAAACAATTAAAATAAGCTTAATGATCTGATATAACTCTAAATTTTAGTATATGTTCATTAAGCTGTCTGATGAAAGTTGAGTTCAGTACAGAATTTTCACCATATCACATCTATTTGAATTGGAGTTACTGGATTATTATTACGTTTTGAGAAATTGAATATGTCTCCTATTTGTTATTTCTAAGAAATTTCGATTTATAAAAATAGATGGACTCTTTGGTACTAATATCAGAGGATATGGTTTATCAGATATTTTTATCACGGGAAGAGCCAAGACAAAATTAACTGATAGTATTAAAGAATTAATTATGATTGTAGACAGGAAGCGATATTATAAATACATTTATGAAATTTAACTTCGTTAATCGATATGGAGCAAGTACTGGAACATTAGAGGGGGAATTTAGAAAATTCAAAATATCTTCGGGTCTATAGGTCAAATAAAAAAAATACTAAAACCCATTTTCTTGAAAATTTAATTGTCTATGAATGTCGTTTACATATTATCTGTATCATGAATATTAACCGAAATATTTGCACTTTTTAGTTTTCAGCTTTCAGTAAACTCTCACTCCTACTCATGACCATATTAGTCCATATTATATGCCAATATGTTGTTATATCATGAAATTTATCAATCAATCAATTTATTGCGCACTTAAATACCGTTTATCGTTTACATTGATTTTTACCTGAGTTACGTTCAAATTCGTAGTCTGAAGACATCAACATCTAAGATTCATCGTTCCCAACTCCAAAATGGTTGTTTGATTTATGCCATACTCAGCCCCATAAAATTTCAAATATGATTATTGTGAGTTGGATCGAAAAATAGTATAAAACCATTCACATCCAACTATTGATGCTGAGAAATCTGCTTAGTTTACGCAGCCCCTGTGTGGCGGACTTTTTATTCAACATTAAATATCATATTCAACCAATCAAATCGAACGAGGGATGAGGCAGAATTCGAAAATTCAAAAAATCCCCATTATTATGAGTCAGATTAAAAAAATTTTCGAACCAATCATGGTGAACTATTAATGCACTACAATTGTTTTCAGGAAAAACCTTTTTTTTTTTGTACATCGTATCGTTGTAATTCTTATACTCTTGTTTTCAACTTTTAGTAAACCCCTTTCTATTCAATGGATTTTTACTTAGAAATAGAGAATATGCGATAAGATGAGATCAACAGTTTCTCCTACCAGCGTATGTAGTTCGCGGAGCTAACTTTCTTGTTGTTTTTGTTCTCCAGGATATCCCACCTAGCTTGAAAAGGTTGGTAACCTGTAGATAACCCGTCCCAATTAGTCTGAGTTGCAAAAAGTGGACGTTAATAAATAATAATAATAAAAAAGTTCGCGGAGCACCGCAGTAGGGGTCGCAATTTTTGATTGATCGTTACCAATTTCAATAATATAAGCCAGTCATCAGTAGGTTACTCCAAGAATTGGGAAATTTGCTTACTTTGCGCAGCCCCTGATTAAATGCAGTCATTTTAGACAACGTACACGTTGGTACATCCGGTCATAAGTACTATCTGTTCTGACTCATCAACTAACTTTCTATTCTATAATCTATCTCTGTTTTAGCTCCCGCTTTGTTTTTAGTGTACATCTCGTTTATACTTTGTTATTCGACAAAAGTGAATATGACAAAATTTACTCCAAATAACAAAGTAAACAACGTTTGTTAAGTGCACGTTCGCCTTAAAACAAATAAAAAATGAAATATCGCGAATTTTTAATTCAATCCTTCCTTACTACCCTCACTCCTGCTCGTCCCTAGAAATGTTAGTACAGCTTATTATCATGGACGAGTTAGTGCTAATTCACATACCGAGTTTTGTTTAGTTCGGTTGAGTTTTTTGTGCCAAATAAAATTGTTGACTCCTGCTATAGTTTTTACCGTATAACTCATTTATTCATAGGATTATGACAAAAGTAAACAATTTTTGTTATGTGCGTATTTACCGAAAATCACGAAATATCGCTATTTTTAATTCCAGACCTCCCTTATAACCCCACTCCTGTTCGTCTCAGAGAATATTAACGTAGCATAAAGTCTAAGTTGGGTTAGTAGTAATCTACATACCAAGTTTCATAAAATTCGGTCCAGCCAATTATACGTGAGAAGGTTATAAACAAACAAACAAACAGACACGAAAGAAACAAAATGCAGTTATGGTGTCTATGACGTGTGAAACGAAAAGCTATCGTGAAATTTCGAGAAAAAAATCAATTTTATATATATATGTCTGTTAACGCTCTAACGGTCGCAATTTTTGTCTGATCGTTGTCACATTCGATATTTAAACGTTTTATGTAAAAATCAATAAAAAATAGAACAGGTTCGTTAACGGCTGAAATCCGACCAGTAGGAGGGTGGAAGTTACAGGGTGAATTTTGAAAATTCGCAATATCTCACTTCGAGTTTGGTAATGATCAGACAAAATTGTTACCTCTACAGCAGTAACAGACATATATATAATTTTAAAAGGACCTCATTTCTGTCATATTCTAGGTAGTATCGATGGCCGTTTTTGTAAAAATTTCGAAATCGCATAAGGAGTACGACCTCAATACCTGATTTCCCTTAGGGGAAATCGGGTAAAAGATAAAAAAAAAAGTCCGTCACGCAGGGGCTGCGTTAACTAAACAGATTTCCCACGTGCACCACATATTTGGATTTATCTCAAATCTTAAAAGTTCAATGAGAACTATATTTAGTATTTATGCTTCAAATAAAGTGCTTCATAACATAATAAAATATTGAAAATATGAGATGAGTAGGAGTGGGGCTTTACTGAAGACCAAAAACTAAAAAATGCAAATATCTCAATAAACAATCAAGATAGTGAAAGAATGTACATAACAAAATTTATAGATCATTACATTTGCAATAAGATTGGTTTTATACAACTTTTCGATCCGACGCATAATAACGGAGATATTAAGAATTTTCGAAATCCTCCCCCTCTAAACCCCCCCTCCCCCTGGTCCGATTTCAACCGTTAACGAACTTGATCTTTCTTTTTGTATAAAACGGTCATATATCAAGTTTGGTAACGATAAGACAAAAATTGCGACCTCTAGAGCGGTAACAGACAAATATATATATATATATATATATATATATATATATATATATATATATATATATAGATAGATAGATAGATAGATAGATATATACAGTTTTGAACGGACCTCATTTTGGGAAACAGGTCTCAATAACACGAAGTCTTCCCACCAATTTATTTATTAACGCACAAGGCCTTTCGGCACTAACGTGCCATCTTCAGGTGGACCTCATTTTCGTCATCTCCTGGGTAGGATTGATGGACATTTGAAGAAAAATTTCGGAAATTCCGTCATGAGTACAACCTCAATAGCTGATTTCCCTTAAGGGAAATCTGCTAATTAAAATTTGGTGATGACTTCATCTTTGCTGGTGTGAGACACTGTAAAGCCATGTGCTATTCCTGCACTTGAAAACTCTGCTTAGTTTTCTCATCCTCTTCTTTACTGGGATTCCTTCTTTCAAACATGACATTTCTCAAAAGGAAGCGTCCAAACATGCCTCTATTATGTTGTCAACATATGTGTGCAAAACGTTTAAAATAAGATGTTTACTATTTTAGCTGTTTGTTAGAGTCTAAGAAACATTTGCATGCCATCACATTCGCATGTGGCAGCAGGAGCCAGGTCAAGAAACTTAAGGGCGAGATAAGGACTCAGAGCTGTGAGCGTGTGTTGTATAATCTTCCAGATTTATATCTGAGGGCTGAATGTGTGCAGGTATTCTTAATTCTCTCGACAGAGTTTTTATTCTCTCCAGCTCAGAAATAAAGTTTATACTAAAGTTGGTAAATAAATGAGACGCTGTACTTTTAGCAAAATGACTACTCAGATTATATCTTCCCCTGATGAGGCACCACTAATGAATGTCTCAACAGTAGAATGAATTTGTGTTAAGTTTTCATTCAACTTAAAAGCCAAATGTTATTTATCATCATTGCAGGGGCTGCGTAAACTAAGCAGATTTCCCACGTGAAATTTAATAGATAAATCTACATACTTTAACACCACCGTGAATATTAAGTAAAGAAATACAAATGGCATTGAGAAATCTTTTAGTCGATCTACATTTTGATAACCTCCACAACGGAAACCGTCTGAATTTTAAACAAACAGGTTAGCCAGACTCTCAAAGCTGAAAGATAAAAATATTCTTGACCGGAAAAAAAATTACTCAAATATATCTGAATATAATATATTAATTTATTGAAAATTATGTACTATATCTAGTGATGCAATTTATAATGAACCAGAATCATTTTTATCTCAATCATTCTTGTTTTAGTAACCCAAAAACATAAGACAGAGAAGGGGTGGGAGCAAGGTCATCAGACCTATTGACATGTATCTCATTTAGAAATGATTTGTTGAACATAGTATTTAGTATTTCAACTTGAAAGACGGTTCAAGATATTATGGGGTTATTTTGAAGTCTGAAAATGAAAAAATGCGAATATCTTGTTTAATATTTGAAATAGAGAAAGAATGTATATAACAACACTTATAGGTAATTTAATTTGCAATAAGTTAAGCTATGTCCAAGTTTTCGATCCGACTTAAAGTAACGAAGATATTTCAAATTTTCGAAACTCCTCTCTAACCCTCCCCCCTCCCAATCGTTCGATTTGTGTCATTAACGAACTTGAACTTTCTTTTTACATAAAACGATTAAACAGCAAATTTTGTAATGATCAAACAAAAAATGCGACAGCTAGAGCGTTACCAGCTTTTTTTTTTTGAACGGACCTCATTTTCATCATCTTCCGGGTAGGATTTGAGGGCATTTTTCGAAAATCGCGTCATGAGTACAACCTCAATAGCAGATTAACTTTGAGGGAAATCCCTGACTGATGTATTCATAAGGCTATTCGTAGCACAATTTTCTTGAAATGTCTCTATACATTTTATATTATGATGTCGTCAGCGCAGGTGTACTCAAAAAATCTGTGCGAATTCCGCTTATACCAATAGTCGGCAAATTGCAACAAGAACCATTATTCTGTATTTTAATGTCTCGTATCTTTAAAATGAACACGCTGAAATATTACAAACAAGAAATGTTTGAAATCAAATTTGTAAAATTTTTTCAAATCTTGGAATTATTATTTTTTGTAGACGTAACAGTTATAATCTTCAACTTTCGAATATGCCATAAAATTTACAACTTTTAATATCAATTACTCTTAAAAAAATATATATATATATGAATTATTGTAGTAGTAGTTCCTCCTATTGCTATACTGGTGTGTATTTTTCATTTCAGTAAAAGCTAAACTATAACTGAAAACAGGAAATATTAATACTCTGACTATATATATTTTCTTTAGAAAAAACGTTTATAACGGAGGCAATAGGGCTTAATAGAATTCCTAATTGATTTTTTCCTTCCCGAAACTTAATCCAACCTAGGAATACTATCCCTAAGAAAAATGGGATAGGGTTTCAACAAGGAGGCTAATAAAAAACTCCAGCAGGAAAACGGGCACATTCATAGACATTTGCAACGGTCAGAACTCTTTCATCATTTTGGTGCACTATTTTGTGTTTAAAGCATCGTTTTAGTAATTAGATTACCTTTAATTAAGCGGAGAGAAAATGACAACTACATGCCTTAATGGTTTTAGAAACATTAATAATGTTGCGTATTTAGTTACAAGCCTAATGGCTTACCGGAAGGCATTTACAATCTTGTCATGTGATTAGTGGGCTAAAATTTGTATCTTCAGAAAGATGAAGCTATTCTGTATTAGCAGATTTCCCTTAAGGGAAAGCAGCTATTGATGTCAAAGCTATTGAGGTTGAACTCATGACGCGATTTTCGAAACTGTTATGTTTACAAATAACTTAATTGTAATAGAATAGACACTTTCTACTTTTAACCAAAAACTTTATATTAGCATCATGTTCTCATAGATCTATCAACCTACAACACATCTGATCTCTCCAAACAAATGAACTACAACTTCTCCCCCCTTAGATGATCCCCTTCTTCTACCAGTACCTTCCTTCTCTGAAACAAGATTTAATCATTGGTGAGTAATTTAATGATTAGATCGTGTTAGAGCAATTATCATTTTCAGCTCAAGTATTAATTATTTTTCTATGCTATGAGTCATAAGTTGTAAGTTTTACTTCAAACATTTATTGTTGCGAAAAAAATCAAGAAAGCATTATTTTATAAACCTCAACTACAACCTAAATTGCAGAAGTTGATCCAAGGACTCAAAAAGAAACTGTCACTAATACGACTATAAATTATTATTCAAATCACCTACTAAAATTCCAAGAACAACGTAATTATTAATAGACTAAGTACAGTTCTTGAAAGAACTTGCGTAAATGATGCACACAAGCGCCCGCGCGCAAACACACGCACACACACACACACACACACACACACACACACATATATATATATATATATATATATATATATATATATATATATATAATTAATTGCCTAATGCTACTTACGATTGAATATTCTGGTGAGGAATGTGATGTTTGGTGTGCAGGACATTGGCATAAAGTATTGGGGTGGCGTAGGAGGTGGGACAAGAAATTGCTTTAACTACTAGAAGTTCAGTAAAAAACGAGTATAGAGAAAAATTATCGAAGCACAAAGAGGAGCGGTTAGAATTGTTAGGAATTCTGACTGTGTATTTTGAAATTTATGTATATCGGATGTCTGTGACGTGCCCACAGCAGAAACCAAAATAAAACCTCCGAAAGCATTTCAAACAATAGTAACAAGACAATGGGAAAAATATGCATTTCGGATATATGTGGTGATGAGTCAGAGATAGGTGCTAGGATGGAGATTAAGCCTGGAAACGGAAGGAGGGCAAGACATGGCTGGAGGCAAATTACAAAAGAGAACGAGCCACGAGCTAGAGCCTCAGAGTCCTTGGTATTTAGTTGTGTCGCTTTCACCGCTGCCCTATGAACTGGCTATTGACCCGTACAGCGCATGTCCGTTCTATTATGCCCTATTCATAAATGCAAGCAAGGCCTCTTTCAACTCTGTGCTATGAGTCTTTTTAAATTGTAATGAAGACACGGCTCGAAGAACCGTAGGTGGCAGTCCCAACACTTATCTAGCTAAGGGGTTTTGCGTTCGTTTTAAATACGGCTTATAGTCCTTATTAAAAATTAACAATATGCCGACCTCATTTGTCTAAGAATTACCATATTTCCAAGTATAAAACTTAGCCCTAAAATACCATGAAACACAGGTATTCCCCTCCTTTTAGACTTGGTTGGTTCAGCGATAGCTAGAGCTTTAACAGATATATGTATATACACCACAACCTCAATAGCTGATTTCCCCTAAGTGAAATTTGCTAATACTAGTACCTTAGCTTGACGAAGCTCCATAATATTCTCAACCTTTCAGCACCAATAAGGGGATATTCTGAAGCTCCGAGTGTCAATAGCTGTAATTAAGCAGTACCAAGTGCCACCGGCTGGTTTATATTCAATCCCGCTATTCTGTGTCTGCTTTCATTTCAGGTTTTCTTTTCAATATATTTACAAGGTTTTAATATCTATAGTGGTTATATTGTTACAGGCGCTGAAGATCTATCCGTTGTCTTTGAAAAACTTTTGCGGCCTCAATACAATTCTGGAGACTATAAGGCATTTCCTTAAGATTCTTCTCAATTTAGTATATCACTGGATGTCAACTGGGAATGAACTTTCTACCTCCTAGTCTATGCCTAGGATTATCACTAAAGTGTATTATCAATTACTATATCTAAGCAGGAGTATTAAGTTATGTCTGACCATCCGTGAGTGTAGTTCGACAAACTTGTCTGGAAATGGTACCTGTTGGTGGTGTCAGTGAAAGGCCTGCTTTCAAAATTGAAATAAACATACCCTGGTCCTTCTTTATTTCTAAAAAAGATGAGTCATTTATTATCGCTTACTTCCAATAATTCTCAATATGACATTTTAATAAGTAATATTGCGCTGGCAGGCAAGAGCATCGAAGAATCTTGTTAGAAGGACTACTACGAGTATAATAAGGAACTGTGAAATACAAATGTTAAACAAACATAAGTTGTGGATAGACTCCCTATTTGTTTTCTAATAAAAAATATGTATGCACATAAACAATATGCACAAGGAGAATAAAAAAATAGCCATCTGCACATATACAATAATCGATTCAGGACAATCTAGTTTTTTTGATGTTGATGAAGTTGATTACTAAAGAATTTTCTATTAATTCTTAGTCATACAGAAAGAGTGACTTGAGAGCTGAGGACCAAAATATTTCAAGCTCCATAAACTGTACACTCTCTTCGTTTTAAACGCCTTCTAATATTAGATTCCCGTAATAAGTTTTTTTTATGTATATATAGCATGTTATCATTTCATTTTTTTTAAGCTAAAAAACCCTTTATTTATTTTAGTGATATTAGATATATCTCATCTACTTTCTCAAACAGAAGAGTATTTGTTTTCTTCAAATCAGGAGAGTTATACATTTACTTCTCACAGGACAGATTTGGTTTATGGATATGTTGAAATTGTATGTATATTTAAATAACGTGGATATTTCGAAACGTGACAATCTGGGACGAACATATAAAAGCACTTACAAAATAAACTGAGAAATCAGAGCTGTCTCTCGCTATGTTTGAAACTAGATTGGGCTGCAGCATGTTTTTGCTTTCACGCCACCATTGCTAAGCCTAATACAATTGAAGAACCTTTCGAAAAGGACGCCTTCCAAAGAGAAAACATCTATAGCAGAACAAGGAACTGCTAAAAGGAGAAGGAACAATCTCCGAAAGGAACAGTTATCCAAGACAAGAACAGCGGGAGATAAAAAGGCAGTAAACAGTATGAGTGAGGGCACTCAAGTCTTCTCTCCCTACATGTCGGCACTTCTATCTGCTATCCATTTAAATCTCCCTTCACCAATCACCAACCCAACCATACCCAGCCTCCCACTCTTGCCAACTTTGACACTGATTTTAGCAGATATCCCTTAAGGGAAATCAGCTATTGAGGTTGTACTCACGACGTGAGTTTTGAAACATTTCCTCAAACATCCATCGATCCTACGTAGGAAATGACGAAAATGAGGTACGCTGAAAATTGTGTGTGTGTGTGTGTGTGTGTGTGTGTGTGTGCCTTTACCACCTTAGTCGCAATTATTATTTTATCTTTAAAAAACTCAATATGTAAGCTTTTCATGCAAAACTAAGAACCAAGTTCGTTAACGGCTAAAATTGGATCGGGGGAGGGGGGTCTTTAGAGGTGGAGAATTTTGAAAATTGGAAATTTCTCCGTCATTACACGTCAGATCGAAAAAGTGTATAGAACTCATCTTATTGTAAATGTAATTGTTGTTATACATATATAAATAAATGAATTAAAAAAATGTAGACACCTTTAACATGTTTTGAATTATCATCCAACATTAGCTAAAGGCTAACTATATCTGTTTACCAAATTTCTAAATCATCTATGTATCATCTTACTTCAAGATGATGGTGATAATAATGCAGATAAGGGCAATTAATGAGGGGAAATATAATGGTAGATATAATTATAATGTCGAATATGCTGGCAATTAAGATGTTGTGACACTACAATGTATTAGTTTACAAGGAATATGTTGATCGCGGTTATAATTATGATGAGCTTAGTGACAGGTAATGGACATGATACTGTTGATGAAGTTTGAGGTTCTCGTTGTGAGGTCAAAATGCTAACTTCATGCTAGTTTTGTTGTGATGAAATGAGAAGGATGAAATTCCGAAGAAGTGTCGATGAGGGTTAGCAGACTGTGAACTCCAGTATTCTACTACTTGATGATTTTTTGATTCATTTAACATTCATGAGTAATTTCAAATCCTTTAATCTTTTGACTTCAAAATTCACCGTCTACAATATTTATTCCAAAATGCTGGAATTTCAATAACCACCCATCATATATAAGCATCATACTAAGCCTATGCACATCTCTATGTTAGTTCTAACCTAGAATGTTCTAAATATATACTAAAATATTATGTAGAGAACAATTCTGTTCTAGGACTATTGAGATGCAAGAAAACGAAGAGCTCACCCTAATGAGTTGGCTAGCATTAGCAGCAGAATGATAAAATATATAATTGGCCGAAAAAAGTGCAATGTGTGAGAACCTTTTTAAGTTTTAATTAAAATTTTGACAGATTAATTGCCGGCTTTTAGGTACCCTCTGTCTATATCTGTAGTTTTTTTAGCCGCTGGTCAGGTAGGAGGCTCGGTGGGAAATTCTTACCCTTCAACCTTGTTATAATCTCATATTGTTTTTACAAGGTCTTCCTCTTTCATATTTATTAGTTTTCTGAACGTTTCATGAAATATATTAGCTCATTGTCATGTCTATTGGTAAATACATTAGTCACACGTCAGAATGATAATGTGAAGTGTGAGAGATAGATATACCAATGAATACTTGTTAGACCAACTTTACCATAATGTTCCAGAGGGTTCAGAGTAGCCGAATACCCTGTAACTTTATTGTACTCAATTGTGGGTCAGGCTTCTTTATGTTTTATTTTTATTAACCTTTCTTTTAATTTAATAATAGACTAATTATAATCAATTCATGCTTATTTAAGGAAAAATATTTTGGACAGGATAAATAGAAAGTATGTGAAAAACACATGTTAATGTTAAAGATTAATAATGCTAATTAAAATATATTTCATACTTTGTTGTAGTTTATTAAACAATTGTTTTATTTCAACATTTTTCGAGTTTAGCTTATTTAAAACACATCTTCTCGTTTACTAGAATTAATTTCTGTTGTACTTTAAGAAACATTGAAGTGGCTTTGTGGTCACCTATTTCCAAACTCAACCAACAAAGTAGTACTACTAAAATGCCTCGATTAGATTATATTTTTCCCCCCTCATAGTAACGTGGCTCTATGAGGAGTTATTATTTGAGTAAATGTTCCACTGCCACATGGCATATTACATGTATGATTATGTTTAAATACATTTTCACAATATATACTATTTAATGGGTTATTACCATATAATCAAATATAATAAAAAAAATAAAACTGCGAAATAAAATAAGCTCAGATATGCTTCAGTGAAAAGGCGTTTCCAGGATGTCTGGAATGCAATCAAAGCTTATATCCTTTTTCCTATTGCTGTTATAACAAAGAGTATTCCAATGAACAAGAAGTCTCTAAAACAAATATGAGACTTCATAGTTAAACCTGTCAATAGATAAATATTTATCCTTGTCCTTATAATAGTAGGTTACAAGATTGCAAGGGTTACATGATCTTTTCGGCAGTTTATTCTATACAAGTTACGAGATGATACAGAATTTGACGCCACTTGTATTGAGAAAGACGGGGCTTTCTTCTGAGTTTTAGTCCTTTCAATATCAACACTGACTTAAATTACTCCCTTCAGCTCCCTGATAATCATAAAGAACAAGAGGGTTCATTTTCGTCCATTGATGCATTTTTATTTCCATAAAGGCAAGAATAAAGCTCAAGGCGCAAACAAAATATGTGCTGCTTATGGAGACTATGCAGTAAGTGTACGGACAATGCTTGAGTAGTTTATGAAATTGAGACAAGGAGAATTTGGACATCAATGACTATATTAAAGCACTTATTTCTGAAAAACACCAGCTGGGAGTACCAAATTCGACTGTCCGTGAACATTTGCTGCGACTTGGCTTGGTTAGTTGCCTTTCTGTTTGAGGGCTGCATGGACTGACTGAAAGACATTTAACCGTACATAAACGTCCCTTCGGAAAGTGTTGAACTTTGCTGAGATTACCTTAATGGTAAGAATTCTCTAGAGGACTGGAAAAATCACCTGGATCAGATTTTTGGCAATACGTTTACAATGTTCTAGGAATAAGGAATTATGAAAATTCCCAAACGATGGGAAGTAGTAATAAGAAAAAATGGTAATTTCCTTGTTGATAAAACTTGGTCAATACTATTCTTTATATACTCCTGCATTTTCCTTGAAAATTGACAGATACTTTCCAAACATCTCAATACTTTCCATTATAGAATAAGGCCTCTGTATAATTATCCAGTATTTTTTTTTAAATGTCTTGTTGATGATTTCATTTTCGCACCTTTCTACTTGGCTCTGCCAAAGAACTCTAAGAAAACAATACATAGAATTTAAGGTGGATTTTATGTGTTTAGTGGTACAGTAGCTTAAGGTGGAAAACCTTGTATAAGTAGCAGTAGAAGAGGAGAGAGAGATTATTTAATTGAAAAATTATAAAACCAATCTTGTGCTCGACCCGAATAGCCATAAAAAAATAAAGTGCTTATTGACGTAGCATTATAAATTATGTGGAGCAGCAATAGTACCTGAAACCATTTAGGCACCTCATTCACCTTTCTCAGAAGATCAGGCTATCTCCGTTAGAGAGAAAAGTAGGACTAAAGATCAGCTGATAGGGACTAACAGATCTACCATCATGCTTTGTCAGGTATAATTAGGGATATTCTTATGGTGTTTTGGTCAAGGTTAGGTTTTCAGGTTACGGCAGGTGCGGGTGATTTAGAAATTAGTTGGAAGAATAGGCACGATTTCTAAAGAGATGTTTATCTTATGCTGTGGACAGTATCTGCTGATCTTTTTGGGTTGCAGACGTCTCTTTCAACGACATTTAGACCTGTAAGTGGTCTAAGGGACAACCTAGTTAGGCCACTGCATCTATTCGTAATAACTAATTATGTTGTGAAGTTTCTACATGATTAATAAATTTATAAAAGAGAGTTCACAGAAGTATTGTGAGGACGCTTTCTTTCTAATAACAACTAAGGATTTCCATGAAGAGCGCCTGTAAATACTAATTTAACGTCAAAATTGATAATTAATGTACAATATATCATAAAGCCAGAACCATTTACGCGATTGTGATACTGTTGCTAAAATCCATTAAATGATTAATTTCTGTTCATGGAAAGAGAAAATACTATGACACATCACGATTTCAAGCCGGCCAATAACCTGATTTATTTTTATATTAAGATGTAAAATTCAAAGATTCATAATACACCATTGATTCATCGAGTTTAATTCAATGTAAAAATGTTTCAATTGACGATGTTCCTCCATCGCTGAAGGGAGGAGGAAGCATAACCATATCCATCAAGTTTTCAACCAGCGCCAGTTTCCTGTAATAAACAGAATAAAAAATCAATATAACTGAAATTGCATGGCATTTTATATTTAATTCACAAGAAGCTAAAAAACAAATACAAAGCTCATCGTCATGTCTTCGTGAAATTACCTTACATTTAATGTTATTTAATGTCTTCGTCTATCCACCTCTTCAAATACATTCACCACTGCTGTAAACTCAATTTCTAAGTCAGAGTTTTGTTATGATACAAATTCCAAGTCAGTATGAAGTTAGACATGTAGTGGAGTGAGGTTCCACCAATTGTTTATTATATAGCTTTACGAAAAATGGTTTTTAACTTAATTTAATACGGCTCGATTCCCTGGCAGGATACCTTTGTACATGGGCTCAATTCTCAACCAGGCTGTACTCATGACGTGGAAAATGAAATCGATTCGAAATTATATATATATATATATATATATATATATATATATACTAATCATGTGTACGTTTCTTGTAGACTTAAATATGAAGTTCATTAACTGAAATCGGACTGGGGTGGAGGAGGGGGTGTGGCGAGAAAATGGAAAATGTCCCATATTTCCGTTACTATAAGTCGGATCGTAAAGTGTTACAGGATCAATCTTGTTCAAATATTGATGCTCTACTATAGTTGTTCCGTGCATTTTTCCGTTAATCGTACGTTATTCAGTTCGTACTTTGTCCGATCAGTTCAATAAACCTTCACTCATCGGATTTTTTGCTTAGGAATATAGAATATATTGATGAGGGGAAACCACTTGTGCGTCATGATAATACCTGAGAAATCTGCTTAATATAATCATCACTGCTTGACGAACTTATTCGTTTGACTATCGTCACTCATAGTTGTTCTCCCTTTGACTCACTGTCTCGTGTTGTGTTGCGTATACCCCCAACATTTTCTGTCCGTTTACTCAGCCTGATTCTGTTCCACTCGTACTCCAGATGCATACGTAAGGTAGAGGGTGATTAACCGGTCATTCATGTCATACAAAATTGAGTGTTATTATTCAATGATGAACTATCGATGCCTTCATCATAGTCATTACTTTACTATTGTACATTGTTCGAAGAACCTCATTGCTCTAACTCATTTCTTCGTTTCAGCTTTGGAACTATTATCATTTCATATATCTTTTAACATATTTTCGCAATTGACAATTCAAACTTCATTTCATTAATCACAATAGACATTATGCAAAACACCGTTTCTTTATTACTGATATCACCAGTAGTAATACATTTTTCTATCAAATGTTTTCCACCATTCCGCTCCAATTGAGCACCAAACTACAAATATAAACATTAAATCAAAGATACCGAAAGATTTGCATGGCATTGGTACACGTCCTAACTCAACATCAAGAAAGTACTGGAGAAATTAATCTCAGGCAAACGTCTAAACGAATAAAGCCGAAGCTCATGAATTTATGGCTTGCGTTCTGATGTATACCATATGCCGTAATAAGGCCCCATGTAGGAAGAGCATGGCGGCCCACGGGCCTTTGGGGTTGAGGGCGAAGTACTCCAACAATGGGGTATTGTATCATTGTTCTACCGGCCTTATATGTCTGCTTACTCGCCTCCCATACTATCTCCTCTTATACAACACACTCTATATTTTGTACCAATACTAACTCAAAAGATCTGATTTTTAAGTATTCTGATTTATCATTTTACAGGAGCAAAGGAACAAAACTAATATTTATAAGTTGCATTACTTATAAGCTTTCCTTTTAGCACAACAAGGAGCTTTAATTTGGAATGACTCTATTAAAACACTTAAGATCTGATAATTATAATAATGATGGCTTCTCTCAGTTTCATGTAAATTAATAAAAAATAGCTCAATGGCTTTAGGATAAAGTGCATAATAATTGTTGAGGTGAAAAAAGTGCAGGAATGAAATTGTGAAGCATCTACATGTACTTAGAATTTCCTGCCAATCCCATATTCTCGATTTATCAATGTTCTTTTCTAGCTAGATGTTCGTACTCTAGGCTCACGAAAGAAACAATTAACTTGCAATTTTGAGCTAAAAAACAATGCAGAGACTAAGATTATTTCTATCGCTTTTTTTTTCTTTTTTTTTTTTCTTTTTTAAAATTGCCCGTTGGCTTTTCGTTTCATGTGGCATTATTCTTTCAAGTTTTGTTGTCCTCTTTTCTCACCTAAAGCAACATAACCGATTTTGATTAATTCTTCATTTCTGTAGAATTCTCTGCTCGTATGATGGCCCTAAATTGAAAAATCGCGGTATTTCGTTTCCTATTGGTTATTCATCAAGTATGCCCAAAACAAAAGTTATTTACTCAGATATATAGATGTGATATTCGACTAGACCTGTAGTTAAGAGTTAACAATGTAGGGGTGCGTAAACGACTATACCGAATTAATTGAAATTTGATATCTGCATTATCATTAATAGGCAATATTGTTATTTGATATATAATAATATGATTATTATTTGTGTGAGTATTTAGACATGGGATATTGGAACGACAAATGAAAAACCAAGATATTTCACTTAATATTCGTTTTTTAAAAATTTTCCAAGCACTCAGGAACTCTTCCATGGCTAGGTTCCTATATCTACATACTCAGCCTCTGATACTCACCAGTACCAATATTCAACGTTGTTGGCGTTATTCTTGCACTACAGACTCGCTGCGGAAGGTCACCTTGGGGATGTCTTAGTGGTACAACCAATCGACACATATCCTCTTTCACGCAGTATTTCCTCTCGTCCCACAGACCGACAATTTTCTGAGATTCTGCAACGCCCCGGTGAACATATCTTGTCCTTGTGCTCCACGAATCCCTTAGGTCGGCAATGTCCAATCAGTTTGGAAATTAACAGCAAGAATGGTCAATCCATAAAGACCAGAGCAATTTCCTCTATGGCAATTTTGAATCCGGGTTCTGGGTTCATCGTAACTGGCTCTATGGGCATACATACTAGATTTGTAGGCATATATACTAGCTAGTGGCACAATTGAGCTCAGAGCTCGAAGAATATTGTCTGCCAGTGGCCAATACTTTTATCAGGCAATCATCGTACCACATCGTGTAGTTACGGCGGAAGCTTGGAGGCGAAGATTTTCTGGCGGTTGCCGCCAACTGGCCAATGTTAGCCCGCAGAGTTGCCACTCGAGTGCTTACTGGTGGTTGGCCAAGGAGCCTCCTACTCCAGTTCCTGAAGCTGATCAACCCCGAGCATGAAGCGGTTTCAATGTTCTCCACCGGAATCTATCCATAAAATGGAGCCTTGCAATGCTCCAGGAAAGGTACTACCTCATTGTAAGAGTTCATTTATGGCTTTCTTTTAATTTATGTTAACACAGATTTACAGAAGGAGGCCAGTGTCTGGATGGTGCAATTAACAGGTACAAAAACCTTTCGGGTACCCTTGCTTGATTCATTTTACTGTGCTTTATGAGCTAAGTAAAAAGGAGGGGCTGATCAAAGCTACCCATCTACTCTACTACCCAACGTATGTTCAACTATCCGCTGAAAAGTATAAGATCGTCACGTGTAACCAGAAGCTTCATACTCAGTAATATATGGGGTATAATACTCACAAACTGTTTAGCCTTTACAGTTGTTTTTTTTTTCAGAAAAGGGGCTGAGGCAGTCCGCTTAATACCCATGCTGTCTTATATACAAATATAGTCCGTCTCGCAGGTGCTGCGTATTCTAAGCATATTTCTCGCGCACTGCAATATGATACGCTGATAATCTCTTCTCTCCATCTACTCTCTATTTCTCTAGTAGTACGAATCCAATGTAAACAGGAATGTCAATGTTAGCTGGATGAGTTGGAAATTACGGCGAGGGGGGGGGGGGTTAGAAGTACACTGCGAATGGTATTTCAATGAACAGGCAGACAGATTCATTTAATAATGGGGCTGAATTATGCCCGTCGATAACTCTGCTGACAAAACTTCATAAATCATTTTAGGGAATAAATGCCATATAATGTCCTACATTTTCCAGAGTTTCTTGTAATTGAGAATGTACGTTGTGTAATGTTTATAGTTGGTAGGACTATTAAAGTGTCATTTCTGAGGAGGTCTTGGGGTCCAGGAAAAGCTTCACTCTTGGGGCTATTAAGGAAATCACTACCTGCTGTCGCTTTGAGTGAACGTCTTGTGGGGCCCAGTACAACAAATAAACAAAACAAATATTACTTAATACCGGCAGTAAATATACAAACAGTCCTTCCAAATTTTTTGTATTCATAGGGAGATATGAAATTAAAATATAATACAATGTATTTAGACAGGATTGTCCCTTATTTCTCCTTTACCGGTTCGCTACAATAGAGGTTATATTATACACAAAAATGTTTTCCCCAAACATTAAAAGCAACTATTAAAACTGAAGACAAAAATTTCTTTCTATTGCGTATGCTTTTCGTCGATTTTCTAGACATACTCATCAAATGAAATTGAGACTTAACAATGGCTATTAAAAACGAAGGTCTAAAACTCATCAAATGCATATAATGAATAATGTCCGTCACGTACGGATGTGTAAACTAAGGAGATTTTCCACGTGCTGTAACGGCACGCTAGTAATGCCAGTGTTATATTAATGTTAGTGTTCAATGAAACGGTTAAATATACAGTAGGGTATAGATCTAAAGAATAAGTATAAAACGTAAAATCACATACCTATTTGCATGTAGGTCTGTTGAAAAGAAAATTTGGTATTTAAGCTTGAATAAGACGTTTCATAATATATTGTCATAAGTAATTACCTCAACAGATGATAAAACGTGGGTTTGTATACTTATGCTTCATCTAGGAGGTTCCAAGTGACTAGTGCCGTGGCATCAATATTTTGCACTCTCTTTATACCCCAGGGGGTAGGGATCCCCAGTTCAACATCATTATTTATGGTCAGATACACTTTTTATTTTTATTAGTTTTTATATGTATAAAACCCAAATATACTTGGGAAATGTAGGATGTGGTACAAAATCATAAATAAGAAACCAAGACTGGAAGTTCAAGAGAACTACCGTTCTCGGGGAGTAAATATACCTATTAAGGACAAATGTATTAATTGAGCCTTTTGTATCAAGTTAGAATAGAGAGAGATGATAAATCTATGTTTACAAAAATATTACACTCCCACCTTTTTATATGATACCTTTCATGTTTCAAATTCCTACAAAATCGAATGAAACATTATATTACTTATTATACCATATATTAGTATAACTGCAGATAACAATGGATTCCATAGCGAAGAGCGGTTCTACCCTTGATAAAAAAGAATTTATGACCAAAAATAGGTTTGACACTTCCATCGTTCCTACCTCTTTTATGAGCCCTCCTCACCAAATATTATCACTTCGCCTACTGAGCAAGCTATATAAAGTTACATTCTACACTCTGGATTACTGACTATTAAAATTCCTGAGCTACCGTCTTGCCGCAACAAATTATAAAACGTTTGACCGTCTATAAAAATTCCTCTCTCTCTCTGTAATTGAGTTATAACATTAATTCAGTTCCGTATTAAAAAAAAATCAACCAATTACGCAGATGCTTCCTAACTAAGCAGATTGGAATGACTTACTGAAATATGACATTTTATTCTCATTTTCTCAAGTAATATAAATGTTCTCGACCCAGGGCCTCGTAAAATAAGCTTCCCACGTGCTGGATTGACACACATCTTATTAAATTTCGTATCGAGGTCGTATTCATGATGGAATTTTCAAAAAATGTCTTCAAATGTTCATCGATCCTACCTAGGAGATGATGAAAATGAGGTCCGTACAAAATTTTTATATATATATATATATATATATATATATATATATATATATATATATATACATACACACATTAGCGCTCTATCGGTCGCAATTTTTGTTTGATCAATACCAAATTCGATAGTTAAACGTTTTATGTAAAAATGAAGATCAAGTTCGTTAACAGTTAAAATCGGGCAAGAGGGCTTAGGGGGGAATTTAGAAAATTCGAAATATATCTGTGAATTTGTATCGGGAATTTTTATAGAATATTGCAGATGTAATGTTCAATAATCTTGATTGTTAACCGAGATATTTGCGTTTTTTTTAGTTTTAGGCATCAGTAAACCCCTCCTCATGTATTATTAAGCTTTTATATTATGAAGCACATTATTTGAAGCCTAAATATCAAATATTGTACTTGTATTTGTATACGAAAGAAATCTACTTAGTTAACGCAGCCCCTGCTTGACGGACTTTCTCATGTTGCCGTCTATTCGGTCTTTATCCCTTAGAGCTCTGCCTAAGTAAATAGCCATGGAAAGGCCCTGGAAATGAGACTTGTGTTGGCTCATTTACTTCTAGTTCTAATCAGACAATTAGACAAATAATTTGCTTAATATTCGAAACGAGAAAAAAAATGTTTATAAAGTTTTTCGATACGACTCATATAACAGATTTTTTAATTGCCCCTCCCCTCTTAAACCACCCTATTCCTTATACGACTTCTGCCATTAAGGAATATGATCTTTAGTGTTAAAGGAACAGTTAAATGTCAAGCTTGGTATAGATGAAATAAGCATTTTCGAATTGCAAAGGTAAAGTCTTAATTGGTGAAGTCATTGTCACAGACCCAACGTTATCTCGTATATCTGTCTCACACTGTAAGGGTCGATTGAAAACAATATTCGGCAGGAATAACACGTTTCATGATTATTAACTCAAATTGGGGCTATACTGAAGGCTGGAAACCAAACAGTGCAAATAACTTGCATAATTCAAATAAAGGGTTAGAACCGCCAACATAAATGATACTATTGTCATACCTCTCGGTGGAGACCGTCGTCATTGGCTGATGGTTGAGTACCGCCAGCGGTACCCAACCATCAGCCAATGAGGCCGGTCTCCACCGAGAGGTATGACAATAACTTGCTTAATATTTGAGATAAGAAAAATGTACTATAGCAATTTAGCGATTTAAATTTGCAACAAAATTGGTTTCATAACATTTTTAGATCCGGCTCAAAATAACGGGTTTACATTGAATTTTCAGATTCATCCCACATATAAAATTTCCCCTAGTCTCTCAATTTACTTCAATTCATTTACTTTGTGTTTACTTGATCTGAAAAGGATAAAATAAAAGCCCCATTCGTGGGTAACACTGTTCATTCTCGAGTTAATATGTTCTATTATAGAACATTTTTCGATCGATTAATGCCGAAGTTAGGCATGATTTTGTTTTTACTCTTTCTCTACTCCTATTGGTCTAATTCCATCAGTTAACAGAATTTATCTTTAGTTTTAGATGAAACGCTTAAATATGGAGTTCAATAAAAATTGCCAGGAGTGCATTCAAAATTGTACATGATAAATTTTTGTGTGTGTGTGCGCATGAGAGTAAAAAACAAAACCACTGTACTTGCAATTAACGTAATTAATTAATTTGTTTATAACGCTTGTGTACTATCGTTTATGTAAATACCAAATCAACCCAAAGTCTTTCTCATCTTTACTATTTTCTGTAAAAGCAGCCAAATGTCATATTCTATTAAACGGTATCAACAGCTGATTCTGCATCTACAAATGCCACATCTGTTGCACACCTGTCCCTCCCCTCCCCCCCCACGAAGTATAAACATATCCAATAATGGCTTCCTATTTTCCAAACCCCCTTTATACTATTCATGGAGTATTTTACTTTATTCCTTACTCAATTTTATTCCGTACAAATAATACACGAGGCAGAAAAAAATTCATTCTATAATTAGTAAAAGTCCGTCACGCAGGGGCTGCGTAAACTAAGCAGATTTCCTCTGTGAAGTTTTACAATAGAGAAATCTGCATACTGGTAACACAACGCCACCGTGATTAGATAATGAAATCTTTCAGTTAATTAAAATAAATTCCCAACTGAAACGGCTTCTGAATTGTAAGAATAATTTATATTTTCTAAAGAAGGGGGGGGGTTGGATGAACAGAACGTATTTGCATAAATCTCACAAAGTAACGAAGGTAAGGTAAGGTTAGAAACGACAGGCAAGGTTAGAAGAAGCATCCACCTGAGCCAAGAAATGACGAAGATGGCCGACCTAATCCGAACTATACCCGACCACAGACTTAATAAAAATGCATAATAACGGAGATATTTTGAATTTTCAAAAATCCACCCCTCTAAACCCCCCCTCCCTCTGGTCCAATTTCAGCCATTAACGAACTTGATCTGTCATTTTACATAAAATGGTTAAATATCGAGTTTCGTAACGATCAAACAAAAATTCCGACCGCTAGAGCGTTAACAGACAAATATATATATACCTATATATATATATATATATATATATATATATATATATATATATATATATATATATATATATATATATATATAAAATTGTAACCTCTGTCTGTACATTGATTTTTTTCGCGAAATTTCACGATAACTTTTCGTTTCACATGTCATAGACACCATATCTGCATTTTGTTTCTTTCGTGTATGTTTGTTTGTTTGTTTGTTTGTTTGTTTGTTACCTTTTCACGCATAAACGGCTGAACCGAATTTTATGAAACTTGGTATGTATATTACTACTAACCCAACTTAGACTTTAGGCTATATTAATTTTCTCTGAGGCGAACAGGAGTGGGGGTTATAAGGGAAGCCTGAAATTAAAAATAGCGATATTTCGTTTTCTATTGGTTTTTCGGCAAATATGCACATAACAAAAGTTGTTTATTTTGTTATTTAGAATAACTTTTGTTATATACACTTTTGTCGTATACCGAAGTTTAAAAGCGTCATACGCTAAAAATTATAGCGGGAGTCAACAATATTATTTGCCAAAAAAGACTCAACCGAACTAAATAAAACTCGGTATGTGTATTAGCAGTGAGGCCTTCATTATAATAAGCCATACCAACATTTCTATGGACGGGCAGGAGTGGGGGTTATAAGGGAAGCCTGAAATTAAAAATAGCGATATTTCGTTTCCTATTGGTTTTTCCGCAAATATAAACATAACAAAAGTTGTTTATTTTGTTATTTGGAGTAACTTTTGTTATATACACTTTTGTCGTATACCTAAGTATAAATGAGTTATACGTTAAAACTTTAGCGGGAGCCAACAATGTTATTGGGCACTAACGGCTGAACCGAACTTAACAAAGCTCGGTATGTCAATTAGCTTTAATTCTTCCATAATTATAAGTTATATTAAAATTTTTAGGTTCGAACGGGAGGGGGGTTATAAGGGATGCCTGAAATAAAAATTCACCATATTTACATGTATAAGAGACGGGAAATATAAAAATATCGAAGACAGTGAAGCCTTATCGAACAAATATTCTATTTTTAGCAAATCCACGGCAACGACGGGTATCAATCCTAAACACTGGGACGGGTAAATGTCAAAATATTGTGCAATGTAAAGCCTGCTAAAAAATACTATCACCATTCAGCCTCAAATGAATTCCCGGGCGAAGCCGGGTATCTGAGCTAGTATATATATATATAGGGTGTGTTATTCTTCTCATGGACATTTGAAGAAATTTTTCAAAAATCAAAATTAGAGCTTTTTTTTTCTAAGAGCTGAAATTTTAATATTATCAAGCGTTGGGAGAATATTTCTATAAGAAAGAACTTCTATTGGAACCCCAAAACATTTTCACAATTCTTGAGAAGTTCAGATGGCTTTCCGCTTCTAGAAAACCTTCTTTTGAAAATCCCCATTGCTCCTTGTTATTTGTGCCACCTTTGCTACATTAAGTCTGATTCTACACTTAGCCATTCCTAAGTGATCGTCCTGACTAGCTTCTTCCCATTCTAAATAGCTTGATTTTATTTGACTCCAATATCTTTGTTTTACCACATTTTAATCAATTAAATATAAATCAAACTACTCTACTAGTGAATTGAATTAAACTATTGATAACAAAATCAATAATGAATTGCTTTTAGTTGAAGAAAAAGTCCGTCACGCAGGGGCTGCGTAAACTAAGCAGATTTCCCTCGTGAAGTTTAGTAATAGGTAAACCTACATACTGGTAACACAACACCACCGTGAATAAATACAAACGGAAATAAGAAATGTTTCATCCAATTTCAATAACCCGCCGACAGAAAGCGTTAGGTTAGAAATGTAAACAAACAGGTCTGCCCGCCTCACACCGGAAAGAAAAATAATTACTGAAATATATCAGTATATAACACATTAATTTTATTGAGAACTATTTACTATATCTAGTACTGTAATTAATAATGAGTAAGAATAATTGTTATCTCAATCAATAAAATTTTAGTAGTCCGAAACATTAAGATGGGGCGGGTCACCAAGACATATTTGCATTTATCTCGTATAACAAAGGTGTCTTCAATACAATTTTTGGTATTTCAACTTCGAATAATGTGATTTATTATGTAGCAGAGTATTGTTTATGTAACATGAGTAGAGGTTAGAAGTGGTGATTTGCTGATGGATGAAAAATACAAATATCTCGGTTAATATTCACGATATTGAATAAATGTATACAACAATATTTATAGTACATTTAATTTGCAATAAGATTGGTTGTATACAATTTTTCGAACGGAGATTTCTCGAAAATCCTCCCCTATAAACCCCTCCCCCTCCCCCTGGCCCGATTTCAGCCATTAACGAACTTGATTTTTCTTTTTACATAAAACACTAAATATCGAGTTTGGTAACGATCAAACAATAATTGCGACCGCTAGAGCGGTAGCAGACAAATATATATATATATATATATATATATATATATATATATATATATATATATACAGTTTTGAACGGACCTCATTTTCACCATCTCCTGGGTAGGATCGGTGGTCATTTGAGGAAAAGGTCGAAAATCGCTTCATGAGTACGACCTCAATAGCTGATTTCCCTTAAGGGGAATCTGCTAAAAGTTATAAAAGAATGTTGATAAAAAAGTAGATGATCCACAATTAACCTCTGTCCAACACACCACATAAATAACTATTAGTGATCTTATGCAATAACTATGTTCGACTCGATTTATAGAATTTAAGTAACACTCACGCATTCTTGAGAAATGTTTCTTTTGAGACATTTCCGTTCTTTAGCCTTTCTGGGTTCTTGTTAAATTGTTTATCTTTCAAACCAAGCGTAGTCATCCCTGTAAGAGGATATAACATTTTCATTAATTTATCTAATGTAATTCGCCTAATAAAAAATATATGAAAATCTGCAGAAACAGGACGAAATCCACAGTAATGTTAAACTTTCACTTACAAAAATTATCTAAACATTTAAATTATGGTAATCAGCATTCATACGTTCCTAGTACTCTATAATGGTTCCCTCTAAATTAGTTAATACTTATTTAACATCATAATTTAATTTAATTTAATCTTTTCACTGAATGTTTTTAAGAAATGTCATACAGGAGTTTTACCTTCCAGTTTTAATAACGTCAAAGATTTATTTATTACATTATACCGTATTTAGTATTGTCATTAGCGGTAGATGGATCTATAGTTCTTGCAACAAATGAGTTTCTGTAAAAAATGCAAAAAGCCTTTAGAAATCTTCTTCAGCGTCTCTAAGGAGTTTTCTTAAGTTCGGTTTAAGATTCAAAACTGTTCTTAGAAGATTGTATTTTTTATAATTAATAAGAATATGTGAGACAATAAAATGGAAATTAGAACAATCGAAGGTTGATGGGAATAAGCCTTTCATAGTTATTTATAACTATAAGATAATTTTGTATGTCCAATTCAGATACGGGTGAAATTTTATATTAGGATCGCTTATTAAGCAAAGATTTTAACTTGGTATGTCTTTATTTCTTAGCACTCCGGCCATTGGTTCATTAAAAACCTGGAATTCAAGAAATGGTTAAAATTTAATTGACCTACAGATTTGAATAACTAGGCTCAACGTAGGCAATTTAAGAATACCGAACAGAAACCAAAAATAAAAAATTAGTACAATTCTTCTCACGATTGAGACAGGAGCTACCTTAAAATACTGTTCACGTTGGATTGACCCAAGGCAGTGAAAGAAAGATGGAAACTCGAAGTCCTCAGGTCAGGTGAATGTGGGACGGATTCTAGTGGCAAGAACGAAGTTCTTCGAAAACAAGAAATAGAACTCAGAAAAAGTCCGTGACGCAGGGGCTACGTAAACTAAGCAGATTTCCCACGTGAAGCTATACAATAGAGAAATCTCTATACGAGAGCCGAATAGTTACGGCCGAACTAGCTTTTGGCGGAAGCGTTCGTTATCGGCCCACATTTAATACAAATGCAAATATCTTGGTTAATATTCAAGATAGGGGAAAATGTATAGAACAATATTTAGAATAGAAAAATATATAGATAGAAAAAAAAAATATATATATATACAGTTTTCAACGGACCTCATTTTCGTCATCTCCTAGGTAGGATCGATGGACATTTGAGGAAAAATTTCGAAAATCGCGTCATAAGTCCCTTAAGGGAAATCTGCTAAAACCAAGAGAGAAGGTCCCAATGACATGCATGACCAAGTCGAACCCTGGCGAGGCGTTTGAGTGTCGTGCTTGAAAGGTGAGTGAGGAAAGATGGAGAGCTAACAGCAGTTAAAGGAAAAGTGCTTGGTAAATGGAAAGAGCACTGTACAGCTGGTTAATTTGTTTCCTCGCAGAGAATGATGATAGAGACAGCACTGAATACCAATGTACACATACATACCTAGACTATTATACAAGAGCTAAAGATTCAGCAGGTACAGGTGGTATGAAGAGGCGATAAAAATATTACTTTGCAAGGCGGGTTGTTCAAATAGGTTGACGGGAGAGGGGGGATTCATACATTAAAGGAAAGTTGTTTTCTTCTCATGATTTGGGGAGAGAGTGTGTACTCTCCTGCTAGCTGGAATTATGACTTAAAATCTCAAATATTTACAGGATCCATTTAACAACAGGATACTGTCAGTGCTGATAGAAGGACAGCAACAAATCTATAACGAAAGAAAGGGGCTCAGGTTAGCCATGTGAGTTAAAGCGTTGACCTTTATCTCACATGGCAAACCTAGAGTGGCGAGTTCGATTCTCGCCTGGGCAAAGGAAATTATTTAGTGACGAAATTCACTAAATAACATCATAAAATCCCACCAGGCTAGAAAAGGGTGGTAACCTGTAGATAACCCGTCCCAATTAGCCTGAGTTGCAAAAAGTAATAATAATAATAACGAAATAAATATTATAGTCAACATGGTATAAGTTTGATTTTTCTAAGTTTATCATATTTGGTGTGAATAAACGCCAGTTAGGATGTCATTAGTAAATGAAACACCAACTATTCAAAAAAATGAATAACGATTGACGGGAAATAAATTTTAAAAAAATATATGAATAGATCTGCAACACTTCTCTCATTAAGCCTCTTCAGTAGGTTAATATCACTTAACCAACCACCCGTTGGTGTGCAATTATATATAGGTTTTGAAGCCAGGCTCTTTACAAAAGTGAGTATTGTATGGAAATATTTTAAACAAGATGAAAACACTGTACTCAAAAGAAATCATACTAATCCTAAATAAGGACACAAAAAATAGAGCGTTAATCAGAGCTGTGAGAAAAATAGAAAATGAAGCTTATAAAGGAAAAAACATGTAGTTAGAAAATAGTAGTTGACTTTTTTTCTTCCGAGTTAATAATTAGTAATTCCTAGCAATATATATACATATATAAGTGTGTGTGTGTTCGTATGTATGTATATTGCCTATGAAAATGCAATGAATCAAGTTTTTAGGATACAGGTTTCGTTTTTTAATTTTTGTAGGTGTTTCTTTAGAAATAAAATATAATTATTTGGTACACTCTCATTTGTGAAATAACTCCGATGATGTATTTATGAGTTATACTAATTCTTTTCATTCCTAGATCTACCTTTAAGAATCTAAATCTAAATTGTTTTTTTCGCTTTTAATATTCTCTATTGCATAATATAATAGGACAAGATCTTGTAGCATATCCAATCACTTATGCTTCCTTTCAGTTTCATGGTAACTTGAAACGTCAGTAACACGCCTATTACCAATTTCTATCCAGTCAGAGAATTACTATTCCTTCCCTATATTCGCCTAGTAGCCTTTCCCTCACGAAGTTTGCACCTTGATTTATTGTTTATAAATGGAACTAAAGCATGGCTCACTCTCAACAATAAATCAGTATGTTTCGTAAGAACGTGACTCTCCATGACCAGTTCGTAATGTTTATTGGATTAACAAACAAATTTGTAATAGCTTTATATTTTAGTCATTTGGGGGTTGACGGAGGTGAGCAATTTGATAATAGTGTTTGAATCTCTATGTCAGTAAACATTTCTCAGAACAACAGATCAGTTTGTTTTTCGTAAAAAACAAACGGATCGGGCTATTGAGCACCCTCGCCAGACATCCATTCAAAGAACTCCTTAACTTGCGAGCACTTATAAACTTTCGACCACAGTTGACCATATGCTGGAAGGAATACATCTCGTTACTAAGTTATTAAAGGCCAGAAGAAAAGTGTCCCTTGATAACGATGAGATACAGCCATTGGTAGCCAGTCAAAACACGCATAGGTAAGCTTTAATCTGCGGAGGGTTCCTTAAGTTAAATAGAGAATGAGCCAGTATGTTCGACATCTACTTTCAAAAACAGTCTACTTTGTCTTACCCGAGGAATGGGAAGTGAACCCATGAGCGGGCACATTTTGAACACTTCCTAATTCGGCTGCGAACTGCACTTTGAGCAGGAAAATCCAAAATCTTCTCAGTAGCAATTTTGGAGAGCCATTGATCCAAAGTGAAAATGCTTCATGTAGTAGTGATGGATGAGTAGAGTAATTAGGTGAATATTTTTGCAGGAACGAAAGAAAAGAATATTAACTTTTGAAATATCATTTTTTCCCCCTAGTAATATCTACAATAAATAGTAAATTTCTTGTAGGAAACACCAGCCACAGTTTCTACAATTTTTTTTTTTTTTTATCATAATGGATACCGTTGTGAAATATATTGTATAGTCCAACAGATTTCTATGCGAAATATCTCCCCAATGCCGACTGAGAGCAATAAGAAGGCATCTTCCGTTAAATAACCCAAGTTGCCTGAAGACTGACGAGATTGGAAGTGGACGGAGACCCTCTAGTGGCGTTGGATTGACTATACAAGGCTACGCAGGGGCTGTGTAAAACAAATTGTTAATTTGAATGGCCGTTTTTTTGTTAATTATGGGTTCTCCATGAGTTACCCTTTGGAGAATAATAATTTTTTTATTTATTGTTTTACTACCTCTGGCGGTAGAAGTTGGCATTCCTAGACGTTACTGAGTGAAGGAACCAAGATATAAGGTATAACATTTTGTATGACATCTCTCTTGAATTTTAAATATTCGAATTTTCTTGACATTCATCGAGTGTGGAACTTCGCCTCATTAATATAACCCCCCCCCAAGAATTATTAATTTTATTGTATCCCTTGTGGTGATTTTCGTTTTTAATAATAAAATATAAATGTATAAATATAAAACTCTCTCATTTGAGAAACATTCTGAAATGCCTACAATGGCTGCCTACTGATATTAACAATAGTGTTAGATTGCTTGATATTATATTTGTGAGTATTGAATTAGAGGGACAAGACAGTGATGGCATTGAGTGCGCTGAGCAATTCCAGGAAGACTGGTGTCGTAGGATTCCAGCACCCACTAATCAAGGAAGATGCTATCAGTTGGTTTTCCCAGTTTCTTTAAAGGGAGAGAGTTATGGTATATCCATACTTTAATTTAACATATGTTAAAAAGTCAAAACAAAGGAATAGATCATTGTATTGTACTACTATGAAAATAAAGTAGTGTATTTGAATCTATTAGAGCACGATTATTACTGTTTTGTAGGGACAGGGAAATTCGTGAATTTGTCACATCTCACTATTTTTCCTCATGTATGTCTCCCCTTTCAAGCTCTTGTTAGTTCAAAGATCAAACAAATTCCGTTATTAAATAGAGGAATAAATTTACTTATAAGTTGAGACCCTATCCAAGATCGACGATTATGAAGAAGAGTATTTTTAGTAGTTTGAATTTGAGATTACAAAATTTCTTATCAATTTCATGAAATTTCAAATTTCACTATTTAAATTTCCTTTGAACTATTGTTTTTCAAATTTATGTTGCGTTTTTCTGTTGTCTTCTTAAGTTAAAAAGTTTTGCAATGGTGTGTTAGTTTTTCTTGATACACTACAATTAGAATATTAAGGGAACGTCAATGTAAAATTCCATTCCTAGAATTGGAATGGAACACTATGATTATAAAGTCTTTAAACCAGTCTGTACACCGGGAGACAATAATTGGGAGATTTAATAAGCGAAGAATGAAATAAGAATAATAATTACCAACACAATACTGTTTTACTGTAATGGATCCCATATTGAGAGGATCAAATGAAGTGTAGAGAGATGATATGTGTCGGTCTTCGAATAGAACAGGCGGTGAGTCCAGGATACCAGAGCGGAACATAAGGCACTTGTCCAACAGCTGGGTGAGATACTCTACAGGATCATCTGTAAACAATTAATATTGCTCATGTATTTTTAGTATTTTAAAGCATGACTAAATAAAGAAAGAAAAAGGTTTTGCGGAAATCAGCAACTCTCGGAGTTTTCACTAATGACAAAGCAAGAACACATATATATTTTAGGTTGTTGTTATATAGCTTAGAGATCTTTAGTCCCCCCTAAGCGAGATAGGAGGGATTACAAATCAGAGTTTCTAAGTAGAGTTAACAACTCGACGTACTGCATCCACTATCGAAGGAGGAGATGGAATGCTTATATATATATATATATATATATATATATATATATATATATATATATATATATATATATATATATATATTGTACATTGTTATTAGAGTGTAATAGGTAGTGTTTGTGTTAATTCTACTTACCAAGACTAAAGAAATTTAAAAGCTATTGTACATCACTGTAGTTCCTTTGTTTACATTAGGAGTACTAAGTGTAATCTCAAGTTTGTTATAATTGGCTTGGTCATTGCCTTATGTTTTGTATTATTACAGTATATTGTCTTTTGTTTGTTGAACTCTGTAGTAATACAAAGCATAAGGCAATTACCAAGCCAATTATAACAAACTTGAGGTTACACTTAGTACTCCTAATGTAAACAAAGGAACTACAGTTTTAACTAAACTAATATTAAATAAACTAATATTATTTTATTTATTTATTTCCTTCTCGAAGTTGCCCAACGAGAAGGTGTTTTATTGTCTACGTGGCCGTACAATATCTGTACACAACATGTAATTGTTAAATTTAATATAAGAATTTAAAACTTGTTAATATAATTACAATATTTTTATTTTTACAATATCAATTAGAAGAGAATATGTAGTTTTAACGAGGTTGAGAATTGGCCATTCACGACTAACTCACACTTACCTACTTACTGGTGAAGACGAACTCCACTGCCAACACTGTAACTGTAGACTTACTATAAAACATATACTTGGTGACTGCTATTTAAGGACTCACATAGACCTGCCATACACTTTGACTGAATTACTAAATGATTGTAGCCCGTATATAGACCGCGTATTACACAACTTGAAACAAAACATTTTCAAAAAATTATAATGTAGGGCAATATTGAAAATATTTGTAGAAATAAACATACTTACGTAAATATAATAATTATATGTTATATGTTAAATAAGTTCAATATGTTATATGTTGAATATGTTATATGTTAATATGTTATATGTTAAATATGTTGTATGTTAAATAACAGATTCGTCGCTAAATCGCCCCAGTTGCGAAATGCAATTATTGTATGAATAAATAAATAAACAATATTTTTAACAACTACTGGAAAATAAAATAAATAACACAACATATTTCTTATCCATAATAACTCCCCATTTTTCCTAGTAGTTTACCAATTTATTCAGCAAATTTATTTAGTGCCTTATAACACATGTCCCTTTTCCCAATTTTATTTCAACTTCAGTCTGGAAGGTATATAATATATATACATCACTTCCCATATACATATATAGGAGTACATGTACATATATATATATATACATATATATATATATATACACACACACCCATACAGGGTCATTTATAAAGAATGAACTGTTTTCAAAGCTTTATAGTGCTTTACACCAGCATCGCAGCAGAACAAGTTGTGATGCGATGCTGGAAATGGAACATGATGATGATGATGACACCATAAAACTTCAACACCGGTTAAATACATGTGTCCTTATTGCAATCTTGTATTACAGTCTGTTAATAAGATATAGCTTAAGGAAATGTGTTCATTCTTTTTGAAAGATCCTGTTTACATGTTCTTATGTATCCTAAGTAGGATCACAGACTAAGGGAAATCTGGTAAAATCAATTAACTTTGATTCAATATTGACACAAAATCCATTTCTGAATTAAAGTGACTCCCCACAAATATTTCCAAAAGTAATAAAAAACGTGTGTACTTTAACCAAACGCGATGGGTATTTTAGAAACTAAAATTGAAAAAACTAGTATGTTTTAGGAGTAAAGTTTTAGGGCACTTGTGCGGGGAACACATAAACTAATTAAAATATCACTCATTTTGAGAAAGGTTTGAAGTTACTAAGTCCCACTATAGCCATCAAGATTATAATATTAAAATAACAAAACAACAGTAACAAATTGGTTGCATACTTATAAATGACACTGTCGGTTTTAAGTACACATCATTGTCTCAGTGACATTCAACATTCAATTCTAGATCCAGATTAAGTTTATTATTATCCCAAATGTTAAAATTCTTGTTTTCATATGGACACAATTATTTACTGTAATAAAGTGTGTGACCTAAATACCTAACAGTAATTAGGTAGCATTATTAAGAAGATTGTAGACCATAGTAGAAAGAGAGAAGACCAGTGGACCAAAGGCGTAGATCCTCTTCAAATATTTGTTTTATGTCTTATAGAAAGCATGGACCGGAGCAACCTCCAGGAGCAGGACACAAAACAAACAAGCACTTTTGCTCTTTTTAATAACGATTTTTTTTTATTATTACCTTGTGAATATCATGTTCAATTATACAGTTGCATAAGGAGTGGCCTTCGAGAAACGTGCATGACTTGCCGAGAAGACAAGAGCTGAGGGATAGAGGAACCTTAAGAAAGGGAAGTACGACTCTCACCGTCTTGGGAAGAAAGAAGCAGTTATTTCTCTCCCTCTATAAGGTACGATCGCTGTGAGGTTTATGTTGCCTTTAGCAGCAAAAACTACCGCCACTACTTCAATCTATACGTGTCCCCGCTATCGAGCTTTTATGGCAGGTCATACTGAGAAGAAATGGCTAAATGACATGATGCCTTTCCTTTATGGACAATTTTATTGGCTCAATCACTGTCACCTGGGAGGGCAAATGGGCTTTTAGGTTTTTGTGTATCCCGTGCCATGCGTGACTAACTTGTATTTATTGTAGTAGACTTCCTGCTATATTAATAAAGTTAAATATGTCCCTGGGACCAGAATCGTGGAAAAGAAATGTCTTTGTTCACCATATACTCATCCTTGACATGTTAGACTGTTCCAAAATAATACAATAAGAAGAAAATCTTCTTCCTAAATAAGGCCCTTAGGTTGATAAAAACTATTGTATTTACAAAAATAAGTAAACTTATATTAACAAAAATAACAAAGTAAACATATGTATAATGTGGTTGAATCAGTTTTTTAAATAGGATTTTACTCAGTTTTCATAGGATAAAAGTAGTAGAAGACTGTTCCCGCCGAGGCATTTGAGAGTGTCTTTTTAGCTCTTTTTTAAGGATAGATCCTTCATTTATTTGTATCTGTATATTATAAATGCGGACATTCAGTGATGTATTATATAAATCATTCAGAGTGGTATTATATTTATAACATCCATTAATAATTTATCCCTTCTGGTGCTTTTAATGTTTGCTTGACTTCACCTGAAGACAAGAAGAAACACCTTTACTTACTTGTAATTCTCTAACTTTGTGATCTTAAATGAAGAATAAGGGATTCTCTGCTCACGGAGAGAATTCTTTAAAAGTAAGTGCATACATATGAATATCAATGAAATATTTATTATATACGAATTTTGACAAAGGTACAGTGTGGAGCAGAGAAATGCATGTTTTTTGAGCTGCTAGTACGCGGCAACGAGAGGGGGTAGTGTCCTTGAATGAATGTTGGCAGACTGCGCATACATTGCAGTTTCAGTCGCTATGGACCGTTGGAGCGTAGTGGAAGTGGTTCGTCAGATGTTCCCAGGACATTTTATTTCGAGATATGATGTTTACTGGCCCCTTCGCTCACCCGATTTGTCGATGTGCGGCTTCTTTTTGTGGGGATATTAAAATCCAAATGCCAAATCCATGAACAAGCATCGCACAATCGAGGACTCAGGAAATTGAAGCCGTGCCGAATTAAATGTCTGAGAGAGCCATGCGTAACTTTCGGCAAAGGATCCAAGTTTGTAACCAGCAAGAAGTACGTCATCTCCAAGACATTATTTTTCAAACATAATTAAAGTATGTATGTATATTCAGAAACTGCATTAAAAATCGATGGCTTTATGCTTGTTTTTATTATTTTTATCAAACAGTGTCCCAGTCATTCAGTAATGAAAAACATGCGTTTCCTCTGCTCCACCCGGTATAATAAATTCAATAAACGTGTTTTTTGTATGACCTAAATAGCCAAGTTAGCAATGAATGTTAATTCGCAGGCCTTAATGTGCCACCTTAAACAGTTAATTTGATTCGTACATAAGTATAAATATTTAATTACCCACTGAATATTTAAATAATTCCATTAATTTCATAGGTTAGGAAAGTTTAGAGACATGTAGGCACCCTGTCCTGACTAGCCTTTCTCGCTCGAAGTCAATTCACTTTTAAAATGATATAATTACTTTTCCAGATATTCTCCAAATCACGTACTCTTCTCGTGAAGAAGAAATTACACTAATGAATTCACGGAAAGTGGCAGGACTTCTGAGTACGAGGCCTAGATATTGCACGCGTTGTTCCATATTCCTTCCAATACGTGTGGTGCGCGTAATCTCCCAAGGGTGGGTATATGTTGACAGAGTAATATTCATCGTTCCCACATCATAATGATTTATTAAGGTCAAAGCGTCGTCAATAAAAAAGGAGATAAATAAGACTCTTTTTCTGAGTAAGATACAGGCGTGAGATTGTTGCCTGTTCCTTGTTGTACTAGGATGGAAGGGAGTAGCCAAGTGCAGCTCAAGTGGTTATCTGCCTTGTAAGAGATAAGTGATATTTCCTAAGGGAAGTGAGGCAGTCATATATTCCCACGGAGACCACATGGAGCACATATGACGGTCGGCACCTTCGCGTCCTTCGCGCCGTGGGACCCGAGCAATCGCCAGGTCCGCCATGTGCGTGCAACCTTTTCGGCAACAGCTACGCCAAATATAAATATCTATAGCTAATTTGTAAGCCAATATAGCCTGGGGAAATATAGGCTGAGCCCCATAATATAACACCATCCTCGCAGCCGATCACATGCAATATTATTATAGTGCTATCCAAAATCATTGCCAATGTTAGTCATGCAAACCTAGTTACCTAACCTCAAAACTAATTACAGAAATGCTGGTCGGCATTTCACGTAAAATGCATAATATTTAAATTGTTATTTATTAACCTTTACTTTGTGATCCTACGGCTAATTGGGACGGGTTGTCTATAGGCCCCCACTCTTTTCTAGCCAGGATGGGACTAATGATTTTATTTAATAAGTTCGTCACTAAATAAATTCCTAGGCGCGAATCTTACTCCCCATTCTAGTATTCACATGTGAGATTCTGAACAATGTCTTGACTCACCATTTATTTAAGTGGATGTAAATAAATAATAATTAATTAACTCACTTTGCTAATCTGAGCCACCCATAAAATTTATAACAAATGATGAATCGTAAAACAATTAAGATTGAGTCAATTTAAAAATGTCTGAACAATAACTATTTCTAACCTTGGGTTGGTCTTAATAAAATTTGTAAACCTACAGTCATGGGTTCCCATCCTGGCAATAAAAGGAAGGTAACCTAACCTGTAGATGTAATTCCGTAGCTTCTAAATGACACGTTCCGACTAGCTTCAGTGTCACAAAAAATAAGGTAACTTAATGAAGTATTAGAAATTTATTATTTTTTAAAGTGATATGAAAGATGTTTTTAGAACTAACCTATATGTCCTGTAACATCTTTTGATCTGATATATCATGTGGTCCAAAATGGCTGACAGGATTTTGTTGTTAGATCACGTGGTAAAAATATTGCAACCCATAAGTACTTTTTCTACGTTAAAAAGAGATTTTAAAAGTAACTTAAACCGGGTTCTTACATTAATACAAGAATTGCAGCGCAAATTAGAGCAGAAAAATGATGACTTTTCTGGTCTACAACTAGTCGAGAAGAGAAGGTTAGTAACTAACCACCCTATTCTCAAATTGTGAAATAAGCCTCTTATTTGTGAAATATTAAACTTTCATACAAACTAATTGTTAAAAACAAGAAAGTAGACACAAATATAGAGGAAACTAGGACTGCATTTAAACAAATAATTAACCTCGTAGACATGAAAGTGGGGATCAAAAATATGAAAGCCACCAAGAAAGGTTATGTTATTATTGAATCTGTAAATAACAATGACAAAGTCAATACAACAAAGACTGGAATTCACTAATTCATGTCTCAATGCTAAATCTATAAACAAATTAAATCCATCTGTTTTATTAAAAAATATTCCAGATGAGGTCACCAAAGGTAACCTCTCCAGAACCATATTAACACGAAATGAAGAACTACGTTTAAATATGGATGAAATTTCCACAATTTTACCTTAACATGTTAATACAACATACAGATTACTACTACTATTGCCACAGATAAAGATTACTGTTACTATTACTAACTTTGTCATGAGATCAGGAAATATGATTACTGATTGTAAATCATTATTATTGTTAAACACTTATCAAATGCAACTTTTAATGGTCATGTATTCAATCACAAAACACTCATATAATATTATTCATTATTTTTACTGAAAATTAGTAAATATAAAGAATCTTTGACACCATGTGGTTGACTTAACCTATATTTGAAATAAATTACAAAGTATATGGAATATTTCTTTAATTATCGTATGGTTTTGATGATAAGAGATTTATGGTTAGGTGACGTTCCATTCCAACAGATGTTTTTCCCTGTTGTTTGCAATACCAAAACATTTGTTTTTTTCCAAATCAAATTTGCACCACATAATATTTCATGGAGAAAAATAAATTGATTTCATTCCTATTAAAATTTTTACAATGAAATTTAAGGTATTGCTACAGCAAAAAAGCTACAGAGATTTTAAAAAATTCTATTGAAAAGAATAACATTGGCATTTGTTTGATACAGGAACCATATGTTGGGACTAAATTAATTCCTAATAATTTCAGAATATTTCAGAAATATAGCACAGCTTCAAGATCACAGACCATTATTAATAATAAAAATATTGATGTAATTTTATATTCATCTCATGGTAGTGAAGATATAACCGATACCACAACTGAAATACGCTGCTCTTAATATTTACTAATAAGTGCTTATTTGGATATTACTTCCGATAACTCTGATATTAATAACCCAACTAAAATTATTTTTGATTATAATGTACAAAAAATAGTACTTGGACAGTAACGCTTAGATCTTGAATTAAAGAATTTCAAACAAATATAGACAACATGCATAATGACTTGGTAAATTATCTTAGGCTATATGATTTCAACATAACTGTAAACAAATTTACTAAAATACTATCAAAGGCGTTTAAGAAATCCTTTAAGATCTGTAACGGTTCAAAACTTATTCAAAATATACTCCTAAAACAAGGTGGGACGAAAACTTGACAAGACTAAGAAAGGAAACAAATAGACTTAGGGAAGTATTTCAAAAGAGGCTCGTTACGATTACGAAAACACAGAAAAGAATAATTCACAAGACACAGGCAGAAATATAAATATATAAAAAGCAATACATAAAAATAAAATTAACTCTTGGAACGCTTTTGCAACATAGACAAAAGTCAAGCTTGGGGGTGGCCTTATAAATTTTCAAGTGGCAAATTATATACACCCTTCATACCAAACACAATTAAAAAAAAAACAGTACATACACCTCTTCACTTACAGACACCTACCAATACTTATGTGACTCTCTCATTAAAAGTGGTAACATAGGTACTGATACAAACATTCACAAATAATAGAGGCAAGATATTTTAAAAACCCCGGCCACACCTGATGATATTCCTTTGTCTAATGATGAGATCATATATTCTATAGAAAATCTGAAGAGAAATAAATCGTCAGGACTTGATGGAATCACTGGAGAAGTTTTTAAAGCTGTATACCATATTTTTCCAACATTTATAATTGAACTGCACAAAAAATGTTTCAATGATTGTATATTTCATTATAAATGGAAATTATCAAAACTTATTCTTTAAAAAAACCCCTGGAAAACAAGAAAATATGATTTCTTCCAGAAGACCTAAATCTCTCATACCCTCACGTGGTAAAGTCCTAGAACGTAAAGTTAATAAAAAACTCGCATTTTTTATATTAAAATAAATTAATGCATCCAAACCAATTTGGTTTTACCCCTCAGACATCGTCAGCTGAAGCTTTACAAAAAGTGGTTACTTTTACTTCAGAATCTATGAACACAAAATAACATATATTGGTCATATCACTTGATATAAAAGGTGCATTTAATAATGCGTGGTGGCCATCAATTTTGCTCACTCTAAAAAAATTTAACTGCCATACAAACCTTTACAGAATAGTATATAATTTCTTTCAAGAAAGAAAATCATACATCATTACGAATAATATTGCCATACAAAAGACACAGACATTAGGCACACCACAAAGGTCAGGAGTTTCTCCACTATTATGGAATTTATTAATTAATAACTTACTTAACCAAGAAATGCCACCAAATGTAAAATTACACTGTAATCACTAAATAACAATTCAATTCACGACCCTCTCATAGAACAAATTCTACACACGTTAAATTTACTCTACCAACAACAATTTGACATCAATTTTGTATGGATTCATGGACATTCTGGGATTTTGGGAAATTAAGTTGCTGATAAAGCCAGCTACTAAATATTCCGAAATCACAGAATGTTACACAGAAATACCGGATACTCATTAAAAATTACTACACACAGGCTGCATAAAGAAATGGCAACAGCATTGGACAGTGAATAAGGACAACATTTAAAGACTTTCATTCCCGGTATTGCAGAATGCTTGAACATTAAAGATACACCCACTGAACCCAATTATTAACTGGACGTGGCTCAATTAAAGTGCACCTAACCGGATTTAAACTGACTTATAACCCATTATGCCCATGTGATTTTACTACTGAACAGACATGCACCCATCTCTTACATGACTGTCACTGCTTTCAAACGAAAGTTACCTTTTAAAAGAGACAGTAATGAAAATAACAAATCGATGGCCTGTTGAGGATAGAATTTTATTCTATAAGTGCAATAAAGTACTGAGGAAATTTGCAGAAGTATTATACGAGAAAATCAATTATTGGAATAGCTTTATGTGTAAATTGATAATATACTATTATTATAAATTCCATTTTATTTTTCATAAGTTAATGTTTTGTTTATTATGTTTTAATTTATATATTGGAGTTAAGATTAATTATTTATATTTATATCTTTTTTAAAAAAATTGTATGCATTGTTTAAAATTTGTTATTAATCTACAAATACTATACATGTAATGTACTATATTGTGCGGGACATGTAGGAAATAAACTGCCTCTCTGAAGGGTTACTTCATTGAGGAAATAAATTAAAAATAATTTATATATAATTTTTGAAGTTTTTGGAGTGGTGGTTTTTATTGGTCTTCCTTACAACCCCATAGGACAGCCCTAAGAAGTTGGAGCAACTCTCTCTCTCTCTCTCTCTCTCTCTATATATATATATATATATATATATATATATATATATATATATATAATAAATTACAAGTGCATTTGAAGACACTTTTAAAGCTTTCGTGATATGTACAGAAATGCTCTCATTAAGAGCAATAAGTGATATAACCTATTCAATAGGAGTGGCCATCGAGCCTTAGGAGTACTAGACGGGAGGAAGTAGTTCTTGCCAGACTCAGGATCGGCCACACATACCTGACACATAGACACTTAATGACAAGGACTGATAACCCTATATGCAAATACTGCAACAAACGCCTTACGATAAAACACATACTGACAGACTGCATCCAACGAGAAAACCTTCACATACCCCACGATATGACAGAACTATTAACTGACAGCAGCCAATATATTCCACAAATACTAACATATCTAAAACACATCAACATTTACAAAAACATATAATACAAAATAGAACAGGTCTACAGCATATCTAAAAAGATTTAAAAGGGTTAACTTTTATTATATTCTTTGGACAAAGCACGGATATGAGAAAGAATCAGATATTAAAGAAATATTTTCCATAATATAAAAGTACAAAAAAAGGTAAGCACATGAAGGAGTAAATATATCATCCTAATAATGCAAATCACCATCGCTATGGGGTACAAAACTAAATAAATAAAAAAAAAATAATATAAATGTACTAGTATATAAGAATAACATAATTTTTTTATTAAAACCATTTGAAATTATTGTCCTTATTACTAGTCGAATGTTTACTTATGTTTGTTTATGTAATGTTTATTTATGTTTGTTTATGTCTTATGTTTATTAATTGTCTTTATTACTCGTTATTTTCTATATATATATATATATATATATATATATATATATATATATATATATATATATATATATATATATATATATATATCTTTATGATTATTTGTTGTATTTAATTTTTTATTTGTTATTTCAGTTTTTTGTTATTTTTCTTTAATTTTGTTTTGTTGTTGACATTTTACATTGTGTAACTTTGAGCCAAATCGCCAAGATGCGGGTGCTCCTGTATAAATAAATATAAATATTCAATAGAAGCTAAATATTTGCTTTAATACCAGTGAAATTTTATATCTCTTTTACCATTGTAATTATAAAGTGATATATATATATGTAAAAGATTTTCATTTGTCATAAATTGGTTAACATATATTTACAATTTCTTTATTAATACCCATACAACCCGTGGTGGCTCTAGATCCCTGCACGAATATATCTCACTACACCTATTCATATATTTACCTTTAAATTTTTGATTTATTGGGAACTTATTACTATTAGTACTATTATTGGGAGTTAGTATTAGTACTAATAATTACTAAATTACTATTAGTACTCTTATTGGGAATTGGTACTCTTATTATTAGTACTCTTATTGGGAAGTGCAAGAAAAAATTCGCCGTGACCATGCTTGCTGGGATAGAGTATATTCTGCCTTAAAATGTTATTATTTATTGATGATCAAAAAAGTACCAATAATTGCAGATGTGGCACTAGAAGACTAATTGTAAGTGGTTTTATTGATATGGCAACTATAAGTCAGTGATTTCACTTTCGCATAAATACAAGCTGGAAAGTTGGCCAAGGAATGCAATCCAACAAGGCGGAATTGTATCGAATGTTGACTGGTAAGATACAAGTATGGAAATATCTAAGAAGGAAGGAAGGTGGGGCCAAGGGTACGTGGGAACGCGAGTCTTGCAAGGAAGTAAATTGAGGTTATCTGTATTGTATCTGTTATCAGTTGATAACGACCGCCGTTCTATCAGTCAGCTACAAGTAGGACCGCATTCTCAGCCCACAGCCTAACCTGATGACGTACATGTGTAGAGGGTATTAGCAGTCTTGAATAGGGCGATTCATGCACTCAGACAAAATCATGGAACTGATTTAAACATACGGAGAACACTATGTCTTTTAGATTGGACTTTTACAGACTAAGGAACTGTTGTTCAACAAAATAGTGTCATTCATTTACAACCAATTAATTCGTTCTATTATGCTGTGCCATGCCAAATTTCTTGCCAAGACATGTCTTCAATGTAGATTAATTATGTGAATATGAAATATTTTTCGTCATTTAAATCTAATGCAAAGGGAGTTCAATTTTATGGGTGACAACCATTCACATACTTTTCTGAATGCTAACTTAGCCACAATTTTTAATGGACTACAAAAATTAGAACCAGTTAATCAAATTATCATTTTAACTGTGTTCGTCATAAAAATACTCTTTAAATTGATCTCATTTCTCAAATTACAAATCCCCTAAACCATTCGGCTATTAGAAGAACAGTATCAAAAATGTTTAACCCCCAGGAAATTAAACTTATTAACAAGGGAAATTAGTACTTGGGGTTTTCTCGTGATTGTTTCAATACATTCAACAATTTTTTCAAGTATCAGTTTATCCGTACACATATTGAACTATAAGCAGTCCATTACATCGGTGCTACAGTATCTCATAGTGAGGAAGGCCTCACTGATGACATCATCTGGATATTTTAATTTCACTTATACCCTTAGTAACTACACAGTGTAAACAAGACATTAAACTTAAGATAGATTTAGTTAAATAATGCAGCAGCTTGAGAAAGTTGTATGAGCAGAGGAGTGGCGACTGAAAATGAAGTAACGCTCATAACCTTGTTACTTTTCAACATACAGAAAAATATATTGTAGAACACTTGTAGTCCTTTCTTTGTAAACAAGATCGATTAAATAAACGTTTACGATTTAATGTACAATAACAGAGATCATTCAACAATTAAATTCTTCCTCTTCTCTTAATTTTTGTTATGTCTGATCTTGGCTGTTACGAATTTTTGTTTTAGTTTTACCTGAATTGCTTAAATATGGAGTTTGGTAGTGATAAATAAACTGGGACTACAAAATTCTTAACAAATAAACAAACACACACATAGGCATATTCTGTTAGCATTAAAGATCTTAGAGATCATTAATGCCTCTGATAACCTCCCCAAAGTCTATCTTTCCTAAGCAACAGCTTTTCAAGAACAAAGTGGTAAGAGGGGGAGGAGTGGGGTCAGGGTCAGTTAATTTTCGAGTAGGAGAAGAGTGTATTAAACTGCAGACATGACTAGACTGGTTATATACTATTTTTTGAACCGAATCTTAATAACAGAGACATTTAGAACTTTTCAATTTACCCCTTCTATAAACTCTCACATCTCGAGTTCCGAAATCAGCAATTAACCATTAACGAACTGGATCTTTAGTTTTATCTAGAAAGTTTAAATATCCTGCTGGGTAAAGATCAGAACAAAAATTACGGCCACCAGAGCACTTTCAAACAATTACAACCATTAGAGAGAGCGCTCACAATCAATTGCGACCATCATGATCTGCCGTTCGAAATATATTTTCAAATCCCAACGTAAGTGATGACGAAGATAAGGCCCATTCGCATATTAAACGTGAATGGACCTTATTTTCGTCATACCTTGGTAGGATTAACGGAAAGTTGAGATATTTCTCGAAAGTTGCACCATGTGTACAAACTCTAGAGATGATTTTATCATCAGGGACATCAGCAAATAAAGCATTTCAAGAAATTGATTTGCTGCAGGTATACCACTGCGAGCGGCCTGAATACAATCAACGGTCCGTAAGTTTAATCCCTTCTTCATCCATCAGGAGAAGATATGATAATTCTAATCTATATCTCCATATGTGAATAAAGGAGAAGATAGATGCTCGTACATAATAAATAATATAAAGGCGTAGGCGTGGGATAACGAGAAGAGGCGATCACTATCTGCAATTAGGCCATGCTCTCCCCCCAGAGGATCTCCTTTATTTTCACTGTCTTTCAACTAGATCTCTAGCTGTTCGACAACTCAAATAGTCAGCCTAGCTTATATTAGTCTCACTCTATACCTTAGACACAAAAAGTCCGTCACGCAGGGGCTGCGTAGACTAAGCAGATTTCCCTCGTGAAGTTTAATAGTAGATAAATCTACATACTGGTAAGGCAACACGACCGTCAATATTAAGTGAATAAATACAAACGGGAAGTATCTGAAATGTAAACAAACAGGTCTACCAACGTCTCACAGGAAAGAAAAACAATTACTGAAATATATCAGAATATAACACATTAATTTTGTTTAAACTATTTATTATATCTAGTGCTGTAATTAATAATAAATCAGAATAAATTTATCTCAACCAATCAAATTTTAGTAGTCTAAGAACTAGACGGGGAGGGGGGTCACCAGAACATATTTGCATGTATCTCGTATTAATAAAGGCCTCTTGAAAACAATATTCGGTATTGAATCCCCGAATAAAGTGGTTTACGGTGGTTTACCAACATTTATAGTAAATTTAATTTATTATAAGATTGATTCTATACACTTCTTCGATCCGACGTTTAGTTACGAAGATATTTTGAATTTTCAAAATTCTCTCCTGTAACCGTTCGCCCCCCCCCCCCTACCTCTTGTCCGATTTCACGAAATTAATCTTTTCTTTTACATAAAACGATTAAATATCGAGTTTGGTAACGATCAAACAATAATTGCGACCGCTAGAGCGACAACAGACAAATATATATATATATATATATATATATATATATATATATATATACACACACACACAAACACACACAATTTAAACGGACCTCATTTTTGTCATCTTCTAGGTAGGATCTCGATGGACATTTGAGAAAAATTTCAAAAATCGCGTCATGAGTACGACCTCAATTGCTGATTTCCTTTACGGGAAAACTGCTAAAATAACTTTTTTAGTTTTTACTACAGTTAATAAACTACTTAATGTGACTACAGCGTGTTGGACGCGTACTAAAGTAATCTTGTAATTAAAAAAAGGGAAGATCTTAAAAAATTGAATAATGTTTTAATCAATATATAGCGGAGGGCCGACAAAGGTTAAAAACCTCAACTGATTTTAATAAGAATTTGGGGTTTTCCATTTGTGTTGGCTTTCTGACATATGTTGTTTAATTGAAGTTAAATAGGTCATATTTTCACAAGAAATAATGTTTGCACAATGGACTTGTGTACTTGCTCCGTGACAAGCATAACATAAAATTAAAGTATCTCTGACACTCTATACGTTAAAATAAACGAACGGAAGGATAAAAAGGTCAAAACACCTCCACTCTTAATACTTAATTTATTAACTGCAGAGTACTTTCGGGCCATCGTCAGAGCACTGAGCACTGATTTTATATGCGAAATGCCAGGTGGCAAAGCAGAGAGCACTAACGAGGAACACTAACGTTTCCTTTATTTGAAACTTGTATGTACCTTAACTAATTCTTTCAATTTATCTCTCTTGTATTTTTCTGATATATTCTCTATATCCACCCACACCTTGTTTTGCTTTATAGCCACCTGGCATGTCGCATATAAAATTATGTCTTTGAATTGCACGGCCTTTGTACATATAAAAAGACCTTTTTATGTTTTGTTTTTTTCATTAGTGTTCAAAAATTAGTTCACTTCTCTTGTTCTGTTCATTATTTAGCTCTGAAGAAGGGGGCCAATGGTGACCGAAACTTGTAAGCACGTCCAATAAAATTCTCTATAAGAAGAATTAAGAAACCAATCTTTAGCCGATACCCAACCATCCTCTACTAGCTTGCTATACCAATTCTTCTTTGGGGTAATCCATAACAAGGTTCATATTTACCAATCAATAACTGCAAGAACTCTACTTATCGGAGGGGGCAGACCCTATAAATTTTAATTAATATTATCCAGCCCATTGTAGTCATATGTTATGTTATTCAATGAAATAAAACATTATATTCCTACATACCAGGTTCATTAATGAGCAAATGATTCATCATAAACTGAAGAAAATCATTTATGCGTCTTCTTTCTAGATAAAATTCTGTTTCCTGTACTACCGGAACGTAGCATTTTTCATTTTCCTCCTATACATATAGATAGATTTTATCTAAATAATTTTAGCAGATTTTTTTAAAAATTAAACATGCTGTTAACTTAAACATATACAAGTCATATATCATTATCCTAGTTAACATTAATAATCAATAGCACAGTAACCTAATAGATTGAAAGATAACACATTGTCGAATATAGTTTCATGTCTCCGACAAATTATCCTTGTTTAAATAATAAAAAAATTATAATTAAATAAACAAAATTATTAATAATTTTAATTTCTGAGGGATATAATAATTTTATGATATGAAATAATAAATGATTCAGCAATAGATGATTTTCTTCAGTTAAGGTAAATCATTAAGGGTTTTGTACCCCTTCCACCTAGTTCTCGATTTAAGAACTTCAATGTTAATATTCATTCATAAGTCAGTTATCCCTAAGAAACCTACAAATTGCCCAGAAATCCATATGGAGAGTTTCATTTAATACATTCAATGACATTATTGTCTCAAACTAATTCTTTTTTCTGGATATTTAGTTTATAGATCGTTATACGCCAAACTTTATATAATTGATTTCAATTTGAATAACAATATTGTTTATTGAATTTTGAATTGCAACTTCTTCTATATGCATTTTTGATAAAAATATGAGACGTCCTCTTTCCCCAGTTCAACCTGAAGGACATTAATGAAGCCGATGAAATGGACGAGGTAAGTTTGCCATAAACAACCACTCTTTCGAATTCATGCCTTTCGATCCATTCTTTTATGAATGAACAATATCTATAAAAACTGACAGACTGACAGAAAAAATATGATGGATGTTTAGAGAATGTCATTCTCCCTAACTAATTTAATCTAGTCAAATTCAAATTGTTTTTTGTTGCTAGAGAATGGAGAAAGACTATCGATTATGGATATAAAAGAGGAAGTATTGTATTGCAATATATCCTTAATTAAACATTATTCTTAATTCAGTCTTACATATTCCTCACCCACCTGTTCTAAGCATATTTCTTCCTCCTGTTCTATTTCTTGGATTGGCTCATCATAATCAACTCCATCTCTTGGATACTGATCGAAAAAAAATAATATTAATACTATTTGGATATTATTAAGTATTAATACACTCAAAAAGTCCTATCTAATTATTTAGTTGAATTTAATCTATAATAATTGGAAATATCCACCATTATAAGAAACAAAAACAAGTTTAACGAGTACGAATCATGCTTCAAAGCATTAATAGAAATTAAAATTACATATTATATGATATCACTTGTACCATCAAGCAGGATAAACTGGGATGGCTGGGACATGATGAAAATTTAAATTCGATAGACTGCCCAAGAAAGTGGTACGTGGTACACTATGAGGACCTCGGAAAGAGGTAGGACTAGAGAACATTGGCTTAATGACCTGCGCAAGAAATTACGGAAGTTAGATATCCGTAGATATATATAAATTGGAGAGTCCCTGATAAGAACCCCGAGGTCGAAAATGGTTATGGAAGAAGCCAAGATCTTTCAATGACTTCAAGTCATTTTAAATTTCGAATAGCTTTTTTACAATGGTTTAATGCTCAACGACGTGCTTTATTTCAAGCTAAATGTAGTGAATATTACTCAAAAAACCCAATGAATGATATACAGAAGCAAAAGTGAAATGTAATAGTCTCCTAATGTCACCTCAGCAATAGAAATATATTTCCATTTGCAACAAGAAATTAAATTTTACGTCCCCTAAAAGATTGTTGCCCACAGTTCTCGATACATACAAAAAATTGCCAGTATCTACTATGGCTAATATAAAAGTGTGGGTTGTAAATCGATTTTAATGTCTAACATCGAAGGAAAGGAATCTATTTTATACCATACCCTATGGAAGTTTTTGACAGAATATCCCTAGAAAATGTGGATTACATATTATTATACATAGCAAGACTTGGAAGCACAAAACGAATTAAGAATGGTTATTATGTTAATACGTCAAAATTCTTACCCCCAGAGCAAGTTCATTCAGGTTACTCGTGTCATGATCTATAGAGCTTACTGATATTTCTGGAGGTTTGTCCATTACCTGAAACCAAAAAAAAAGCATTTACTATAGTGTTATAATATCCCAGCGAATTCTATTTTCATAATTAAAGTATGTTGTAATTTAACAGTTTTCCTGTCAAAATCCGTATGGAAGCAAAATAAATAGAACGATTTTCATATTATAGAAGTCGTGCTACATGTTGCATAAGAAACTTACTCACACCGCTAACTGTAAAACGACTTTTGAAAGACCAATCTGCTGATTTATGAGGAAGAGATTGGACGAACACAAGAAAAGGTACAGTATATGACTTCCATAAAACTGTACAAAAAAAAAACAAATGAAATACATAAATGGACTGCTTACTCAAATACTAACTGGACGTGGACCTATTAAAAGTTCTTTTTATCCCTTTGGTGTGACTCTGATAATGACACTGAACAATCTTTTGCCCACATAATATACACGTGTAGACTTTATGACAGAACACAGACGACATTAATAAAAAGTCCGTCACGCAGGGGCTGCGTAAACCAAGCAGATTTCCCTCGTGAAGTTTAGTAATAGATAAATCTACATACTGGTAACACAACACCACCGTGAATAAATACAAACGGAAATAAGAAATATTTCATCCAATTTCAATAACCTGCCGACAGGAAGCGTTAGGTTAGAAATGTAAACAAACGAGTCTGCCCGCTTCACACCGGAAAGAAAAACAATTACTGAAAAATAACAGAATATAATATATTAATTTTATTGGGAACTATTTACTATACCTAGTACTGTAATTAATAATGAGTCAGAATAATTGTTATGTCAATCAATCAAATTTTAGTAGTCCAAAGCATTAAGACGGGGGGGGGGGGGGTCACCGGGACATATTTGCATGTACCTTTGCAATATTGGAATATATCAGAATATAAGATATTGATTTTTTTGAAAACTATTTCCTACATCTTGTACTGTAATTTATTTATCAGAATAATTTTTATCTCAATCAATCAAATTTTAGTAGTCCGAGCATTTAAGACGGGGGGAGGGGCCAAGAATCTCGTATAATAAAGGTCTCTTCAATACAATTTTTGGTATTTAAACTTCGAATAATGTGATTTATTATGTAGCAGAGTATTGTTTATGTAACATGAGTAGAAGTGGCGGTTTGCTGATGGCTGAAAACTGAAAAATGCAAATATCTCGGTTAATATTCAAGATAGAGAATAAATGTATATAACAATATTTATAGTAAATTTAATTTGCAATAAGATTCACTCTATACAATTTTTCGATCCGACGTATTGTAAGGAGATATTTCTAATTTTCGGAAATCTCCCCTCTAAACTCCCTCACTGGTCCGATTTCAGCCGTTAACGAACTTGATCTTACTTATTACCTAAAACGATTAAATACCGAATTTGGTGACGATTAAACAAAAATTGCACAATTCTTCAGAACGGAGTTTGGCCAGCGACTAAACCGCAATTATTTTTTGAACACAATTATGACTTTGTGATCTTCTTAAAATCTTCACTTGAACTGATGCCTAAACTGCTTCAAACTTCAAATTTATTTAAATATATATTTTATTATTTTTATTTTGACTTCAGTATTATTTTTCATATTTTATTATTGTTATTTATTTTTAGTTACATAAGTTTTAATTTCATCTACTCTTTAAAAAATTTATTTATTTTCAATATAAAAATTATAATTTGATATGTTGCCGTTTAAAAAAAGATACTTATAAACCAGGTATTATCATTTATGACGGAGCATAGGAAATACATTTCAATACTGCAGGGGGGCTACTGCAGTACAGAAAACATTAAACAAAACTAACTAGAGCTTCTTCCTTTCTGCAATACTATATCTTATTTTGGAACGAGCTACTCCCATTAGTGAATACATACTTCTCTGTGAGTAACAGCTTCATCTCTTTTGCTATTCCTTTTTGACTCACTTTGTTCTTCCATCGTTCATTTACTTTTCCTGACTTTAACAAAAGTCACTAATGTTACAATAACAAAATTCAATGAATATTACATTATAATTCATAAATTACTGTTGATATTCCACCACATCTCGCGAAAGTCATTTCTCTTATATGCGATAAACTGTGAAGACGCCACAGGTTAGTAGAAAATCATATGTACACTAATGTAATGACCAGTTCTATTCCCTTCACGTGGGTTCAATTGAATTGCTCTACTAAGGGTTATTATTATTATTTAATAACGTCCACTTTTTGCAACTCAGGCTAATTGGGACGGGTTATCTACAGGTTACCACCCTTTTCTAGGCAGGGTGGGATTTTAGGATGTTATTTAATGAATTTCGTCACTAAATAATTTCCTTTGCCCAGGCGAAAATCGAACTCGCCACTCTAGGTTTACCATGTGAGATAAAGGTTAACCTTTAAGGGTTAGATTATTTCGATATTTATATATGGCATTCTCAATAATTAGGGTCTGGTATTAAGAGTGGGTACTTTTTATTAAAAAAATGGTTAGAGTTTTAAAGTTGTTTAGCTCCTTTAAAAATACTGATGTAGGTGTGAGTATATTTTTTAATGTTAGTCCTTATTACAAACTTTCCTAAATGATTCTCTCTCTCTCTCTCTCTCTATATATATATATATATATATATATATATATATATATATATATATTAAGCTGAGGTTCCCTTTGTACTTACTTGTTCTGAACAATGAGCATTCACTGCATTTGGTTTCTCAGTATTTAGAAGAATGCTACTGTAGACTTAAGAAAAGGGAGCGGTTTCTAATCTCAAAATATCATAGTGGTCTTAATAATAAAAATATCATGAGTCATTTAAACCAATAACACGGATAATACTTATAATTATTGGGTATATGTATCAATAAATATTAAAAACATTTCTTTCCCACCATAGGGGGATTTAAATTAAACGGCTTTATTAAGCAGTGCCTGTTTATTTGATTGTGTATGGGTCAAATTTAGTAGTTAAAATCAGTCAACAGGATACTGATTGATCTGATATTGGACCATTAGTTCTGAAGACAATACAATTTAATATATTCAGTATCTTTGTAAATCCAAGATGGCCGACACTACAAAATGGTGGTCATATTTTTTTCTTCGCAATTCCCTCAATATGGGTAAATGAAGGGGGTTGATTAGTAGAATTGAGTAAACTATGACAAATTTCCGGCTCAAAATGCCAGATTTAGTATTTGTTTCAATATCGGTTATAGGCTTGGGCTCTAGCGGGGTCATTCCATCTCAAATCATCCAGGCTATGTCACCCATGGTTTCAGATTTCAATAAAAAAATTTGTAACAACACTTTTTACCTTCCTTATGAAGTAGTTTTTGTGAAAAAAAATGCAGAAATATTGAGAAAGTTTGTGTAACTGACATTTTTAAGGTTGCTTATTTGAACACATTGTATTAGAAAAAAAATCATAACTTTAGTGATTTTCAACATATCAAGATAAAATTTTCACTAAAGTGTTCCATAAAGTTTCTATAAAGTATTAATTCTATTTATGTCTGAAAGCTGAAAAATAATTATTAGTACTTATAAAGTAAATTCAGTATTAGAGGAGAATATAAAAAATAATTCATGTGCTATGCAATATGTCAAATAAAAAACTTATATTAAAATATTTACTGATTATTTAATGTATTTTATTTCTTAAGTGAATTAAATTTATATATATCTTAATCTTAATATATATAAATCTCCTGTCACGATGTTTGTCCGCGATGGACTCCTAAACTACTTAACCGATTTTAAATTAAATAGGCACACCGTGAGCAGTCTTGTCCAACTTGAGAGATAGGCTATATTAATTTTCTCTGAGACGAACAGGAGTGGGGGTTATAAGGGAGGCCTGAAATTAAAAGTCGCGATATTTCGTTTTTTATTGGTTTTTTCGCAAATATGCACATAACAAAAGTTGTTTATTTTTTTTATTTAGAGTAACTTTTTGTCATAAACACTTTCATCGTATTCCGAAGTTTAAATGAGTTATACGCTTATGACTATAGCCGGAGTCAACAATATTATTTGGGACAAAAGACCCAACCGAAATAAATAAAAAACTCGGTATGTGTATTAGCACTAACGCTTTCATTATATGAAGCCATACCAACATTTCTAGGGACGGGCAGGAGTGGGGGTTTTAAGGGAAACCAGAAATTAAAAATAGCGATATTTCGTTTCCTATTGGTTTATCGGCAAATATGAACATAACAAAAGTTGTTTATTTTGCTATTTAGAGTAAATTTTGTTATATACACTTTTTTCGTATACCGAATTATTAACGAGATATACGCTGAAAATTATAGCCGAAGTGAAAAATGTTATTTGGCACAAAAGACTCAACCGAACTAAATAAAACACTCAGTATGTGTATTAGCACTAACGCCTTCCTTATAAAAAGCCATACTATTTCTAGGGACAGGCAGGAGTGGGGGTTATATGGGAGACCTGAAATTAAAAATATTGACATTTCGTTTCCTATTGTAGTTTCGGCAAATATGCACATAACAAAAGTTGTTTATTTTGTTATTTTAGAGAATTTGCTCAAGAATTCTTTTCAATATGAACTACCAGGTACCTCCCCTAGAAAAATTAGTTCAAATGTATTTTAATATTTAGTCCTTAATAATTCAAATCTATGCATAATGCACAGGAAGCGGGACATATGACAATATGGAGGACAGTGAAGTCTTACATAAAAAATTAATTTTATTATTAAACAAATCCAGAGAAACGACGGGTATTTTTCCCTAAACACTGGGACGGGTAAATGTCAAAATATTGTGCAAAAATAAAGCCTTGCCAAAAAAATACCATCAACATTCAGCCTCAAATGAATTCCCGAGCGAAGCCGGGTATCTGAGCTAGTATATATATATATTTTTTATGGAATAAATGAAAAATTACCATTTTCATTTCTAATAAGATGCTAACATAACTCTGCACCAACAACAAGACTCTGGTAGAGTGTAAAATGTCCCCGAAAAGGACTTAACTGACATTCAAGAACAATGCCTCTTGAATTGAAAAAAAAGGCATCACAAAATGGTAATATATTTAAATATTTATATATAATACATTTAAGATAATCCAGTTCTTCCAGTTTTTCAAATGATAATTTGTCATTTAATAGAGATTTAATTTTTTCAATCTTATGTGTGCATCCTTCCCTATTTATCAATTCTGTAAATAAATATTACATTTTAATTAAACCAAGGATTTTTTTTTTGAATTCGTAAGTCTTTTTAAAAGGTCATACTCCTAAACTAACCATTACTTAATTTTTTTTGTTATTATTTTTCATATTTGTTCATAGAATAGAATTTTTTGAGAAAATTCCAAATTATTTTGGTTTATCTTCAAAAACATTCATAAGCACTCAAAAAGCCATTGTTTTTCTTTCATAGTCTTTTAGTTTGCACATTAACGCATAATTTAAAAAAAAGTTGGCTTGCTTAAGTATTCTGCCTCATGTGCAAAAGCATATTTGAAAAATTGGGTTTTCTTAAAAAAAAAATTTAATAAGGATGCAGTTAGTGAAATTTTGGGGGGGCTTATATTTTAATATGATCATCAATTTATTTTTTTCCTGTATCTCCATGCTTTTGTGAACACTTTAGTGAAAATTTTATCTTGATATGTTGAAAATCACTAAAGTTATGATTTTTTTTCTAATACAATGTGTTCAAATATGCAACCTTAAAAATGTCAGTTACTCAAACTTTCTCAATATTTCAGCATTTTTTTTCACAAAAACTACTGGAGATATCAAAGTAAAATTCTATATTCTTCATAAGGAAGGTAAAAAGTGTTGTTAAAAAAATTTTTATTGAAATCTGAAACCATGGGTGACATTTTTACATTTTGCTGGATGATTTGAGATGGAATGACCCAGCGGTAACAATTTTTAGTTGACTGATACCAAAGTCGAATTTCGACGTTTTATCGGTCAACCAAAATCCGAAAAGATAATGTGTCACTAATGGCCGAAATAGGTCAAGGGGCTCATCATATCTCATGTATTATGAGGCGGACAACAAATCATATTGCAAATTTTATTTCTTATAAAACGCGTCTGTACACATGTCTTCAAGCCCAAGGCTTTTCCACAATTGGACCCAATACTCTTTTCTGAGCCCAGCATTTCCAGGACGGCCGTCGGGGAAGACAAATGTTGGAATTCCATTGAAATGAAGTCTCAGGTGTCTGATTCATCATCTGCCTTCACCCAGACTGTGAGTATCTCCATTCATTTGCTGAAGACGATCATCATTTTTTTTTACTCTTATTATTAACACGTTGTGAGCGCGACCCCAAATTCAAATTTCATGCTAATGGCGCAAAAAAAATGTTTTTGTTTTCTTCATATTTTATTTCATTGAGAGATTTTATTTATCGGAAAAATAGAAAAAATAAAAATCTGGCTCTTATTTTCCGAGAAAAAAAAATTAAAGTGAATTAATTTAAAATACTTACGTGAAATCTAAGAAATCCAAAACCCGAACTTTTTTGTATTGAAAAAATTGTAAGCTCAAGGCACAACTCTGTAATGAATTCCATGAAGAAACGAAGTAGAAGCTAAGTGGTGGGGGCCTTAAAAGGGCTCCAAGATGAGTAAAAGTGCGTAGGAAGGTTGCCCGCCGGCGGGCATTGCGCCTGGGGGAAAAGTACTATTTGCCCGCCAGCGGGCACCTTAGCACTCCACGTGTTAAGTAATTTTAGATAATTTAAAAAAAGGGAAATTATTCAAGGTCCAAGACCGTATAGGAAATTTATTTGTTTATATTTTCTTTTAATTAGGAAATAAACATTTATTTCATTTAATTATTCAAATAATCATTTTTTTTAATATTTGTATTTTTGTTAACAGTTAATATTTAAATAACCTTTATAACTCAGTTGAGTTTACTTTAGTTCATTTAGTTATAAGTATATGTATTCATATTTATCCTTAATATTACTTTCAAATGAAGTACAATATAAGTTAATTTTTTATCAATAACCCGACATCTTTTTACATATATTGTTTTTTTATTTTTCTATGCACCAGACTATGGTGAGATGGATTAGGCTAGGAAAGGATCTCTTTGACCCTCTACCCGACGTCACAACCTCCAATATGAACTGAAATAATTCATTTCTTAGTATTTAGTCTTCAGTAAATCCCTCTATTACTTATCTTATCGTAAAAATAAGCTGATGTATCATGAAAAGTTTTATTCCAAGGTTAAACATCAAATATTTAGAGTTAGATTGCAAGAAATTGTCAGGAAATAAACCTTGTATTAATGAGACACTAAATGAACGAAATAAACAGCCTAAATAAGAAATAAAAGCTAATTAAAATACAAGTTAAAGGTAGAATAAATAAAACTATAAATAACTATCATCATTTAACTTAAGGGAAAACTGTTAAAATGATGGGATTATTCAGTCCTAATTTGAACCAAATTCCTATGTTTCGATGGGGAATTATTTATTTAATTTTCGGATAACAGCAATTAAAACGTACTTTACTGGTATAACGACTCAAATGACTGCATAGTTACTGTACAACATATGTTACTGGACACTTGGTGTTTTGTGATGAAAATGATGGAATCATTTTATGCATGATTAATGCAATCTTATCCTATAACAACGAGAAACGACATCTATTTCAACTCGTAAACGACGGGTAACACGACTAGTTAATAAATATAACGAAAGAATCTGACACGAAAATTCCCCTTTAACATTATTAATGAGCGCCCTAAAATTTAAATAAAAGTTGTCCAGGTAGAAGTGGTCCATGAGCTTTCTCTTAAATCTGAATAACAAAAGTTCCCCGTCCTGTACAAGAAGGATCCCCTTTATTTATTGAAAGGCTGACGGACCGCCTCGAAGGTTTTACAGCTTCCAACTTTATTGTAGTGTCAATAAAATGTGGCTTATTGTGGGTCGTATAACCACCTGGAAGGTAAAAGCAACCGTAAAGTTTTACAATCCTACCGAGGCTCCTGCGATAGCTCCTTTGTGTCAACATCCTTTTACCCCTATCCGAATTCTAAAGGCAGTCTTGGACCAGCCAGGATATTGGCTGTTAAAGAGTCACACCTTCAATTCAAAGCAGTGCATCTACAGTATTCCTGAGAAGAGCGCGGGTAAGTTGTAGTTCCTCAAGTCTGTGTAGCACAGCTGCCAGTTTCTTTTTGGATATATATATATATATATATATATATATATATATATATATATATATATGCGCTCGCGGTGCGTGTTTGTTTGTGTAAATATACACATTCAAACTGAATCCTTTTTAAAAAAATAGGTCAATGACTTGGGCGTGGATAAGAAGTGAAAGATAAATGTGAACAGCTTGTTGTACGTACCTAGAATACTACGGGCCAAGCCTGCTCTCAAATCACTTCCACATGTTGCTAATTCTGTAGCTCATCAGGATGATATATTTCTAGGATTCTTTAAACATAATTACCTTCTGGAATTGTTTTCTCCTAATAAAACTTTAAAACGTCTCTGGTCTTCTAATTTAGTACATAATAGACGAGTTAGCATAATGTTATACAGTTTGCACGTTTTTCTTTCTTTTAGTTTTCTTCGCATGCACTTCTTCTTCGAATGATTTTTCTTTTTTAGTCAGGTGTATGAAAATAAAAGAATGTTATGCTGACAAAAAAGTACACGTCCTACAAAGCGAAATCAGCTAGAGTTACAAATTATTCTCCCCACTAGTTGGTAGTCTGTTCTCCTAGTTCTAATATTGCATATACTATGCACATATAGTGCTGAATTGTATATAAAAGAATATGCTATGCAGTATGTTTAATGAATAAACAAATTCACAATGCTTTTACTTTCTTCCTAGTAGTAATTAGTTAACCCTCCCCCCCTTCTCTTGTGGTTAGTTATATGTTTTACACAGGCTTAATGACAAAAATCATTACTGCTATATTATACTTCATTTAATCGTTCCCTTAAAGAAAAACCGTCTATATTCATAGAGAAGAAATTAAGTTTTGCAAAAGGGTATGCATTTACATGTATAATGCCTACATGGAATTATAAAATTATACATTCTCTTGCAAGAGTTAAGAGTTAACTTTAGACGAGATGATCCTTTAATGGGATTATAGAAGTACGGGAGAGGTAGAAGGGCCTCCACGAGGTGCTTTACCTGGGGACAGGTCGTCACTCTGTCAGGCTGGCAAATACCATTGGGGATTTGTCAGGACAATTTAGGCAACGGTCAACACCCTTACAATTCTACTCGTTTCTCATTGGTCACACCTCAGTCAGAGCTCAGGTGAACCCACAGCATGTTTTCTGCAGGATGGAAAATTAACAATTTACTGTACAGGAAATCGGCATACGTCGAATTATATTTATGGAAACATTGTCAGAAATGATTATTCCTATGCGCCTGTATATCTCATCAAAAATTTTTTCTTTTCAAACAGCTTCTTACACCTTACTGTCAAAGTTATTTGGCACACAAGTGCTCTGTAAATAATCCACATTTCACAGTAGTTGGATCGACACACAGATTACTTCATATCATATTGTATTCCCTATTCCTCAATCAGGTAGAGCCCCAAGAAGACTGAAAATTTAAGTTAAAAATAATTTAGTGATAATTTGGCTTAATTATTGTAAAAGTCGCATAGGAGTTATTGGGGATTTACTGAAGCTACGAAATACAAATAACTCCCAAAATATCAAGTTAGAAACAAATGTATAGAATAACGAATTTAGTAGATAAATCATTCAACAAGATAAGTTATATAACTTGTTTTGTTTCAGCTATTGAAGATTGAACATTTTGGCACTTCTCTGAACCCCCATTCTTCCTGGTACATTTATTTTACTTCACTTAAATGTCGTGCTTGGTAACCCTTAAGGAAAACTGCTAAAAAAAACATATTTATATTGAAATGAAGGAATACCCGCTAATGCCTTAGGACATTACAACATTTTCTATTGAGATCCTTTAGTTTCATTAAATGTAATGACCCTACTTTCTTCACAAGCATGTTTATATTTCACAGGCTTTAGTTAAATTCTTTAAATTTTTGTCCTTCATTATTATCTCACTGTGTATTGCTTTTTTTACCACAATATTGACTTCAGTTTTCAATGTTACAACACTTACTCTCACCATAAGGTTAAACGTGGGTCAAACCGTTGTCTTTTATTTTATTTTTTCAGTGCGCGTTTGTAATTTATTTACGATCATTTCTTTACTACTAATTGGAACTGGGTACTAGAGGTTACCACCTTTTTCTACCCAGGGTGAAACTAAGTAAGTTCGTAGCTAAATCACATTGCTCTCACAGAAATCGATCCCACGTCTCAAGGTGCTATGCTTATTAAGACCAGCACCTTGATTCACATGGCTAGCGTGACATTTAAAGTGGAGAACCTTAAAGGGAATAGAAGCTTATGGACCATGCGACCGTCCTGGCTTTTAAATAAACTTTCACATCCAATTTCCTTCTATTTCTCGCGAGCACTTTTACTTTGTACAACTAGGAAATGTGTATTCCTTCAATTCAGAAGAAGACCAATCTCCCGGTCAGTCTGGAAATACTCAGGTATTTGGTTTCATTTTCGTAACCATTTTTTTGCTTGATTAACTCGTCACCAGCATAAACGATGCGCTGAGAGTGCCTGCTGTGGTACTACCAGAATTAGTCCTTATTTCATGGACTGCAACTTCCTGGGAGATGTTTATTAATGGTGGTAATGTTTATCCTTGTTTTTGGTCAGTGTTAACACAAAATCAATGATGTCAACTCAGGCTATTTCCTGTTGTAATTTTCTCTTTGTGCTACTGAGGCAAATTCGAATTAAATTAATTATATTAGATCCCATCGTAGTTGATCTATCCTTGTACTCCTAAAACCTGTCTCAAATATACTGATCTTTTTTATATTTTTATTATCTTTTTTTTTTATTCCATAAAGTGACAATGGTTCTTCTAAGATGTGCGTTGTCTTCACATTAGCTCTTTAATATTAAGATACGTCCTTAAATGGGTCAAACTGTAAATCAAAAATATTATAATACTTCCGTTATTTTGTATAAAGAAGTACAACTGGCCAAGAAAAATATGGCACTTAGTGAGTTGGTAAGGGGTTCTTAGTGCTTAAGGACAATAAAATCAAAAATGGCATTTACACTTGAGCCATACTATACATTAAAGATATGGTGTACTGTATGAAATAAGAAATATTCATTGAGTTTATAGTTTGGTTCTCTAGAATTGTCGTTTGAAGTTTAGGGACTGGAGAATATGTGGGAAGCTGGGAGACCATGAAATGTGGCGTGTATCTAAGAGAATAAGAAAAGTCGACCGCAAGCATAATCTCTGCGGTCTCCAAAGGACATGAAAATTCTCCTAAAACATTTCAACTCTCCCCGCATTTTTTACATTATAGCTAGATATTTTATACAGATGTTTCACCAACCTCTGCTAGACTATAATACCAATAGGTAAATCTGATATGAAAATATGTACTGTAAAAATTTCTTAATTTTGATTTCGTGGCATTATCTACAATCTGTAGTTTATTTCAGATGTAGAATAATTAGTTTCCTTCAAAACCTTCAATAGAAAATCTTCCTGAAGAATGAATTGACGAAGCTACAAAAATTAATATTTTACCTATAATATGAGTGAACGTACAACAATCATTCCCATCCTCCACCTCCGCCAAATTGAAACCATAAATTTAGAATCATCTGTAAAACGAGGATTTTTTTCCTAACTTTCCTCTTTCCTTGGAATTCCGTCACTTTGTATTTATGAACACATTTTTCTATCTTTAAAGTATAAATCATGGTTATATAATCTGTCAAAATGGTCAGTGTCACTTTGCCACGCCTTCAAAATGGAGAATTAAGACCTTGGATTTAAGTAATTGGATATTAATGTCCAATTTGAAGTATATGCGGTCTACAAAGCCATGTTAATTCGTGACTTATAAGGCTAACTCTGTTATGCAAACCTTCCTTTCGTTTTGATAACTATTCTTTCTTGATTTTAATCAGAGGATTTTTCGTCTACATTGCTTTAGGGTCAACCCAAGCGGTCCAATATAAAAAAAGTTGGGTGCTTGACTATTTTTAATTTTTTTTTTTTATGTTTCTCCCAATATAAATTTAGTCTATAGAGTTTACAAACTTACATTCATTTACTTTATAAACAAATTATTTTCCCGATGGCGGAAATTTTTGACGTAGAGGATCGTTCATTTTCACGCAACGGATCGCTTCACTTTTCAGGCAATATTTTCACTTGTGTCTGCCCAACTAATTTAAATCAAAAACCAATCTTTTCAGAAAAGTATGCTCTAAAAAAGAAACGTTAATTATGGTTATTGCGGTCAAATAAATCTAATTTCTCGTTAAAAAAAAAACGATTGTATCATCCTAGAACCTGGAGGAAAACAAAATATCTTTTAAGATCAGAAGAATGTAGAATATCTGATCAATTCTACATGAAACTAATGAATGAAGGAAATACTGCTCAAAACCTATGTAAATTCCTTAAAATCAAGCGTTTTTAATTTGATATAAACTTTTTTTCTGATAATGACCGTCCGAGTAGAAACAGAATAATCATAAACAAAAAAATATAAGACCATTATAGTTATGTCCAGAAGGTGATTTTATAAACAGAAAAAATAGGCTTCATTATATAAGAGAAATTAATTAATGTGTAATTCTACATGTAAGAAATCTAATTATTCTACACATCGATATTTACAAAATAGTTATTGCAGGCAGCAACTGAGTCCAAAGACTGGAGCCCAACTTGGGTGGTCACTGAAAAACGTTTTGGATTAGGTTTCACCTAAAAACAGATGTTGGGTCAGCCTACACTTCTCGGTAATCATCTCAAAGCTTCTTAATACTCGGTTTAAACCCAGCTTCATCCTCGATCAGCAGGGATTTGGTATTAGGTTCATGGGTTACTTTTATATTATTTGGTAATTGAACTTTGCAACCAAAACAACCCGATGGGAAGATATCAAAAGGATCATATTACAGGTAACTTAAATACAAACCAAGAAACGTTCTCTAAAACTATAAGTCATTTCTAACTGTAAATTACAAAATCATTGGCGTAACCACCAAGGCAAAAACTACGATTGCAGTGTAATTTATTATAGTTTTCTAATGAAACTTATTCCATTTTTTATAAATTGAAATGTTCACATCATTAGTACCTTTTATTTGCACTTTCCAATTAGCTGATTCCCGAAAGGGGCCATTTTTTGTTACCTATTTACTAAAGTTTTGAAGATTTAAAGGAATTTAAATTTGTCTAGTGATTGACTCCAATACGAAGCATAGTAACTGTTATTATTAAAATAATACACAAAGCAGCAATGCTTAAGAATTATATTATATATTTAAGAATTTATAATTTATAACTAGGTCTCTGAACATCTCAGTTCCCCCTTGAATTTCAATTCCTGTACACATAGGCTTCTTCTTTTGGAAGAAATAGAGAATAGTTGGTGATATGATGATTAGAGTGTCATTCTAGCTCATGGGAAACTATTATTCTTCCATCGTCCTGAGTACAGACATTTATTAATTAACAACCATCTTATTACTGGAAGCTACATTGAAAATTAAGTTTTTACATAACATATACATTAATTTGGAAGCTTTTGGTTGATTTGGAGCATTTAGATGAGAAATCCATAAACTATGAACATTAAGGTATAATGTTTAGGAATAACCTCCTAACTCTCACCAATCTCACAAGTCCATAATAATCTCCCATTTATAAATATGAAGATGTATCGGGGTTAATCACATCACACAATCATTTTATGACAGGAATAGTCAACTCAAGCTTTTATCACATCGTCTATTGATGTATTCTGTTTACTCTTAATGCATTAATACGTATTATTGGTGTTATAAAAGCGCTTATAGTGAGAGGCAGTATATTTTATTATTTTGTTAATTTCACCAAAGAGGTGCTATTCATTATCCACCGGTTTTATAATAACTTATCTTTTAACTCAGTAGGCTCAGCAAATAGTTTCTGTAAATAAATAATATAAACAAATGACTAAGTTTTATGAGTTGGTTGTGTTTATAAAATCAGCTTGTTTCTGCAGGAAGGCCTTGCAGTATGGTGTGTATTAAGAGGCTGTAAGAGAAACATTTAGAATCAGCCTATAGAGGATTTAACAGAAAGAAGTGAGTTTAAATCACAATAGACCCATTCTTAATCAATGTTTTTATATTTTGAAAAGAAACTAATTTTATTTCAACTTGACATAGGAGAAGTAAAACCTATTCTAAGCACAAGTTCGTCATTATTCATTCGATCTCCATTTTTGCAATTGTTTTATGTGATGAAAATGACTTATTTAGTGCATAAATTAATCTAATGTCTATACAATTAAAGCGTTGACCTTAATCTCACATGGTAAACCTAGAGTGGTGAGTTCGATTCTCGCTTGGGCAAAGGAAACTATTTAGAGACGGAATTCATTAAATAACATCCTATGTCCCACCCTGGCTAGAAAAGGGTGGTGACCTGTAGATAACCCGTCCCAATTAGCCTTAGTTGCAAAAAGCGGACTTTAAATAATAATAATAATAATATGCAATTAATATTTTTATTTTAATTCGTCGGCGAGCGGTATTATGTAATCTTACACCAACATGTTTTTTTTTTCCTTTACTATCTTTGATCTTATCTACTGTTACAAACTCATTATCACTAGCATATACTGGAGTGGTTGAACCCCAACTACAAATGAGTACTCCTGTAAACAGATATCAATAAATTGAATTGAATTGAAATTATCGGCCGTTCCGTTAACTGCTCGGCTCTGGTGGAAGCATCTTCTAAACTTGCCTGTCGTTTCTAACCTTGCCTTACCTTCGTTACTTTGTGAGATTTATGCTAATACGTTCTGTTCATCCGCCCCCCCCCTTCTTTAGTTCTTGGACTAATAAAATTTGAGTTATTAAAATATAAATTATTTTACAATTCAGAAGCCGTTTCAGTTGGGAATTTATTTTAATTAACTGAACGATTTCTCATTACCGTTTGTATTTAATCACGGTGGTGTTGTGTTAACAGTATGCAGATTTCTCTATTGTAAAACTTCACATGGGAAATCTGTCATAATCATTTCTTACTTCAGCCTAAATTCTTCACAAACCGATATTTTAATGACGCGATATTTAGATGATGCGATTATAGGAAGGTTTCTTGTTACTACATGATTTTACACATTTCAATGATGCGATTTTAGAATTATTTCTTTATAATACTTGATATAGGACAAAACTAAGGATCGTTTTTTACTCACTTACTCGCATACACACACACACACACACACACACAAACGCGGGCGCACATAAGTTCACGGATATGTGTGTGTGTGTGTGTGTGTGTGTGTATGGGTAGGTGAGTGTGTTGGTGTGTGAAGATAGATAGGACAGTAATAGGACATATAAAAATCCCGACTTAAGCTAAAATAAAAGTGTAAATACCTCTTAAAATAAAACTCTCGGTGTTATCAAGGTGAGGAATGCTAAAGCATTACGTTGTAAACAAAGTAGTGAACGTCAATGATAGATTTTTTTATTTTTTTTTATAACTGAAAATACGGCTATTCCTTACATTTAGTAGAAAGTCGTTTGGTAACTACTTAAAACATTTGTGGAGCTTAATTAGTAGAATTATAAAAAAAAAAACAATTATCTGTAATATAGACTAATATTATTAGAAACATGTTCTGCTTCGTTTAGTAACTTTATAAATGCTTTATAAAAGTCCCTTGCACCTCACATATATTTGTCCGTTCGGGGAGTCCTCAACTTGCGAAAGGGGTGATTTCAATTTACAATCGTTAAGATAATATATGCTCGATTTCTACCTATAGAAAGAATTAATATAAATACAAATTTAGTATTACATTATGTATAAATATTGTAAGTTCCAGTTTAATTGAAATCGGTAGTATAGAGGGTAACCATGAACTTTGAAGCAGGTTTTTCTACTAAAGATGGAGAAAACATGTAAAATCATTGTACGCCGCCGAGAAAGTGACAAGGTTTTTATGACTAGACCACAATTGTGGTAGAGAAACTGTCAAGAGAATACCACAAGATTGAGGGGTCGTAGTCCTGAGATGTGGTCTAAGTCCAGGCTCAGTGACCAAACACCAATCTCCTTTTATTTACTATCTTACTGGAACGTGTAAACAATGTTTTCTTCATTGTATATTCGCAAGATAGAATTGTTATCTCAAATATTAAAATATTTTTAAATGTAGGGATGTATAGTGTGAACAAAGGACCTTTATTACTTGGCTGTATGTCAAATACACCATTGATAAAGTATTTAATGGGAAAATTTTATATTTGACATTGCCACTGACATTGTCAGCCACACCTTCAATTCAGTACAAACAAGACTGTCACACGTTCAATTCGGTGTAGCCATGAGTGGCACACAAATGACTACAATTCGGTGTACACAACAGAGGCACACAAATGACTGCAACAATCACAATTAGGTAATGACACACAAATGAGGTAATGAGCACAAATGACTGCAACTACAACAGTTCGGTATACTCAAGAGTGGCACACAAATGATTGTCACTACTTCAATTAAGTGTAGCCAAGAGTGGCACACAAATGACTGCAACAACTACAATTCAGTGTACACAACAGAGGAACAAACGGGAGCAGCCCATAAATGGCAGACTCAACTTCAATTCGGTTTAGACAAGAGTGGCCCACAAATGACTGTCACTACTTCAATTCTGTTTATACAAGAGTGGCACACAAATGACTGTCACAACTTCAATTCGGTATACACGGGAGTGGCACACAAATGACTGTCACAACTTCAATTCGGTATACACGGGAGTGACACACAATTACTACCAGCTAAATAAAATATTCCATAAAATGGTCAAGAACTCGAAAGAGAAAGGCTGGGAAACCTTTGTCGAAAGCGAGTCGGCAAGGGACGTATGGGGCCTACATTATAAGACGGTAGCACTAATAATCCCGCTCAAGGATCTCTATAAGACCGTTCTTACTAATACAGGCTACACCCAAACCTGTAAAGACACCATAACAGAAATCCTGAGAAAGGCGTTCCCAGAAGACACCACATTGTGTGAAACAGAGGAGCAGCAAGTAGCCAGGGGCGAGCAGGAAGAGCCCTTGCTGACCGGAAATGTTACTGAATGGGACAGCATAGATACCGATATAGCCATCGATAAACTGCGAAATTCTAAGTCACCTGGACCGGATATGATTGAGGCTGCAGTTATTAAGCACGGTGGGAACGCTTTGAGAACCCGGCTTCAAGAACTTTTTAACGCCTGTCTGAAGGTAGGATATTTCCCCGGAAATGGAAAGAAGCCGAGGTGGTCGCAATTCTAAAATCAAGCGAACAGATGGAATCAAGATATCGTGCGATAAGCCTTCTTCCGCATTTGGGAAAAGTATTAGAAAGATTGATTGTGGCCAGTTTAAAGGGCATCTTGGAAAACAACGCATCGCCAGATCAATTTGGGTACAAAAAAGGAGGGTCTACCACTGAAGCAATTCGAAATATGATCCAAAACGTGCCAATTTTCGACACAAAGTACTATTGTGTCTACTATTTGATATCGCAGGGGCCTTTGATAATCTATGGTGGCCATCCATCCTGAGAGCACTCAGGAGAAGGCAGTGCCCAGAAAATCTATACCAATTACTAAAAAGCTATTTAAGCAATAGAGTAGCTATGATCCCTTGCGGGAAGACGATGATCAGGAGGGAAGTAGCTCGGGGTTGTGCACAAGGCTCTGTGCTGGGGCCTTACATCTGGGCACTGGTGTTTGACGAGCTGCTCCTCAAGTTGCGGTCCCTTGGCATTGAGGTTACGGCTTATGTAGACGATCTGTGCTGCTTAGTTAAGGGAAATAGTAGGCAGGAGCTGGAAGTGGAGGGCCAGCGGATCATTAACGCTATACAGGATTGGTGTTTTGAAAATAAACTTCAACTCAATGACCAGAAAACACAGAGCATCTTGTTAAAAGGAAAGCTTTGTCATAGGTGGCCCCCAAGGTTGGTAATAGGTCAGACCAGGCTTCAACTGATGACCAAAGTAGTATACCTAGGAGTCCACATCGGGGAAAGGTTAAATCTCTACCCTCACGCATCTCATCTCCGGGATTCGGTCAGCGGACGATTTCACCACCTAAGGACAATAGCACGTAATACTTGGGGCATCACTGATAAGAACAGAAGCATTTTATATAAAGCTTTGTTTGTCCCGATAGTGTGCTACGCTCTTGCTGCCACTTCTTTGAACAGAGGCAAAGGAGTCGCAGCTGCGGGTTCCCCTAGGACTTTTCGGACTTAAACTAAATCTCCCTAATGTTGCACTTTAATGCTTAGCCGTGCTCAGTGAGTTAGGCTAATTTACCTGGCCCAATTTATGTATTCAAAATTTTATATCTCTTATTAAATGGAGACCGCTGGTATGGGGAAACCCAAAGGTACAGCGGGGGCAGAGGTGGGGGAAAAAAAAAAAAGGGAGTGGCACAGAAACGACTGTCACAACTCCAGTTCGGGATACACAACAATATTTCCTTTACTATATATTCGCTAAATAGATCTGTTATCTTAAATATTAAAATAGTTCTAAATTTAGGGAAACAGCGTGAACGAAGGTGATTTATTACATGACTGGATGTCACAAAACCTCATTGATAACGTATTCAATTGCAATGTTTATATTTACCATTGCGGCATGGTGACACAAATGACTGCCACGCCTTCCATTTGTTGTACACAAAAGTGAACCACAAATGACTGCCATAAATTTAATTCGCTGTATACGAATGTAGCATAGAAATGACTGACAGAACATCACTTCAGGTATCTCACTCAGAATGAGAAACCTAAAATTTATAAAAAAAAAAAAAAAAAAAAGAAGTCAGTTACCTATAATTTGTTGAAGCTATGTTGGTGGAATACACTGGATAGAGCTAATAAAATGCCTTATATCAAATGTGAATTGTTACCCTCATAGCAACCTGATTCAAAGTCTTAAAAATTTAATTAAGCTTAAAAGATTACGTTTATTACATTAAGCCTCAAGGAAAGTTCACAGTACAGTTTATACATACATACATATATATATATATATATATATATATATATGTTGAATGCTTATAGTTACTAGGGAAACAGTTCAACAAGTAATTATAATAAATTTAATATTAAGAAGGTACAGGTTTGTATTAAGCAATGGAATTTTCTCAATATAGGAACTGGAATTAGGTCTAGGGCTATGTAAAGAATATAGCACTAATTAAATCTAAGAAGACTGAAGTTCAAAACTTATTAGAATACGTTAATTTCAAGATACATCTTCTTTTTAAATAGCAATAATAATATAAATACCAAACTAAGTCGATCAAACGACATAGATCTTAAATCCTGTGTAAAGAAGGAGTGTTTAAATTTGATGTATTGTATGTTTTAAAGAACCGTTGCCTGCACTCGTTCTGTCAGCCCTTTCTCTTTGCCTTAAATGGAATAGTGATCGCCATGTCCGTATAAACAGCAGACTGAAATCCAAACCTTTCCAACGTACTACTCCTCAAAAGACAGGTTTGCCATTATCATTGTGGAAAACCACTCCGAACCAACAAATACAACTAGACGAAAAGGCTTAAAAGTAGCATGAATATATTATTTTCATTATACTGTTAAAATAACATGTGTTTTCAGTGTATCGTTTGAGTACGCAAAGTGATACTTTTCTTTACTAGTACAGAAAAGTAACTGCTGTTATTGGAATATTCCTCATTATACTATCATTCATTGTATATTGCATACTTACTTAACCTGTATTTATTAAATCAAAACAATGTATAAATCCGGTCATAAGTATGAAGCTGAGTATAGTAACTTCTGTGAATGGAAAAAAAAGAAGAGAAGTCGGAGTATTTTCTGAAGAAGTAATACTTGCATATCTTTTAGACTTATTTAAATTGCACAATAAATATTAATTTTAAATTATAGGTCTATTGCCTATTCTATTTATCTGTTGAATAACCTTTGCAGTTTAATAAACATATGTTTCATATTTTAGAATTCATATCTTTTTCTTCTGATTTTTTTATAAGAATAAAAATATTAAAATATTTACCTTATTTCCTTTTAAAAATAGGTACAGTATAATGAAAAGTCATTTTCAACATACGTACGCAAAGTATCTTTTCTGTACTCGGTCTTATTCCCGAACTCGGCTTCGCCTCGTACGTGAAACTCGACCTCGTACAGAAAAGATACACTTTGCGTACTAGTGATGAAAATAACTATATTGTTGATACTAAATTATTACATCTTGGACAAATGATTGTGATTAATGCACTAGCATGTAACCAATATTTGAAAAGGGCATACGTAAATGCACCTTTCTAAAATTCTCTTCCCGGTAACAAGGCTGAACAACACGATTATTGAAAACTGTTTACTATATCTCGTACTGTAATTTATAATGAATGAACAAAGGGGGGGGGGGCGGTTCAACGGAACATATATGCATGTAATTCGTATAATAGAGGCATCTAGAAAACAATATTTGTTATTTAAGCTTCGAATGAAGTGGTACATTTTATAACAGAGTATTGTTTATGTGACATGAGTAGGAGTAGGGGTTTGCTGAAGGCTGCTAATTGAAAAATGCAAGTATCTCGGTTAATATTCAACATAGACAATAAATGTACTATAGTACATATAGTGTTCCATAAGATTGATTCTATACAATTTTTTGGCCCGACGTATAGTAACGGAGATATTTGGATTTTTTGAAAATCCTCCGAAAAATTTGAAAGGAGCTCATTGGTAGGATTGTCATCTCCTGGGTAGGATCGATGGACATTTGAAGACGTTTTGAATAGATCATCTCCTTCGATATTTCTCATATTTATTTAATGACTGGTTGGAAATTAAGTTGGATATAATACCAAAACATATATCCCTATTAGGTCTATGAGTTAACAGTACTGAGTGATTGCCCGAGGATTAAATGTAGCAATGAATATTTGGCACGAGCCAGAGAATGGCGATTTGTATTATGTGAACAGCTGCTATTATATTTCCTGCTGATGGGCTGAAGGAGGCCTACAGACAGATGTGGTTCCCACGGGGTACGTGTGTCCGCCGCGTGCCCTCCTGTACTGCTGTACCACTGTACGGTCGTCTTACTATCGGCCCACATCAATCATGGGCCAGGGAGGTTATACACATTATAAACAACTCTCTAATGTGCGCTTCCTTTAGTTTATTTCCCCAGCAAGCTGTAAATAGTTTCTTGAATGAATCGACTTTTCTTTTTAGCAGATTTCCCTTAGAGAAATCAGCAATTGAGGTCATACTCATAACACGATTTTCGAAAATTCCTTCAAATGTCCATCGATCCTACCCAGAAGATGAAGAAAATGAGGTCCATCCAAAATTTAATATATATATATAGTATACGTTTGATCGAAAAATTGACCCCCCCCCCTTCTTAAGATTTTGGACTTCTGAAATTTGAGTGATTGAGATAACAATTATTCTGATTCATTAAAAGTTAAAGTAAGTAAAGTATAAGTTAAGTTGTTATAGTAAATAGTTTTCAATAAAATTAATGTTATATTCTGATATATTTCAGTAATTTTTTCTTTCCGGTGAGAGGTTGGCAGACCCGCTTCTTTACATTTCAGACGCTTTTCGTAGGGAGGTTATTAAAATTGACTGAAAGATTTCTTATTACCGTTTATATTTATTTACTTAATATTCACGGTGGTGTCGTGTTACGAGTATGTAAAAGGTAAAGTAAGGGAAATCTGCTTAGTTTACGCAGCACCTGCGTGACGAACGTTTTTGTTTACACTATAAAAACTCTTTGGGTAAAAGTACATGAAGTATTAGGGGTTTCGTTGAAGATGAAGTGATTTTCTTGAAGAGTTCCCTTACTTTACTGTATTGGTTATACAGACTAAAGATAAGTCCTTTGTTATTGGAGTAGTTCTAATTTGTTTCATGGTGCTCAATGGTCCAGCTGAGAATCGGAATATTGTATAGAACCAATCTTATTGAAAATGTCATTTTCTATAAATATTGTTGTGTACGTTTTTACTCTATCTTGAGTATTAACCGAGATATTTGCATTTTATAGTATCGGTCTTCAGTAAACCCTCCCTCCAACTCATGTCATATTAACAGGAAGGTGTTATATTATGAAGCAAATTATTTGAATATCGAGTATTGTTTTCATTGAACTTTTACTTTTGGAGATAAATGCAAATCCATGACGCACGAGCGAAATCTGATTAGTTTACGCAGCCGGACTTTTTTTCTATAATGTAATGAGATTTTATCCCCTAAACCCGAAGGGGCTTAGTTACTAATTCTAAAAACAAATATTTCTTTTGTTATTTGCGAGGGTTTCTAGGCCAGTGGAACTCAATTCCAAGTCTCCGCATTTTCATAATCGATGTAGGAGTGTGTTTATATTCAATTGATTCATATTCATCAATTTCTTTTTAACGACTTAGAACAAAAGGATAGATGGAAAATAGACAATTGTTCATGGAACTTATGAACTTAATTTGTTACATATTAGTATATGTAACAGTTCGATTCTCGCCTGGGCAAAGGAAATTATTTAGTGACGAAATTCATTAAATAACGTCCTAAAATCCCAACCTAGCTAGAAAAGGGTGGTAGCATGTAGATAACCCGTCCCGATTAGCCTAAGTTGCAAAAAGTGGAAGTTAATAAATAAATAATAATAAAAAACATATTAGTATATAAATATTTTAATATATAATATATAAAGAAGAACTTAATTTGTTACATTTTAGTTCATAAATATATTTGTGTGATGAGATGAATAGATAGACAATGGAGGAGGGTAGCAAAAAATATATAGCGAGGGTCTGATGATCCTAAAAATATGGGGATTTTCTACAGGGAGGAAGTGTATCATTTATCCATGTAGGTCTGTTAAATGATAGACTTGTGAGTAAAAATTATTTGTATCCTAAAATCAGATACTTTCATGCACGCTATTGCCATGATATCTTTTTTATCTATACCTACATTTCAGCACATGGATAGTAGTACATATGATGGAATGATAACTTTTAAATAATATGAATAAATGAAAGGGACTCAATGATTACACTTGATAACCTAATTTCGTGGCTTCGATTTCCACAAGGATTATAGGAATTTATTTGGTGATTAACTTACTAAATAAAATCCTTAGTAGCATTGTGTGGGGTGAGAATCTGTTGATAACCCGTCACTATAAACCTTGGTAGAAAAAAGTCCACGGTAATATTATTATTATTTATTAACGTTCACGTTTTGCAACTAAGGCTAGTTGGGAAGGGTTATCTACAGGTTACCACCCTTTTCTAGCAAGGGTGGGACTTAGATGTTATACAATGAATTCAGTTACTAAATAATTTCCTTTGCCCAGGCGAGAATTGAACTCGCCACTCTAGATTTACCATGTGAGATTAAGGCCAACGCTTTAACTCACAAGGCTAACCTGAGCCCCCCACGGTAATAAATAATATTAAATATTTTTAAGAAAACGAACATAAGCTTAACCGATTCCAGCTCTAAAGCATCTCCTGCGTACTGCTTATGGAAGGTACTCGTTCCGTTGATGTATTATCTGTATTGTATTTACTGAAACTATGGCCAATGTCAGGACTATTTTTTATTTATTTTTTTGTGTAATACAAATTAAATGAAAACTAGGATTTCCGACCACATCAGTCTCGCCATGAAAGAGGACATACGAGCCCTTCTCATTTCGTTCGTAATTGCCCTACCTGTGGTTTCTGAACTGTGTTCGTGACACAAACTGCATTTCTTTTTCTGCTCACGCTTCAACTTGAAAAGAATAGAACAAAAAAAGATTCACTTATAACCGACACCCCAATTTCGACTTAAATCACACCACTTGCTGTTGCACAATGGGGCTAACACATGTCATCTGACGCACTCAAAAACTATAATGATCTAGAATAATAAACGTAGTCCCCATTCATAATTCTTTGATGTTAATGCCGATTTCTCGCAGGAATAAACCGTTTATTTCTTAAGTAGGGCAGGCCAGAGTGTAGACCTCAGATATAAAAAAAAACTTTAATCAGCAACAACTAATTCGAGACTACTATCGTACAGGTCACGACCAATTTCTAGTAATTAAATTATGAGTTCCAAACTAAATTTTAAGAGGAAATTATATAAAATGTAACACCTATACCTTATGACTGCAATGAATATAACTCGTATTTGACTATTTTTTTTTTTCAAATTACATTTTTGTAGCCGACAACCATATCAGACATTATAAGTGGTTTCTCTAAAGAATCAGTAAAATAAGATCAGTTTTATTAAGGAATAATTAGAATTAGTTCCTAAATTATTAAAACTTTATTAGTAGATATTTTGATAACAAGTGAAAAAGCTCAGTTCCTCAGTTGTGAGGGAGAAATTCGGAAATTGCGGATTTATACCAGATCCAACAACCCCCCCCCCCACCTACTCCAATTTACCGATTTATTTAGATTCATGGACGGCGGACCTAAAAAAGCGCACACAACTTTCACACATACTCACACACACAAACACACACACACACACACACACACACACACACGCATAAAAGTTTAAGTAGAAAGCGTCCTTAATGAACATCGATGAAACCAAACCGAGGAAATTGTAGATATGTTTCGAAACAGTAAATTATTTCTCTTGAAATAGTCTCACACACTTGTTGAAACACGTGGGTTCTTTAATTTTGGAACTTTTAGAAATATGAATGTAATAAAGTAATATGTAACTCTGATAGTAAATATGGATGACTAAAATTTAAATGAAAGCTATGGACCAGTATTTTGTTGGATATAGAGCAAAGTATTCCTACTAGAGGTCAAATCTCAGGTTTGTCATAGGAGTTAAAGCGTTGTGCTTGGTATTCATTTATTTGGTAAACATGGGTTTCATCCCTGTCCCAGCAATAGGGAATTTGTATACCAAAAAAAAAAATAGTAGATGTTAATAAGGGAAAACATTTTTCTTTTGAGTAATGTACTCTTCAATTAATTGGTTATAAAAAAAAAAAGGAAAAGTCTATTGTCTGATTTAACGTCCCGATTTTTTTGAGACAAGAGGAAGAACCTGCGCCTCGTGGCATACATTCTTTAGTACCATGGCTATTGGTGGATATTTTGGGCTGTGACTCTCCTATTTAGCATATTCCAACCATTTTAACCGCATTTAAGACTGGGACCTTTGTAGGTTTGTAAAAATCTTTAGTGTGTCTTAGCATTGGAGCTATTTACTCTTAAAATTCCGTTCGTTAAAAAAATTCTATGAATTCACTTTCAATGTTACCATTCATATATCACGTTTTTATCTATCATTAATAAGATGTTGTTTGTACCCGTTGTGATTTATACGGGCATAATATTCTGGTTATAGCTCCCTAGTGAATGTGAATCTTAGGATATTCTGAATATTTCATTTTGTGATTAAACATTAATTGATATAAAAGAATGTTTTCACTCCCTTCAAGGGAAAGTATGTTATTTTCATATGCTATGGTTTTTCTGTAATCGGTTTCTGCCACTTCAGCCATCTGTAATCGACTGATATGTATTGTCCACCTCCTTCTTATTAGTCTTGACTTTATCACCTTGATTGTAAGGTCGATTATAATATATGTCTGAAGAGACGTCGTAAATAGCGTGAAATATGAACAATGAGAAATGAATAAGAAGAAGATATTTCATTTGGTTGTCATAAATATGCCTTTCACCATTTTACCTTCACAGCCACATAATTTTAATTGCTACTTTGATTTTATAGACTAACACATGCTATATAGTATTGTAGGCGCATTCTTTACAAAGATATCGTAAATCTGTTAGGAAAAAGAATTTATAGCAATAACAAATAGTGGAAAGCTGTTTGACGTTAAGCAACTCTTTTATAGTTATTATATGTCCTGCAAAATCCTATTTGTCTTTTCCAATGAGAAAGAACACGTGCTGTACAAAACATAAACCAGAATTCCTATATTCTGAATTGAAATGAGTCTTTGCAAATATGTAATTATTTAATCTGTAGAGCCCCGCAACTTCCTATACTAGTAAAAAAATAATAAATAAACGAATAGAACAGACAGAATATCCACAAAACTATGAAAACAGGACAGAACACGCTCAAAGAAATAACTTGAAACAAAAAGATACAAAAGAATACACGTCATAACGAAAAAGGGATACATAAATAAATCAAAATAAAATTAACAAGAATGAATTGACTTATATAATAGCTACTAATAAAATAAAGGTTTTCAATAATTATATTGACATATTTTTGGTTATTTAACAAACTTATACACTCACGAGCTCACATGCACACGCTATTCACACACGAGAATCACATAAATTCATAGGCCAAGCGGGGACATACACAGCACATCATGCACATACTCACATAGCAACCACGCGTATATATGCCAGAAACTATACTTGTAGAGCACGCCATGAACAGACGCCCACACGCACAACATGCACACTCAAGCGCACATACATACAAGCATATGCAAGCATAGCACTCGATTCACACGCGCGCTCTCACACACACCCAGACACATGTTTTTAGCAGATTTTCCTCAAGGTAAATAAGCTATTTTTTCATTGTGTGAGTTGTAGTGAGTTAAGAATGTCCAAATCTCAGTCTTGAGGGGAAAATGCGCAAAGGATACGATTGTACTTATTGCCTCAGTGACCTATAGCATTGCTCTTTGTTTCACATAATTTATTGTTCAACCAGTGAGTTTGCCGTCTGACAGTAGAATTCATTTGCAGGTAGTACCATTATTCCGGAGTCAAAAGGACTTACATGACTGGAGCGGAGTGACAGGAGGGATGACGTGTAATAACAATGGTTAGAAGAAGCCGCCATGACATCAATCCCATTTCGTGACCTACCGCCATTTGAAGAATTAAGTTCAATTTGAGGGGGCTGATGTACCAGACCCGTTTACCACAATTACATAGGCCTCCAACATCCCAATAGTAGACCACTCCTTGCAACCTGCAGGTGCGGCGGCATTTTTTTCACTTAACCCATTATCAGGTACATGCTATACCTGAAAATGCCATACTGTACATGGTGTAGGTATACAACTCCAGTTTCTTCATATGAACACAAGCCAGGCAGATATGAAATATCTTTCTTTCTTGACTGCTAACTATGTATAGTATTTTTAACATCCCGAAAGTGGTACTTTTATACAGATATAGTCATTATTGTCCGGCATAGAAATGAGTGTATGAAAATAAAAGACTGAATTAGTTACTTTTTGACTAAGCATTAATACAAATAAACAAATGTAAGTCTGCCGCGCAGGTGCATGCTTACTGGAACAGCCATAATTATAAATCGTTCTTACAAACAATGCCATCTTGGTATTCTGTACTTATTTCTAGCACAATAGAACAATCCACAAAAAAGACTAAATATAAGACCATAATGAGGTATTCTGGGGTGTTGTGAGATTGTTGTCCCTGCTTATTTTAAGTCTGAAAATGAAACAAACAAATTGAAATAATTCCCTAAACATACACGTCACTGCAAATCCCATACTAAAACAATTATTGTAGGGAACATGATTGCAAATACAGAACAAAGCATAATAACGGTCACTACTCCTGCTAGTCTAATTTCAGGGAACTAGCACATGATACGAATATATGATACATACAGATTCCTAACGGCCAAACAACCTGTGCTCAACGTGTTGGAAAATGTGTGTTTGCGTGTATTTGTTAGAACGGGTCTCAAATGTACAAAATCAACAACTTATTTCTCTTAAAGGAAATCTGTTGGAAGTCAGTCACCCAGAACCTGCGTAAACTAAGCAGGTTTTCCGATTTCTAGGTACATATAAGTTTCTAACCTCACAAATTACACGGACTGTATGGCACATTTACATTGCCAGAGTCGGATTTCGATGCGTGTTGAGAAAAAAATGACAATCTTTTGGATTTATTAAGATGATTATGGCCCTTGGAAGTTTGCGAATCAGAATATACTCATGTAAAGAAAGCAATGTATATAGAAGGAAAAAGAGAATAGTGCCCAAAACTATCAAGAATTTGGCAATCGATATGCACTAAGTTTCTGGAGAATCGCTAGAAATCTAAAAGTATATTCTCCAATCGAAACAATAAGACTTCTTTCATTTCAATATTAAAATCAACATAAAGGAAAAATAAACCCCAACCACACTCACGGACACAACAAGCTGTAGAAACCGTAGACAGCAATTTAAAATTGTTTAAAGAGATGGTCAAGTAATAACCTAATAATTTCGATTTATAATACCATCAATAACTCATGTACGAAGATAGAATCATACCCATTTTAATTATTAAACATGGATATGATTACTTTTAAGGACTATAATGCAGGTCCCAATCATTATGATCCATCACTGATGAAGTAAGAAGGCTATTTTATCTTTAATTCCGTATTTCCCTCTTTATCTATTCGGTACATGGTATTTAGTTGAGGGTCCGGTAACTAAGAATGGGACTAAAAATTAAAACTAAAATTTAAAAACCCTGTCAGTCCTGGGCTGCCGAAAATAAATATGTAATGCACGTTCCATTTAACTGCATGAATGTGTTCTAACAATTACTTTTCAGCCGTTCAAAATAATATTTCCCACCACATTTTCATAAAATGTTTGTAAACAAATTTTTATGGCACCGATATTGTTTAGAAGAACTAATTGAATAAAACAACGTCTAAATCAACGGCGACCAAATTGGACCAAGCACAATACTCCGTCCGTTTATGATTTACAAAGCTCTACAAAAAGAAGTTACGAACACGAAAAGACCTTCGACTAAGTAAAATAATCTAAACTATTCCTACAATCACCTGAGCCATTACTTAGTTCAATGAAGTCAAACAATGCTAAAGGATTGAAGTACTGAGCACAATAATCATGGAAGGAGTATAAAAAGGGGTTCTCTTCCTGTATAACTCCATAGGTAAACAACACAGAATTTTTTTGGGGGGAACAAGCTATTACCCTAAAGCTAAAAACTGTTAAATATTAATACCTGAAGGGAGGAGGGGTTTACAGGAAGGGTGAAATAAAAAATTCAAGAACCAACTCCATTATTTTGAGTCGGAACGAACATTACTAACTTGTAGACTGTTTAATGTTCTCTATGCTTGTCTATACATACAAATCGATTAATAACGGACTTATTTGTATTTTTCAATTTTCAGGCTTAAGTAATCCCCTTAAGTTCTACTCATGTCACATTATAAGTAAGACCTTATGCAACGTAATAGTTTAAGCTTAATAACCACGGATTGTTTTCATCTGACTTTAGTATTAGAGAAGGTGGGGATATATTTAAATTACAGTATATAAAAAAATACTATGAATAAAACACGTATCTCATATTTTTCCTTCAACTGGTTGTTATCTATAATTTTGTTGACGAAATTTGTAACAATAATGGGCAATAAGGCGTTTATGACAAAATATCCATTAGGAACAGCATTGCTAATACAACTACTGTTTCATCCGACTTAACAGCAGGCGTGGGGTTGTTCAGTGGGACAGCTTGGTCACCCATCCACTTTCTTAATACGATGTCACAAGCTTGCATTTACTAACTTGCACAGATGCCTATTATCATAGTTACCCTAGTAGGTAAGCAATGTACAAGCCACTCAGGAAAAAAAGAGTTTATGTTTTAGCTTATATCTACTTTACCTCTGTCCTTCTATGAAAGAATTCACTTTCATTCCAATAAGCCTTACTTATAAAATCGCTGTAATAAGAGCAGTGAAAGTAGTCTTGGCAACCAGGTTTGCTATACTATATAAATATGAACGATCTGACCTTGACTGGTTCGAACAAGAACTGGCATTGAATTGAATTCTAATCTGTATAAATAGTCGTTCATTAGAGAGGTCTAAAACCGGACAGCAATCTACCTCTTCTAGGAAGGAGAAGGCAAGACACTTTTCCTTATAAGAACGGTCAATAAATCCAACTGGGAAATGTTTTTATAACTTCTTGTAAAATATTCTAGGGGAAAGTACTAAATGATTGAAATGGTTGGGCGTAAGTTATATAGCAACTTCTTACCAGTTTTTGAAATATTTACAACACACTTAATAGATCATAGCCTTCGAGCTTCTGTTATTTTTAGCTAAAATCTGCCATATAAAATAATTTAGCTATAAATATTAAATTGGATGTGTGAGGAGAAGTTAGTATAGTTGAAAAATGATCAAATCTATCCTTTTAGCTACGATTACTACGAAATCATTTAAATTAAGATATTTTGTGTCATATGTATTAGAAGGTACACTATTACCTAGCATTAGCTTGGGGCTCAGGTTAGGGGTGGTTAGCCATGTGAGTTAAAGCGACTCTAATCTCACATAGTAAACCGAGAGTGGCGAGTTTGATTCTCTCCCTGAGTAATAGGAAATTAATTAGTGACGGAATTCATTGAATAAAAAGCCTTAGTCCCACCCATGCTAGAAAAGGGTGTGGTAACCTGAAGACAACCCGTCCTAATTAGCTTTAGTTGCAAAAAGTGGAGGTTAATAAATAATTTAATTTAGTATTAGCTTATGTATGTTTGCAGATTCCTAACTGTCTACATTACGTAATTTGACTCGTATGCGTATTCTTTAATAGCACGGGGGTTAGCCATGTGAGTTAAAGCTTAGACTCTAATCTTACATGGTAAACCTAGAGTGGCGAGTTCGATTCCCGCCTGGACAAAGGAATTTATTTAGTGACGGAATTCATTAAATAAAATCCTGAGTGCCTCCCAGGCTAGAAAAGGATGGTAACCTGTAGATAACCCGTCCCAAGTAGCCATAGTTGCAAAAAGTGGACGTTAATAATAATAATAATTTCAATTAAGATATTTTGTCATATGTTATAGAAGGTACACTATTACCTAGTATTAGCTTGGGGCTCAGGTTAGCCATGTGAGTTAAAACGTAGACTCTACTTTCACATAGTAAACCTAGAGTGGCGAGTTCGATTCTCGCCCTGGGTAATAGGAATTTATTTAGTGACGGAATTCATTTAATAAAAAGCCTTAGTCCCACCCAGGCTAGAAAAGAGTGGTAGCCTGTAGATAACCTGTCCCAATTAGCCATAGTTGCAAAAAGTGGACGTTAATAAATAATTTAATATTAATGCAGGAAACACATTTTTTTTATATTATATTAAATCATATGTTTTGTTGTATAACCTAAGAGTGTGGCATGTTATATTAATGTTATATGGTATATAAAACCTAATTTTTTTGAGTCCGAATAAATCTGGTTGTTGTTCTGTAAATATTTTGTTTCTCAATATCTTAATAAAACAAATGGGGTTCAGGTTAGCCATGCGAGTTAAAGCGTTGACCTTTATCTCACATGGTAAACCTAGAGTGGCGAGTTCGATTCTCGCCTGGGCAAGGAAATTATTTAGTGACGAAATTCATTAAATAACGTCCTAAAATCCCACCCTGGCTAGAAAAGGGTGGTAACCTGTAGATAACCCGTCCCGATTAGCCTAAGTTGCAAAAAGTGGACGTTAATAAATAATAATAATAATAAAACAAATAAAGGGAGCAGTTGATCCAGAGGATTAGGAGATAACGCGACCATTAAAGTTTCCTCCCGAGAGATTTGAACGCTTCGTTGAATACTGTGGAGGACTGGCATGGGGTTCCTCCTCCCACAAGACAGTTATCGAAATAACCTTCTTCATGATAACAGCACACACTAAAATGAACCCTCTTTGGTTTGAATAGTATAACCTTTAAGTTTAATTTTCGCCAAATGATTGATTAAAATACATAACTTTTTTAATTGTAATTATTTATCCTCTTTGCTACAATGGCTAATTGGGGTGGGTTATCTGCAGGTCACCACCCTTTTCTAGCAAGGGGAGACTAAGGATTTTATTTGATGAGTTCTTCACAAAATAAATTCCTATTGCCCAGGCGGGAGTCGAACTCGCCACTCTAGGTTTATATTATTATTATTTATTAACGTCCACTTTTTGCAACTGAGGCTAATCGGGACGGGTTATCTACAGGTTACCACCCTTTTCTAGCCAGGGTGGGATTTTAGGTTTACTATGTGAAATTAAGGTCATCGTTTCAACTTCCGTGCCTAACCTCAGCCACCCATGCCTTTCGAGTTTTCAATTTTTCTACATAAGTTAATTAAAAGAAAGATATAAAGAGCCTACATGCAAAGACTACAAGATCACACGCTGTTCTGCTGTCGTCATTCTCTAAAATGAGCATCCTTGAAATGCCGGTAGCAAACCTCAGCAATGATACATCTGCATAACGTTCATCTATATTAAAACGCTGGCATGTAGAGAGTCACAAGAGTTGCCGAAAGCTTCTGACAAGACAAAATAATCGACTCTGTACTCCACCATTTTAAGATGTTTTATTTAAATTTACGTTCCCTCATAGGATATTTTCCTTTTGGAGTAAATTTCATGCTAGAGTGTGTTTATGGAAGAGAAATATAATGTTTCTTGAACAGTACTTTTTAACCTATTTCACTAGCTGTGTGAAATAAACCTAACTTAGGTTTAGCTCCGTTTTGAAGACTACCTGACCAAAGTAGGACATAGAGAGGAAAAAGCGTAAGAATGGATTTGGTTTTTGCTCGAGAGAGAATAGATGAATTATTGGCTGACCCCTGAGACCTAATCGGTGAGGTGTGGTCTCAGCTATTGGCTGAGGCTGTCGGGTTCCGTTCGCACGTCTGACAATGCCGTCGCTGACCTGGCTTAGTCAACCATGAAAACATTTCAAGGACCGTTTGTTACCGCCGCTGACTTTTTTCTGGAATTTCAGTTTTTCCCATTTTAAACTTATTTTGTATTAAATAACATTCTCGCCAAACAGGCTGCAAGATTGCAGTACTTTATTTCCAAAAGATTGCTTGTGTCACCTAATTAAATGAAGTCAATGAAAATGTTTTGATACAAGTTACTTAGTAGGAAAAATAAGCAGATTCTACATGGCATTTAAGCACATTAAGGTCGGCTCATTTTCACATTATAATCACCAAGCACCGCAACTATCGGACCCTTCATTCCGGGTAGAGATTATAACATTCTGATACATCTGGACGTCTTTGAAAGTACTAAAACGGCGTTCCCTGTTAGGGCACAATTCATACGTTATTTCACGATGTAAACTGAATGAAGGCCTATCCATTCATAAACAATTATTGTAAGAACTGTAAAATAAGAGATCTAGAAAAAAATATATACATTTTGTGTAATATGTACAATTCAATGGCATAATTAATTCATTGAAGAATATACCAGTCTACTATTGTTTATCATGCTAATAACCCTTATAACTTATGTTAAAACATACGTTATTTTTAAATTTGGAATAACTGTAATTTACTTCTTTCTTCTTTTCTCAATAATAGTACTAATGAAGAATTTATATTTTATTTACGAAGTAAACCTATACTCCTAAACATATAGGAGATTTTTTTTAAATTTACAATTATTATATAGTATAGATAACATATTGGAGTACGACCAGCTATGTAATAATGTTACCTATGCATCTTTTTGTCATATAAATATCCAGAAAATGTAATTCTCTTATGGCTTAGTCAAAATAATAATGATTTCCTCTGTTTGAATTAACAGTAGTACCCTAATGCAAAACCAAAATGTTAACATATATATTTCGTACTCGTCAAGCTAGGGGTGTACCATCAATTTACGGGAAATGCGAAATGTAGGGGAAAAAATTAAACAGAACTTAAGATTAACTAATGTTGTTGTTTTTAAGCCGTAAAAAGAATCATTATTTTTGTTTATTTCTTCAAGAAAAAATAAATTTCCCTTCAAAAATGGTTAAACATTAAATATAATTCTTTTTCGCAGTATTTTAAATGATCTATTCAATTTGCACATTGGTGTGCATTAATTTGGATTTTTTTTATTTATTAATTAACATCCACTTTATGCAACTAGGGTTAATTGGGACATGTTATCTACAGATAACCACTCTTTAAAAGCCAGGGTGGGACTAAGGATTTTATTTAATGAATTTCGTCACTAAATAAATACCTATTTGCCCAGGCGGGAATCGAACTCGCCACTCTAGGTTTACCATGTGAGATTAAAGCCAACGCTTTAACTCACATGGCTAACCTGAGCCCCTAATTTAGATTTAGAAATTGTTTTAAATACAAATACTCCAAGAATTTATATGTACCCACTATTCACTAGCCTAGATCATGCCTATAGACTGCAATTTAATTCATCCCAGGTCTCCTGTCCTCTTTATCTTACAGCTGCATCTTTGTAGCTTTAAAGAAACAAATGATTCCCTGTGGGGAATTTATATTCATCAGATTAGGAAGATGGGAGCATATCAATTTGCCAAATAACTGGCGGGCAGCCCCACGAAAGAGCTTTTTATTGTATCGGGAGTGGTAGACATGTGAAGTGACACACACCACAGGAGTAGAAAAGATAAGGAGCATGAGTGTGCCAAGAGCTGAGTGAAGACGTATCAGAGCGACTTGGAACAATGGGACCATTATCCCTGCCCACCTCATCATTCACTTATGCTAATGACAGCCGCCATAGCCACAGCCTCTTCTATCTGACAGCCTCTGCTTACATGATCCGGCCATTCTGCTCTCGACCTCATTCCTCATTCCAACAATGTCTCAAGAGCTCCTCATTGTCCGTCAAAGCTACGTCCGGGATCTGTTCGCTCTATACAACCGGCAGAAACGAGATGATTGTATCGATGAGTGTGCTACACATGAAGAAGAGGAGGATCAGTTAGCAGTATGCATATACCTAAACAATGAAATCTACCAATGTTTTTATAAAGACTATTACATTCAGATCATATTAGAAGCTTCTTGGACATCAAATTGCCTGAATTTCACCCTTACAAGTGGAATTACCCACTGGGGAACCCTGTCACATTTTATTCAAGTAAATAAAACTCCGTTTAGAGATTTATTCTGTATTAGTAAAAGATAGGACAACGATGATAATGGAAGCTTTTCATAAATCATTTCTTCCATATAATATGTTACCTCAAATACAACGTACTTAGTTTTTGTAAAGGTCATTGAGTATAAATTAATTGCGACTTTGCGAAAACTCTCCAAGGGAAAGGCTTCAACTTAATAATATGCTAAAAGGAATTATTTAATTTTTTTCTTGTGTACTTACATTGGTCAATCATTTGCTTGCCTTTTTTAGTACAATAAAAGGCGTTTGATTTGATTTGATTTCATCCTTGTTAAAGTTTAACAATTATGGCTCGACTATCCCAGTCGTTTATTCGGTTACAATGAAGGACAAATCCAAAGGGGAAGGTTCAAATCTGTAAAGTTTACTTGAGGTGTTTCAATGCTAGAATAAATTTGAGTTTTCCAGGACACGCTAGACCAGGCTTAACTTTTTTTTTGGTTAACTTTTTTTTAAATTATTTATTAACGTCCACTTTTTACACTTAAGGCTAATTGGGGTGGGTTATCTATAGGTTACCACCCTTTTCTAGCCAAGGTGAGTCTAAGGACATTATTTAATTAATTCCGTCACTAAATAAATTCCTTTGCCCGGGCGGAAATCGAACTCGCCACTCTAGGATTACCATGTGAGATATAGGCAACGCTTTAACTCACATAGTTAACCTGAGCCCCGAGGCTTTGGTTAAAGGTGAGTGATTGAAGAGAGATAAGTCTTCATAGGTACACATCTCTTTAGTCGATGGACAAATATGGTTGCAGCATATCGTTCGATTTTAGCGATGATGTAAATTCCAAGTAGGAGTATGTTCACAGCCTGCAGACGAAGTGCCGTCTGGCCTCGCTCTTGATAGGAGGGCACTTGGACAGTTATGGCCACATTAAATCTTGCTCCTATATGGTACTTCGCTTTTGTTTTTTATTCCAAACAAAAGAGTAGTGCCGACACCGATTGTCTAATTTTTATTTTAAGTGTTCAATTCATTTTTTGGTGCACTTGTACTTGTAGCAACTTAGTGTTGCGGGTTTTAGAACTCGAGCGCGGGGAGGGGTTAGTCATGTGAGTTATTATTATTATTATTATTATTTATTAACGTCCACTTTGTGCAACTTAGGCTAATTGGGACGGGTTATCTACAGGTTACCACCCTTTTCTAGCCAGGGTGGGATTTTAGGACGTTATTTAATGAATTTCGTCACTAAATAATTTCCTTTGCCCAGGCAAGAATCGAACTCGCCACTCTAGGTTTACCATGTGAGATAAAGGTCAACGCTTTAACTCGCATGGCCAACCTGAGTCATGTGAGTTAAGACGTTGGTCATAATCTAATTTTGTAAACCTAGAGTCGTGAGTTTGATTCTCACCTTAGCAATAGGAATTTAATTAGTGAAGAGCTCATTAAATAAAATCCATAGACCCACCATGGCTGGGAAAGGGTGGGCAAGTGTAGATAACTCGTCCCAATTAGCCATACTAGCATAAACTGGACGTTTACATTTATTTAATGTTATTAAGAAATCGGCTTAGCTCATGAGGTTTTGTATGATCAATCAATCCGACACGGTCCAGTTTAGGAGAGTTACATCTAAAACCCATAATGAATCTCTGGAAATGAGTCTAAAATACTAACTCAACTTTGTCTCGCTATAGAGATTTCGATTTTTCCAGCACTCTAGATTAATGCTTTGCTGCTGATAACAAGCTGCCCTCAGTACAAAGGGCTATGCGGGACAGAGTGAAGTGGCTGTAACAGTTTGTATTGGGTTCTCAATCACTGCTTCCTTCTCCCCATCCTACAATTAGCTTTATATCTTGCTCGTGCCATCTCCACCTATTATATCTTCATAAAGCAACTTCCTCTTTCAGCCAGTTATCATGATTTAAGAGATCGATTTCTATTGATTCTGTCAGAATGTTTAAATGGCATTCCTTCATTGAAATTTTTCTTAATAGTATCTTTGCAATTAAAAATGAATGTTTTAAAGTTTTTTCTAAGTGGTATCTCAGAAAAAGTAAATTCCGTTGTACTTTCAAACATACGTTCAAAATAGTTTAACAAACACAACATATGGCTTCCAAAAAGAACAAAATGTAGAAGAATGAAATATGAAGGAGAAAATGACCATTTTTGTAATTTGAGAGTCATTCTGGAAGATGCCCTTTAATTTAGAAAATGTGGTTAAATATCTATAAAAAAAATAGACAGGAGAGTTTTGTGCACTGGAGACTCTTTAACCGTCAAAAGTAAACTACTTCTATAAAACTTTTCACCCAATGAGAAATGGACATTTTGTATTAATAGTGTAAAATAAGATTTTATTATACCGTACAACATTCCCTAAAACTGACAAATAGTAGAGAAACTGAATATATTTTACTGATCTTTCAAAACATTTTAAATACCGACACCCATTTTATACGTTTTTTTTCTGGTTCAAATTGATTAATTTGTCTTTTGGTGTTTTCAGCCTTCATTAAATCCTAATTCTTACTCATACGATTAAGACGTTTTACTATTACATAAAAAAAAAAAATAAATCTCAAAGTCAGGTTCAATTTTATATTTTGTTCACACTATAAGTGTTAAAAAGAATAGGTTTTTTCTTTAAATGACTTAAAAATGGTTAACGAAACTCAATGTTTTAGCGTTCCATGTATTACTAATGGTCCTTAAGGAACAAGATTTCTAGGGAATGGGTTAGAAAATGGCTATAGTGTAGTTTCACCAATAATTCAATAAATACGAGTCGGATTCAATAATATTATATCACTAATCTTGCTGAATACGTTATATACTATAATGTTTGTTATTGATTTACACGCCTACTCTCGAGTTACGTTCCAAACATTCATTAAAACACTTAATCTTCCCTTCCTGGTTTAAAGTCTTGTCTACTAAGGCTTCTATGGAGAACGTAGTATTTGATGACCGATCTGTGCCTCATTCAAAAACTGTTCATGCGGGCTGGAGAGCCTTTTTATTTAAAAAATAATTTAATTGTTGAGTATTATATTCAATTCAAAGAATTCAGCTTCATCATACAGAAATTCATATATATTAAAAGAGTTATATAAACAACAATCCAAGCCTCAGTTAGTTGTGAATTCATAAATCAATATTCACCAGGAAATTTACGACCAATTTTTTAACACTCGGTATCCTATAATTTGGAGCTCATACATTGCCTGACATCGTAATGTTAGTCAAATTGTAATAAATAAAATGTCTTGAGACAAATAAAATGAATAATATATGTGGAGGGGACTGCAATGTTAATTTGAACCTTACCAAACTCGATATTTAAATGTTTCATTTACGCTCATCGCAAGCTGTTATGGCAAAAATTGTTTGTACATCATTATACCGGCAGTTTGGTGCGTAATGTTTGAAAATAATGGGGGTAATGAGAAATATATTTAAATTTGTGTTTAGCCCATTCCTTAGGCCGTAGTGAATTGCCCAAGAAAGCCAGGAAATCTGGGTTTGAGTAAAGGCAGAATTAAATAGCTATTTTCCAATATAAAAATACTTAAGTATATGTACTATGTTCTCTGTACATTACTTTATACCAATATAGTGTATTACTCCATAATTTATAACAACCCTATTCCCAATATTCCAATTTTACATCACCGAATAACTAACCAAGTATGATATAGTATGTCCGATCGACCAATGGCGAACCTAAGCGAAATAATGATTATGCAGTGAATACATTCATAGACAGGGCGGAAGCTATCTCCTCACTAAGCCATAAGCTGATCTCCAATGAAAAGGGATACAGCATGAACTAATGCGACAGCTAACAAGCACAGATTCCACAACCTACGCAGTCCTGACAACATTCCTTACAAGCTTCACGATCAGTTTTTGCCTTGAATGGATTACGCCTGGGAGGTTTAACGTCAAACTTAGGAGGCCAACATGAAGCCTAAATTCCCTGACAGTGTCTGGAATTAATAGCTAGCTACCTTAGCATTTGCATACTGTCAATTAATGAAGATTAGATTTGCGAAAATTACTCTTATTAAGTCGAAAAGTAAATTAAAAGCAAACAGATATTTTCAAACTTTACTGAAAACAATCATTCACAGAAACGTCCGTCACGCAGGGGCTGCGTTAACTAGCAGATTTCCCATGTGCATCACGTATTTGCATTTTATCTCAACACTTAAAAGTTCATGAGCACAAAATTTGATATTTACACTTCAAATCAATTATTTCATAACATAACAGTTTATTGTTAATATGACTTGAGTAGGAAAAAATCTCATAAATGGGTTACTGAATGCCGAAAAATACTTGTAAGAAATCTAAATATCTCGGTTAATAACCATGATTCTGAAAAATCGTATATAACAACATTTATAGAATATTACATTCTCAATAAAATTGGTTCGATGCAATTTTTTCATCCGATAGGTAATGGCAGAGATATTAATTTTTTTCGAAATTCCCACTCTAACCCCCCCCCCCTCCTCCACCTTGTCCGATTTCAGCCGTTTACTAACTTGTCCTTTATTTTTGCATAAAAACTTTAAAGATAGAGTTTGGTTACGATTAAGCAAACATTGCGCTCGCTAAACCGTTAACTATGTATATGTGTATGTATGTATGTATGTATGCGTATATATATATATAGTTTTGAACGGACCTCATTTTCGTCATCTCCTGGGTAAAATCGATAGACATTTGAGGGCATTTTTCGAAAATCACGTCATGAGTACAACCTTAAGGGAAATCTGCTAATTCTACTGAACATCATATATCTAAGATCCAGACCTCATCCTTCATCTATGTGATTTTTTGAGATTATTCAGCTAATTACTCCTCCTAGTTTCACAGTTAATATATATTTTGCTTTTCTGTTGTCTTGAATCCTTTCAAAATGAAGCAAAAGTATATTCACGCTTGAAAATGGAATATAATACGGTATGCCCCAACAGCACGCATTCCCGATCACTGATGGTCAGGACTTATATAAGACTAATTTTCTTAAATGAACATTCAACATGATTCACATTTTCCAGTAGAGCATAATTTTTATAAATCCGTCACGCAAGTTCTGCTTAAATTAAGCAAGGAACATTAAAAATTTCCTTAAATTAAGGTTCATCAAAGAGTGCCATGGTCAAAATCGTTGAGGAATATTATGGGATGAACTCATTTAATATTGATAGGCCGATCAGCAGAGAGAAGGGAGTTGATCGGGGGAGGCTGTAGCTGCATATATATGCAAGTATGGAGCGTGCCAGGGCGTGGCCTGCTCCAATATCGCAGCACCGTGACCCCCAGGTCAGCCACCTTAATAACCATTAACTTCTAGACCTCTTATAGACTTTGCAATGCATGTGCACAAATCACGCTTTAGTGAAGGTTGCGTGTGCTTATATTATATGTAGCACTAAAATATTTTTTTTTTTTTTTTTTTTTTTTTTTTTTTTTTTAAATGCAAATAGAACTTTGGTAACATAGTCATTATCAGTCGCCGACTTCATTTTAGCACATTTCCCTCAGGGGAATTGAGGTTGTGCTCATCCTGCGATTTTTGAAAATGTCCATCAATCCTACCTAATAGATGACGAAAATGAGGTCCTTTCAAAATCTTATATATTTCTAAATGTATAGAGATGGGGTAATTCATTTGGTAATGAATATTACCTTCTTACTGGGGGATTATGCAAATGCTGGTTTTTATGAGGGTGGACTATAAAATGTGATTATATATGATAGAAGAAATAAGTCTATTGAAAATGTTGCTTGATAATACATATAATATACAAGAAATATATAGATTAAAGGTTACAATATTGAATGGTGGTTTTGTAGATATGTTGGGTTATTGTTCCTGGCTCCTTCTCCTTTCTGCAGGTTATTCATTCCCCCTTATCTCCTTATTTCTTCCATTTCTTTCTCCATCCATATCCTCCCCCTTACCACCCGCCTTGGCTTGAATGCTTGTTAATTAGCCATGTTGTTGGGGCATATTCACAACAAAAAAGATACTTCTTTTATGAACGGGTATGGTCTCCCAAGAAAAGTAGATTGACTTCTAGTCTCTTTTTTTCTTCTACTGCTTTTGTTCTATGCTAACAAACAGCTGGTGATTACTCTTGGTAGTTCCCAGAACTGGCACAGAGATGGCAGCACTATGCGGGGGCCTCTTGTAAGGTAGAGAATGTATGGTTTCTTTCGTGTGTTTCATTGAAGTTGAAACACTAAATATATATTTGTCTGCTATAACTGAAGCTGTGGCAATTTCGGTTAATCGTTACCAAACTTGATATTTAGTCGTTTTATGTAAAAAGAAAGATCAAGTTCGTTAATGGCTGAAATCGGACCAGTGGGAGGGAAGGGGTGTTTAATGAGGGAATTTCGAAAATTCTTAATATCTCCATTACTATACGTCGGATCGAAAAATTTTATAGAACCATTTATTGAAGTTTTAATGTTCTATAAATTTTGTTATGTACGTTTTTTCACTATCTTGATTATTAACCGAGATATTTGAATTTTTTAGTTTTCGGCCTTCAGTAAACCCCCACTCCCATATATTATATTCATCTCATATTAACAGCATGCTATTATGTCATGAAGCACTTATTTGAAGCCTAAATACCAAATATTGTTATCATTGAACTATTACGTATTGAGATGAATGCAAATACGCAACGCACGTTGGAAATCTGCTAAGTTAACGCAGCCCCTGCGTGACGTACTTTTTCTTACTTATACTTCTCAATGCCTATCATTAGTCAGCTTGTGCAGGCTATGCAGGAATGGCTCCTCTAACAACATAGATTCGACTACATATTCTCTAGACTGTTTTGAGGTCTTCATTGTTGGGTACTTTCGTAAAAAAGTCAAGTGGAAACCGCTAAGGTTTTCAGTTTTTCTTCCCATGTTTCGATTATGGCCAGTTTTTTTGCATGTGCAGATATTTTATTGGCATCTGTGTTTGTAAGGTCAGATTTGATTTAAATCGGGATGGTTGATGAAATTGTGTATAGTCCTGTTTTGTCTGGCCTATGCCTGTGTTTTACATAAGTTTGTATAATCCATTTATTTTATATTTGTCCATATTTGATGTTATTCCTGAGGCAATGCCCTGAGAGTTTTTTGAATGTTTTGTAGAATCATTGCTTTTGAAGTATGTTTATGATAGTTTATTTCTGATGTTGTGTAGATAAAAATTTGATGTTTTATAACTTTCAATTGATACGTTTGAATCATTTTTGTTATTACCTATTTTCTTTAGTAGTTCCTTTACTGTATGTGTGTTGTACGCGTTGTTGTATATTATTTCATATTCTGTGGGAGTTATCTACGATTACCATTTTCATTGTGACCTCTTTTTCTTCTATAGGTGAGATCACAGAAATTTAGTGCTTTCCTCTGATCCTCTTCTAATGAATATCTGACGTTCTTCCATAGAGTTTTGAAACTTTTATATTTCTTCATTCTGTTCCCCATCCTTCGTACATCTACGGTTCTCCAAAATAATGTATTGTTTTGTGTTTCTCCACGAATTGTACTATGCCTAACAGTGTTGTAGGAATATTTTTGTTGGGATCACATTCCAAGTCATATCATTCCAACTGTCGTTAGATCGGTCTGTGGCTTCAGTTGTACTAATCTCAAGCCGAGGAGATATAAGATACACATAACTTCCCAGTATTGAATTGAATATATATATATATATATATATATATACATTTTTTTGACCATATGATCAATTATGTCAATATCAATTATCTTAATTTAAGAGAGTAATATATAATGTCTGTTGAATAATGAAATGTCTCAGGGTAACAAGTCTAATTATGTAAACGAATTAACTGCACTTTCACTTCTACTCTACTACATCGTATGCCCATTTTCAGAGCTGCAGAGGATACACTAGGTGATCATGACCATAGGTGTTTCTTTAGAAATGCGATTATTGGCAATGATTTAGTTACAACAAAACGTTTATACAAAAATTGAATTTATTCAAATGTCTATAGAAACCCCCTATCATAGTCCATTTGTTTTGAGTTCAACGTTAGCCCAGTGTTGTCTAGCTTAAAGTCTCAATTAATCATTATCTACAAGATGGCAGGAGACAGAAAGTCGGACTGTAGAGAGAAAACAAAGAAGCCACACAAGAAGAGAGAAAAAAACAAAAGTTGAAATGACGCAGAGAGCTAGATGTTGTAGTATATACCGGAATATATGATATACGATAATATGTAGATGTAGAGCCCTGCCATCTGGTAAAGTCGCCCTGGCTGGTTCGCCCACACCTCTGGCCAGTATGTAGTCCAGTCCCCTGCACTCCTCCTACTAGCCGGATAGAAAACATTACTAAGGCCAGTCTAGTCCTTAACTCGCTCATTCCATCAACTATGTAAACATATGTTTCCTGATTTGCTCATTGCTATAAAAATTGTGCCTTGAAAAACCTGAGTGAAAGTTGTAGGCGCCATTTTGATAAAAACTTGTTTGTCTTCATGCTTGAGTGCTAACTTACAGACGTGGGTTAGTGGACTCCTCTCCTGGGCAAAAGGAATTTTATTAGTGGCAAAGTCATTAAATAATATCCTTAGTTCTACCCTGATTAAGCAAGGGTGGTATCTAGTTGGAAAAGTAACATGAAGTGGGTGTTAATAAATATTTTTTTTTTAAATGAAACGTGTTGGTCTTCATGCTTAAGTGCTAACTTACAGACGTGGGTTAGTGGAGTCCTCTCCTGAGCAAAAGGAATTTAAATAGAGGCAAAGCCATTAAATAATATCCTAGCATCATAATATCACAGCAAGGGTAGTTACTAGTTGATTACCCGTCACAAAAGTAACATAAAGTGGGCGTTAATAATTAATTTAAAAAAAATGGAAACTTTCCATTCCATCATTCTTCATCGCTTAATGAGTTTATATTGTAGTGAGCATGGGCTCATCACATGGTTTTATACTTTTTTCATCTTTTTGACTTTTTTATTAGAAAAGTTTCATTTTTTAAGGTGTTTGATTTTTAAAAAAATGTTTAACATGCAATTGTAAATGTCTGTAAATATATAAGGAAGTTATAAATAACTTCATATAGTATAGGAATTCAACTATATTTATTGTGCAGTAAAAGAATTTTCCTTACAGCAGCCTAATGAAAACGAAAAAAAACAAACGATAACGCCATCGTACTGAGTGCAATTTCACTCAAGACGGAAAAATCGTACTAAATGTACTAACATTTCAAAAATGTTTCTTAACTTATTTGGAGTATTAAACCACCGCCACTTTGATCCTTTAAAATATTTACATCTAGGATGGTGAATTCTAAAATGTCTATGGAGTATTTTCTTCCTATATCATATTTTTTTCAATTTTTTTGTATCAGAAGCTTTTTTATATCATTTGAATTAGGTTATATCTTTCTATTCATTTTACTTCAGGAAGAGGGCCAAAATGTCATGCCAAAATATATATATATATATATATATATAAAACAGCTAATGTAATTACTCGGGCAATAAGGTGTGTCAAGCGAAAGTGTTCGACCATGATTATCAAGAGAGTGAGCGTAGCCCGGACCGAGAGTAGAGGTGTGTACTCACCCACTGATTATCAAGTCGGGCGTAATTTACAACACACTTCTCAGACATGCTAAGGCCTTGCTTACACACACTCTAGAGAAGTACAATCTTTTTCAACAGCTTTACACCCACCTCCAGCATTCAGGTAGCAGTGTACAAGGCACAGGTAGTCTGTAAGTACCTCACCTAATGGACTACACATTTAAATTAAAAAAATAAAAATGTATGATTAATAAGCTTCAAACAAATAAAAAGCTTTTTTTTTTTAATTCTTCATAATAGGGGACTCAGGTTAGTCATGTGGGTTAAGGCTTCGGTCTTAATCTAAGTTGGGCAACCTCGAGTCGTGCGTTCGTTTCTCACCTGGGCAATAGGAATTTATTTAAAACGAATTCATTAAATTAAATCCCTAGCCCCACCCTGGCTAAAAGAGGGTGATAATCTGCATCTAACCCACCCCAATTAGCCTCATTAGCACAAATTGGACGTTGATATATAAAATTTAATATTTATTCTTCGTAAAAGCTCAAAGGATCTTATGATTAAGCTAAAAGATCATACTTGTATAAGGTTTGATGTAATAAGATAGGCATATGATCTTATAATATTTGATATTAATAAAATGACTATTATTTTAAAATTAATTTTATACTATTGACAACTTTTTGAAATCAGCAAAGGTTGGCTAAGGATCTCCTGTTTGCCATGACTACTACGAGTACCAAGATTGACTGAAGAAGTTTAAAGTTCTGGCTAATTGTCTGGTATTAACTTAGTTCTTGGGAGGTGTTGATGTAGAGGAGGCGACTTTGTACAAAATATAACCTCTATTTGGGACATCCGATAAACAGGGAAATGTTGATGTAATTAAATAGAAAGTATATTATTTTAACATTTTTTCAATTCTCTCCAATGTAGGGACACAAAGGGGCATGTGAGGCAGGTTAAGGCGTTGGTCGTAATCTCACTAGGTAAACCTAGAGTAGTGAGCTCGATTCTCGCCAGGGCAACAGTAATTTATTTAGTGATGAACTTAATACTGAACAAATTACTAAAAGTACAAAACAAATGGGATCATCTGTGTGTGATTCCATGCATTGGGAAATCTACATGCAAAATGCTATTTATTTATCTATATCAGTTATGGCATTATCCTACGTTATGGTTTAATTCTTCTGCAAATTTTATATGAGCCTGATTCCAGTTATAAAATGAAATATTATTCTCAACACGCCATCGGTTTATTATTTTTATTATCGTCCCTATTAACGACTCTAGAGTCTTGAGTGAATCAGATGAGAGTACTTCTGTTGTGTTATAAAATGATAAGGGCATAATGAGTTGTTTGTCAGTTTAAATGTGTATAAGTACAGTTTAATTGAACCATGTCCTGTTAATCAATCGCGTTATGCAAGCGTCAGTCATATGTGACTTTCTTGTTCAGATATTGTACAATATGGCTTCATCAGAAATTGCATTTCCTAAAACTCCAGAATGTCTACTACGAATTCAAAGTTATATATAATATACGGCTCTATATATTATTTTATTATTATTATTATTATTATTATATTATATACTCAAATGTAAAGTAATTTAATCTACAGATTATTAAAAATGAAAATTAATTAGTGGGGGAAAAGGATTATATTCATAGCACAAATGAATTTAGTGCTACAAAAGGTGACCCCTTGAAGAAGTTTCTACTTTATTGTAATAAGTGTCCTACGCGTGAACATATCTGCCGAAATAGCTCAGTTGGGAGAGCGTTAGACTGAAGATCTAAAGGTCCCTGGTTCGATCCCGGGTTTCGGCAATGATTTTTTTTTCTCTTTCTTACCAATCAGACTACTTATTATTGTCATTTATATATTTTTAAAATATTAAACAATTTTTTTGTATTCGTCAGGCATTTAGTAATACACTAAAATTTATTGGCTGAAAGATGAAATTCACTTTAAGGTACATGGAGAATCATTAAATGCCAAGACAAGTATTATAGTAAAAAGTGTTTAAACAAAATTTAAAAAAAAAAAAAATTCTAACGATTTTGTGATTGAAGTACGGGTGTAAAATAAATGCAATTGAAAATAAAGAAAATATAATGTAATACTTTTATTAAAGCTAAAATAAGTTCATATCACTGAACAGCAATTTTGAATATATGAATGTCGGCTTGAATATGACCAATTCAATGAGAATTCATTATGGGGTATTACTACGTACTAATTAATCAGGAAAAATTCCATTTATTAGAATTTATATATAAAGACTTTATATATATAGACAAACACAATCCATAAATAAGAAAAAGTAATTCTTTAAGATACCAACACCATTATAGTTGTGTTTATGAAGTTTTTTTTTTTTTTTATTAAGGAATGTATGTAAGAAACATTATGCATTTAGTGGCGATTTATTTATTTAACACCATTATAATTAGTTTGTAGAAGTAAGGTAATTATCAGCCGAAATAGCTCAGTTGGGAGAGCGTTAGACTGAAGATCTAAAGGTCCCTAGTTCGATCCCGGGTTTCGGCATATGCTTTTTTATTCTCTAATAATTGAATCTGTGGCAATTTTATATTGAGAATCTCTGAATGCGGAAATTCTTGATACATTGTACATTTTCATGATATGAAATTTTGGGAAATTTTATTTATTTTAGTTTTATTTAATTCATATTATATAGGTCCCTTATATGTGTGCCACAATTGAATTATCTTTTAAACCCTTAGAAATATCGTTAAATTGCAAAGGGCCAAAGTTGTAGGTCTAATCAAGACCATTCGGATGCGGTACTTATTTATTAATTCCAAAAAATTTAGTTTTAACCATTCAGCGCACTCTCAAATGTCGGCGTTTTCTCTTTATCCCACATTTTTGAAATCTACACAAAAAATAAAGAAACGTGTGTGCATCTTTGTTTTTTTTTTGTTTCGCTTAGTATTTAGTAATAAAATGGTGGCCGAAGTCGTACTGTTTGTCACATGTGTAGATTTGATGTCTACTGCCCCCAAACATGAGTAATTGTAGTTTTATCTACAGATTCAATTAAAAATATTTTACTTACCAAGCCCTTAATCTCTCTGGCAACAACTTTCAGTGATAATTTCATAAAGAGATTTCATTCAATGAATCGAGAATTTTTAATGTAAATATTCAGCTTTTTTGAGTAATTCGTTATTTTACATTCACTTTTCTAATACTTTTATAAAGTATTGAATGGTAGAGACATCAGTTTATTTTGGTCGGGGAGGATGACTATTAATAATAAGAACTGGAATTATCTACTATCGGATATACTCCCAGTATCTGAATACCAGCAATGTTATTGTAATGTTTACTCCGAGGGAATAGTGGATATGGTTAAGTCCTTCGAAGGTGTAATGAAAATTATAAGACGGCATTATGCAGGGAAGTATCTACATCAGAAACACCCAAGCCGAAATGTTTTTAAGAGGACCCCGCTGAGATTCTCAGTTGAGGATTTGCTTGAGATTCTACTGTGAAGACGTGAAGACCCCTTCTTCATAACCTTTATTCTAAATTAAACTACATAAAATTAGTATGGTGCTACATATTTCTTTAAACTGTAAAATCAACGGGTTTAAGATTCAATAGTGAACTGAAATATACTTTATGTATCATTGCCAAAAGTATTTCTTACCCAACTATGGGAAAGGATATTGCCCCTAATACTCTGGGTTATGGTATGGGACGTTTCACAGGCTTGGGCAAACAGATATAACACAAATTTGAGGAATACTTTACAAAATGGGTTTACAAAATGTGGGATGTAGGTGTGACGCAGAAAAGTACAAGAAAACAAAGTTGGACTCGTGTCATAAGGATGGTTGCTTCTGATCACTAGTATTTCCTATTTGATAGTTACTTGTACCAATCCGAGAACCTAGACGTTTAAGAATACAAATAGGCGCAGTAAACAAAGAAAAGGCAATAGGTTAGTAGTTATTTCTACGAAAGGAATAAAATAGAAAAGGAAATAAATCTTGGCGCGCACGAGAACTAAAAGTTGCGCGATTCCCATAAGCCAATCTGGGGTAATGACAACAGACAGCATGTCTCGTTTGGGAATGAGGTAATAGATAAATTAATCCATAATTCATCTGTGCGATAAGCCATAGGAGTACTATTTGTGAGCGAGTGACCGTAGGACCTTGCTCCAGCTCGGTGGCCAATTCCCAGAGCAGCAGAACCAGTTTCAGCCCGTGCCATCTCGGAACGACTCCTTCTCTTTTTCTCATACCTTCAAATATGGGCCTCTTGGCCTCCATCTTCTCCTTCTAGCACACATGCTATTTCTATGGCTCTGGCCAATATGCTCTCTTTTTCACACAGTCTTTGCAAGGCAATGGCCTTGTTCTATCACAAATGTAGTCCATATACATCATTTACAGTAATGATTCGTGTTCCATTTGCATCAAGATTGTTTTGGAAGGCCACAGATGGCCCTGACATTGAACCATCTGTTACCTTCTGAGCCATTATAATTGTTAGGAACTAGTTGGTTCAAATGAAAACCCTAAAAAATAAAACCTTTCAGCTTTTATTAAAACCCAAAATGTTATATTGGAGCTTTTCATTCTCTAATTATTTAGTTAGAGATGTATTCATTGAACCACAATTAAGAATTGGATAGTGGTAGGTTCGGTTTAGAAAATTCCACTACAGTTCAAGAAAATAAAGTAGAAACAAATAGTATTGAAAAATGTGATAGTATTTACAGGAAAATAACACCCTTGTAGGCGTCAGTTTGAAGCCTTATGAAATATCTGAAGCTAATTGAATAATTTTGACTTTCAATTATTATAATACTACACATAGTACATCATGTTTCAATTCTTGTTTACAGTGGGCACATATGAAGGTAGGGAATAGAGAATAGAACATATAGGAGACATCATCCGAACTGGTAAGACGTTCTTACCCTCACAACATCATCTCTGCTGGATGTTATATCCTTTGTGTGTTATTTCATAGGTTGAGAAATTTGCTCAGTTCATGGAGGTATTGGGGTAGACTTTTGGTAGTTGAATTTTAAAATTTTTTAGAGCCTTCATGTCGTTGTGGAAACTTCCGCTAGAAGTAAACTATTAATCAGACAGAATTTAGATTCTGAATTCATTTTAAAACAATAACAGGTCTGAAAAGATCCAGAAGAGGTGTCCAGAAATGGCAAGGAAAGTGTATCACAATTAAATATTAAGTTTTTTTAGGACCAGCTTTAAATTAGCTCCTGTGTTGCAGATCAAGTGAGAAGAAAGCCCTCCCTCCACCTCGACCACGATTCGGCAACGTTATATTTCAATTTCAAAAAGCCCTTGGCTCAATATGAAAAGGCATTCAGGTGTTGCATAAACTAAACAGTTTCTCACAGTCGATGTCATATCGCACATTGATTTTATTACATTACAGGACTCATAATAACAAAGGTATTTGAAAACGTGGTTTATTCTTCGTCTTTGAACTCCACTCCAACTAGTTCGATTGCAGCTATTAATTTCATTGGAAGCATTTAAATGTTTTGTACGCCAAACAATAGTTGGGGAGGTAAGGACAGTTTAGAAAAAACTAAATTCCTTGAAATAGCGTGGATCATAAATTAGAGAAAATGACATGGGCAGGACACCTGGTTTTTTTTTTTTTTTTTTTTTTTTTTTTTTTTTATAATTATCCTTTATTGAATAACAAGAAATTTATAAAATAATTCATAGTGTTCCTTCTGACCACTGAAATTTTACAAAAAGGAACATAAAATAAAATTTTAAGTAGAAGATTGTTGTAAATGCAATTGACTAATAGTAGGCAGTCATATTGCAACTTCCTGAATATCAGTTATTTTAAAAGCTTAACTTCAGTGAGGACACCTGGTGAGGGAGAATAAAGACAAATGGTCTAAAAATATTATCAATTATAATATACAACTACTACAACTACAAGAGGAAGAAAGGAAGACCAACTACTCAATGGGACTTAGAGTTAGAGATAAGAACTACATGTGGCGGGGCAACAGGGCAGAGAGCTGCTGAACAAAGAAGAGACTTGAAGAAGAATACTATTGCACCAGGATTAAACCTGAAATAAATTAGCAGATATTCGCACGCGAAAAATCGAAAAGGAGTCAAAAGATCTCAATTAGCAGATTTCCCTTAAGGGAAATCAGCTATTGAAGTCGTACTCATGACGCGAGTTTTCAAAAGCTTCCTCAAATGCCCATCGATCCTACCCAGGAGATGACGAAAATGAGGTCCGTTCAAAATTATATATATATATATACTAGCTCAGATACCCGGCTTCGTCCGGGAATTGATTTGAGACTGAATGGTGATGGTATTTTTTTTGGCAAGACTTTACTTTGCACAATATTTTGGCATTTACCCGTCCCAGTGTTTAAGGTTAATACCCGTTGTTGGCATTTGTTAATAATAAAATTAATTTTTTGTGTAAGTCTTCACTGTCCTCCAAATTGTCATATTTCCCGTCTCCTGTGCATTATGCATAGATTCAAGTTATTAAGGACAAAATATTAACATAGATTTAAATAAATTTTTCCAGGTGAGGTACCCATAGTTCAAATTGGAATGAATAGTTGAGCACATCAATATTTCTACGCAAATTACTTGCTCCACACATTGTTCTTGGAGAAATGTATAAAACAAAAGTTACTCTAAATAACAAAATAAACAACTTTTGTTATGTTCATATTTGCCGAAAAACTAATAGGAAACGAAATATCACATTTTTTTATTTCTGGCTTTCCTTATAACCCCCTCTCCTGCCCGTCCCTAGAAATGTTGGTATGGCTTGTTATAATGAAAGCGTTAGTGCTAATACATATACCGAGTTTTATTTATTTCGGTTGGGTCTTTTTTCCCAAATAAAATCGATCACTTCCGTTATAGGTTTTAGCGTATATCTCGTTTATAATTTGGTATACGAAAAAAGTGTATATAACAATAGTTACTCTAAATAACAAAGTAAACAACTTTTGGTATGTTCGTATTTGCCGAAAAACCAATAGGAAACGAAATATCGCTATTTTTAATTTCTGGTTTCCCTTATAACCCCCACTCCTGTTCGTCTCAAAGGATATTAATATAGCCTAAAGTGTAAGTTGGGTTAGTAGTAATATACATACCAAGTTTCATAAAATTCGGTTCAGCCGTTTATGCGTGAAAAGGTAACAAATACACAAACAAACAAATAAACAAACAAACAGACACCAAAGAAACAAAATGCTGTTATGGTGTCTATGACATGTGAAACGAAAAGTTATCGTGAAATTTCCCGAAAAAATCAATGTACAGACAGAGGTTACAATTAGCAGATTTCCCTTAAGCTATTGAGGTCGTACTCATGACGCGAGTTTCGACAAATTTCTTCAAATGTCCATCGATCCTACCTAGGAGATGACGAAAATGAGGTCCGTTCAAAATTATATATATATATATATATATATATATATATATATATATATATATATATATATATATACAGGGTGTCCCCAAACCAAACGGCCAAACTTTAGGGATCGATAGAGGATCGAAAAACTAAAACAAAAAGTCCTCTGGCATATGCCTCGTTTTCGCTTCGTTTTCGAGAAAATCACAAAAAACTAAAAATAGTTGTGCAAAAACTAGTTAAGGCCAATGGAAGAGCGGATTTTATTCCTTGAATGAATTTCAGCAATAAATGTTATTCCAATACAATTATTGTATTCTAATCTTATACTAACAGAAAGGTAATTGAAAAAAAAATTATTTTTTATTAAGAAAAAATAATAAATACTTTTTTATTCAAATATTCATAGTATAAAAAAATTTACCTATTTAAAGTAGATAACATTATGAACAATAACTGAAGATTAAAACATAAAAAAAGATTAAAAATTTAGAAAATTAATAAAATAATTAAATATTCTTACTTGGAAAACATAAATGTTTCAGTTGTTATATGGGTCTACCTTAGTGAGAGAAAAAAAAAAAAGTCCGTCACGCAGGGGCTGCGTAAACTAAGCAGATTTCCCACGTGAAGTTTTACAATAGAGAAATCTGCCTAATAATAACAGTAGTAGTAACCTATTCTCACGAGGACGAATAGTTAGTGAAACACGGCCACACTAGCACTCGGCGGAAACTCCAGAACATAGCCGACCACACTCACAATACAAATGCAAATATCTCGGTTAATATTAAAGATACAGAATAAATGTATAGAACAATATTTATAGTAAATTTAATTTGCAATAAGATTGGTTCTATACAATGTTTTGATCCGACGTATGGTAACGGAGATATTTCGAATTTTCGAAAATCCCCCCCTCCCACTGGTCCGATTTCAGCCATTAACGAACTTGATCTTCCTTTTTACATAAAACGATTAAATTCCGAGTTTGGTAACGATCAAACAAACATTGCGACCGCTAGAGCGTTAACAGACAAATATATATATATATATATATATATATATATATATATATATATATATATATATATATATATATATAATTTTGAACGGACCTCATTTTCGTCATCTCCTGGGTAGGATCGATGGACATTTGAAGAAATTTTTCGAAACTCGCGTCATGAGTACGACCTCAATAGCTGATTTCCCATAAGGGAAATCTGCTAAAAAAAGCAGTCAGGGGACTGCCGGTAGAAGTGAAAACTCCTTTAGCGTTGATCGCTCAATTTTGGCATTGCTGAGAAATTTTTTTTACGAAGTCTTATTTTAAAAATATTTTTAGTTATTTATCAATAAGTAACAGTTATGTTCTATTTTACATGAAAAAATGAAATGACAAAGAAATCTAGTGGCGTGAGGCCCGGAGACCGGGGAGGCCAAGGCACCGGCCCACCTCGTCCTTTCCAGCGACCTGGGTAGTTGATGTCCAACCAGTCTCGTACGGCCCTTCCGTAATGTGCAGGACAACCATCGAGTTGAAACCAGCTCTCAAGCCTTGTTTCCAAAGGGATATCTTCCAAAAGTGCCCGTAAGTCATTCTCCAGGAATAGATGATAACTTTCAGCGTGAAGTCGAGCAGGTAAAAATACGGGACCTATTATGCGATTATAACAAAGACCGACCCACACGTTTACAGAAAACTCATGCTGGTAGTGAAATTCTCTAACAGCGCAGGGATTTTCATGTGCCCAAAGGTGGTAGTTTCTTTGATTGAATATGCCCGCACGTGTAAAAGTCGCTCGTCCGTCCAGATTACTTTCGAACTTAAGTTTACATCGTTTTGCAATTGTTCTTTGTACCAATTACAAAAATTTAATCGGCGGGAATAATCAGCGGGTATTAAATTTTGTACCTTTTGTACATGATAAGCATACCTGCGGTCAGCCCTTAATGTGTGGCAAATAGTTGTCTTTGGTATGCTTAGAACTGAAGCAGCTCTCCGGACGCTTGTGCCAGGGTTGGTATTGAAGTGCCTCAGTATCCTCTCCCTCCGCCTCAGGTCGGCTTCCATCGGAGCCTGCATACGGTTTCCACGACGATTACATGAGAAGGACCCAGTCCCTCGAAGCCTTCTGAAAGTGCTGGTAAAAACACCTCTGTGTGGGGTTTCTCGGTCAGGAAACCGTCAGCGATATTCCCAAACTGCCTGACGTGCATTGCCATCGCAGAATCCGTAGACGTAGACTATGTCCGCGTATTCAGCGTTGGTAAATCTAGCCATATTGGTTGACTTCACTGAACAGTACTAGCAACACCACTAATGTGAGAATGCGAGGCTGGATTCCCCCCCCCCCCAAAAGGATTAAAATGATAGTAAACATTTTAATCCTTTCTTTTTAAACACTCAACTTAGACATTTTATTGATAAGGAAAGCGTGAGAATATTCATGTTTTCTAAATTTACTCCTCGTAAATTAAAAAATTAAGCTTACTCAAAAAACCAATAGTTTTTTGTAATTTAAATACATTATTAAAAAAAAATACACTTTTTGCACAACTATTTTCAGTTTTTTGTGATTTTCTCAAAAACGAAGCGAAAACGAGGCATATGCCAGAGGACTTTTTTTCTTAGTTTTTCGATCCTCTATCGATCCCTGAAGTTTGGCCGTTTGGTTTGGGGACACCCTGTATATATATCGGAATTTTTGTTTGATCGTTACCAAACTCGAAATTTAATCGTTTTATGTAAAAAGGAAGATCCTTAATGGCTGAAATCGGACAAGTGGGAGGGGGGGGTTTAGAGGGGGAGGATTTTTGAAAATTCATAACATCTCCGTTATTATTCATCAAATCGGAAAATTGTTTAAAATCAATCTTATTGCAAATTAAATTTACTATAAATATCGTTCTATACATTTATTCTGTATCTTGAATATTAACCGAGATATTTGCATTTGTATTCTGTGCGTGGTCGGCAGGAGTCCGCTATGTTCGTCACTTTCCGCCGGTAGCTAATGCGGCCGTTTTCATAACTATTCGTCCCTCGTGAATAGGTTTAGAGATTCCTTACTATTACTGCAGTTATTAGGCAGATTTCTCTATTGTAAAACTTCACGTGGGAAATCTGCTTAGTTTACGTAGCCCATGCGTGACGGACTTTTTTAAGTTGAATTTGTACTACTATGGAATTATGAAAAAATAAAGAAATGTATCATCACTATCTGAAATATTTATGGAGATAAAGGTTTTATTTATTTATTTAGTGATATAATAGCTTAAAGACGAAATCGCAAGAGTACTTGTAGGTGTTTTTGAAAACAGAGAAGATTCTCCTTTAAGAGTAGATTTGGAAAAAAAATATAGAATTAGATATGTAGAATATTATTTTAGCAACAATATTTGAGATGTAACATTTTCAAAATAATTCAGATAATTGTCATTTAAACTTTAACTCTTCTAAAAACTCCCCCTGGTATGGACGCCGAAACGAACTTGGCCTTTAGTTTTGCATACAATTTTTAAATATCGAATTTTGTAAATAAAAATGTTGGCTGCTAAAACGTCTTTGGAACAATCTGATTTCCTTTAAGGAATTCTAAAGGGACTGTCACTGTCGATCTAAGTCACCCAAATGTATTTGAGCTTTATCTAATCCAGATTCCAATAAATGAGTGAAATAAAAAATAATGTTATATGACATTCAAAAGCGTGCTCGCAGTGGTTGAAGTACATCTTGTGAGTGAAGTACATCTTGTGAGTGAAGTACATCTGTAGAAGCGTGCGCTAGCCATTACAATTAATATTGATTTCACGGTAGAGGCCGTACGTGCCGGCCTCTCCTTCAATCTAGTTTTTACACATTAACTGTCGGCCATATTTATATAGCAGGCCAGAACTAATTAAATCCTCCCTTTGTACCGACCAAGGATGTTTATGTACTTTTTATTACATTATCTATTATTACCAGTATATTGCTTAGACACAGCTAACTTTTTTTTTTATAGATTAATTCAAGGCTGTATGAAAGTCAGCTCTATTGTCTATGGCGTAATCTGGGGGGGGGGGGGTCAAATCGGAATGTCTGTGCCAATGAGTGGTTTTTATTTTCAATTCCAATTTACTTTCAATGCCTAAGCTGGTCATTACTCCCTAGTTTTAGAAAATGAATACACATAATTCTGTGCATACAAATACTTGAATAGCAATCCCCATCCTTTTCTAACATGCTCTTTTCATAGATATAACTTATTTTAAAAATTATAATGCTTGAAAAAATAAGAATTTACTTAGCCCTTTTCCACAAGTATTTTATCACGTTAAAGTGTCATAAATCAAGTTATTCTGATGATACTAAGTAGCAAAGACAACAATAAAAACCATACTGTAAATTTAGAGATAACGTATTTGTTCACAATTATATAATTTTATATTGTTCACTCAAAATTGGAAAAACCTCTTCCAATATTATATTACATAATGATGTAAGAGGCCATGCAAACGAGAATCTAAAGCCTGATTTTTGTTGATCACACCCACTTCTCACACATAAATGTCGTGCCCAACTAGCTTTTTTACTCAGACAATGACATTCATAAGTGTATTTTAAACAAGTAATTTTCTGGACACTTAAACATGGATGGCAATACAACATTTTAACATTGATTCTTACTCAAAATGATTGAGAATACCGACTTATGATCTAATCTGATTTCTGAATTTCCCTCTCTGGCCCCATATATATATATATATATATATATATATATATATATATATATATATATATAAAATTGATGGAGAGAGAGAGAGAGAGAGAGAGAGAGAGAGAGAGAGAGAGAGAGAGAGAGAGATGCTTGTTAATGTTCTCGCAACATTAAGTCAAATTCGTTCGGAACAGAAGATGTAGGGTTTTAGAGGGAATTCCAAATATTTCAGTTATTATGAGTCGCATAAAAAAGTTGAATATGTAATATCATTAATCTTGTTGAAAGCTTAATTTCGTGTAGTTGATGTCCTAAACATGTTTAGCATATCTCTATTATTAAGCGAGTTATTATTACTTATCACAAGTTGACAATAAGCCACTATATCATCAGATGTTTTTTATTATTATTATTTATTAACGTCCACTTTTTGCAACTAAGGCTAATTGGGACGGGTTATCTACAAGTTACCACCCTTTTCTAGCCAGGGTGGGACTTAGGATTTTATTTAATGAATTTCGTCACTAAATAAATTCCCTTGCCTAGGCGAGAATCGAACTCGCCACTCTAGAATCAAATATTTTATTTCAAGCTTAAATACCTAATATTGTTTTCCATGCACCTTTACTATTTGTGTGACTTGCAAATACGATAAGTGCGACGTCATCAATTAAGAGTTTACGTCTCGACTTGAAAATGTTTATTTGATCAATTCCATAATCAATATTTAACTATTTCCTTTAACACTAAAGATCACAATCGTTAATGGCTGAAATTAGAATAGAAAGAGGAGAGGTTCGGGATGGGGGAATTTAAAAATTTGAAACACCCTAGTTATTATGGATCAGATCGAAAGATAGGGCCAATCTTGTTAAACATTTATTAATGTCATAAAAATTAGTTTTGCAACTTGAATATGAAGGTAGTTAATTATGTAGTTTTTTTTTTTGGTTTTCAATATTCAGTAAAACCCTACTTCTACTTATCTGATTTTAAGTTTGAGTAACAGATTCACTAAATTCTTTCAGGGAAGCTGGGTGGTAGGGGTACGAATCAATCTAGACGTACAAGGTAGGCCAGTATTCTTCAACAATGCGTTTATTAAGACAGAGCGTACTTTCAGTGCAACAGCTCCATCTTCAGTGCCTGCAAAGAGCTTTAGAAAGCAGTAGCTTCAACCAAGACTACCGGGAGCCGTGCCTTAGCTTTTTTGGGTCTAGATTGACTCACTAAGCATCTTTCATGTTCAGTTTATATTTACATTACTATGTACATAGGCTGCTTACTACGAGATAAATAGTGAAGAGATGAAATCACCAGTATGTAATTCTGGCACATGGGGAATCTGCTTAGATAACGCGAACCCTGCGGGACGGAAATTTCCTGTCTCCTAGGTAGGATAGACGGATATCTGCATGAAAAAGTAGATGAAAAGAGTGATACAATTTTACGTTTATCTCTGACAAAACATATTTAAATGTATTTGATGACCCTTTTCTATTTTATCCAAAAGAATTTCTCCTTACAGAAAATTGCATATCTTAAATAACCAAAAAAACAATGTGTACTATACAGATGTTTGAAACCGTCCTTCAAATATGGAGGTCAATTGAAGTTAATATGGAGTTAACTGAGATTGTTTGTCAGGGCCTCCAATTGATTCGGGATCTACCATGATGACATATGGCGCCGTTCTTAATACAACAAAATGCCACGAGCTAGCATAATATTTCTATCTATCTAATATAAATATGTGTTGCGCCTACGGCTGTACGGATTACGACGTGATTTGACAACTATTCTTAAAAACAAGAGGGTAATATGAAAACCGGTTGTATCTTCACCAGTAAAGATTTTTATACATTGTCTTGTTTTGTACCAGGGCACGCTAGAGTTGGCACTAGTGTAGTGGTAAGTGAATCAAAACAGACCAAAGCGATAAGGACGGCTTAATCAGAATTTCAATTTAAGGACACCTTTTTAATTCAATTTCATTATAACTACTTTCAAACAAAAAGTGTTAGAAATTATAATATAAATAACAATTTTCACTTATGTGTGTAGCAAACCTACTTTCTTCTGAACATTGATAAGAATTTAGATACAGCTATCAATATCAAATAGTTAGATATTAATAGTTTAGTTCCAAGGAATGCATCTAATAGTGTTATCAGTCTGTGTTTTCATTATACAACCAATATATGAGGGATACCAAGTCTCATTTTCGATAAAAATGCACAAACAGAATACATATTTCCTAAAAAGGCATTCCTAAACAATATATAATACTTCGTAAACAATTTCATAATCCTTTACAACACAGTTTAACTAGGACTACGAAATAAAATACAGAGATTCATTTAAAATAAATACCTATGTAAGACCTTGCTCGATGAAAAACAAAATAAGGAAAAAAGCGAATGTATTATTGGAACGTTGGTTCTAGATGGAGGAGGGCGAAGTAATCAGGCAAGAACTGGACCTCATCATAGCTCTAGCTGCAGAACCAGTTCTTGAACTCTTAAACGTCTACCATTATTGGCTGCTTGCTGCCTTTCTCCTTTCTCAAACCATTCCTATACATGCACTAATAAAGGGAAAGTACATTTGCTTTTCCATAAATATATAAAGCTCGTTTTTATATATGTCATACATTAATGAATAAAGAACTCAGGGATTGATTAAAATAGCCAGACATTTTAAACTTTATTGTAAATGGCCAGTGTGTAGTTCTTGTTTTTTTTCTGAATTTTGTACCTTAGAAGGTTAAATATGGAAATCATTCTAGGGGAAGATTTATGGCATTGTTTTGAGCTCCAAGTGAACTTACAACAGAAAATAGTTAAATCCCTATTTCCTGTGAATAGTATATTTCAAAAAGAAGCTGCTCCACATTCATATGTGAAACAGAATTTGGATTAGATCTTTGTAAATCTATCTTTATTTTATTTTATTTTGTCATTTAGAGTCTCACCTTTAAAGGGTCGTTTTATATAGTACATGGCCTAAGTTGTGGGAATGTGGTACCGGAGGGTTGCCCAGGACAAGCAAGAGCATTCGCCCGGCAATACCTATTCCAGGGAAAAATTTAGTTTATCCATCCTATATTCTCTGGCGATTTGTCTTATCGGTAATGAAGATTATGGGTCCATTATCAATTATGCGTCTAACGTATAGCGTCCTATTAAACTGGAAGAATACATATGGTTTTCACAAGCCTTTCGACATTACAATTGTATGTGGTGCTGGTTCGGGTAACATGATTGTGGTTTGGATATATATTTCCGGAGAACCTTTGAAATGAACAATATAATGGTATATTTCACATTTTTTACATGATTTAGGTGGAACGGTCTATGGCAGGGCATTTATGGTTAGTACGTTAGGATCTGATGTAAAGGGTTTTTTTCGACGCTTTTCAATATGGTTAAAGGTCATATTATTAATCCTTTGTGGATAATCAGTGTATGTGCTCTCCAAATTTGATGGCAGTCTGAACAACTTTCCTGTGAAGACACAAAACAAAATTGTACGGGGCTAGGAGAAATGAGGTATTGCAGCTTAATGTACCAAAGTGTTTAGAGTAAACCTTAGGTTTTCTGGCAAACGATGGATGGTAATAGGCATTCTATCAACATAGTGGGGATTCTTCATTCCCTGCTTTCCCGGATGTTTTGGTACATTAAGATTGTCATTCCAAACAGAGTAGAAATGAAGACTTTACGAATTTTTGTGTAACCATGGGCCATCATTGTTTAGTGCTCGAAAGGCCACCCCGTAGTTCCTTCAGAATGCGGGCTCTGTTGTTATATTGTTTTCTAGTCCCTCATCATTGCCCTTTCGCATCCGTCTTTTTGAGCCACTTTTCGAATTGCTTGATAAACCTAGCTTGTTTTAGCATTGAAAACAGTATAACAGTGAGTTTACCGTAATTTTCTCAGCATTGGGACACTATTCTTTCTACCACACAATACGCCATCAATAAACACCGTGTTCACAGTTCGAAGTGTACTACGAACTATCTTTCTCTATTACCCTCCAGTAGCCGAACAAGTCGGAGAATGGCTTTAAAGTATGGCGGGTCAGTCAGCTGATTTTATATCGATACGTATAAAAGATAAATTAAAATCAACAGATACCAAATATAATGTATATAAAATAAACTGTATGGTTTACAATAAAAGTTATAGAGGGGAATCATCACAATTTCTCAAAAGAAGAATCAGACAACACGTGATAAACGTTGATTATAAGGACAATAAAACAAATAAATACAGCCATAAATTTGATTTTGAAAATGTATGAATAATAGAAAAAGGAAGAAAGCAAGCAGGAGGATAAAAGAGAATACGCACATTACAAAAAATGTGATCAATAAGAAAACAGCAAAAAAAACATGTGAATTATATATGTTTTAATTTATTAGAAATTTTAAAATGATAGTTTATTAATTATAAATTTATCTTTTAAGATTTAGAGTACACTTCATTAGGAATAATCGATATATTTTTATTTCGTGCTGTATCGATATAAAACAGCTGAAGTGATCCGCCATACTTTGTAAGCCATTCTCCCACTGGTACGGTTAGTGGAAAGATGAGAAAGATGTAGCTGTTAGTTTAGTGCCTTGGTGTAGTAGAACTTTCTCTAATGAGGCGTCATATGGAAGCGAAACTAGTTGAGAAATAAAAATGATTTGAATAATCATTTTTTGATAACCTTCCGTCATAGACTAGTGTAGTAAAGTTAAACAGGTCATATTTTCACAACATACTAAATTTGTATGTAAAATAAATTTAAATGAAATCCTTATTCCCTCCCTGGCTAGAAAAGGGCGGTAACCTGTAGATCGCCCGTCCCAATTAGCCATAGTTACATAAAGTGAACGTTAATAAATAAATAGTAATAGTACTAAATGTGTAATTAGGGGAATACTGATTTTACAATTATACAAAAATCGTTATTATAATAGTTATTTCCTGTGGGAAAGGTATAGTAATGAACAGGAAAGCATGATGTTTAACGGCGGTAGGTAGATCCAGCTACAGGAGACTAGTGTAAACATTTGTCCATATCTCCAGGTGGGCATGTTGACTCTAAGCAGGTAGGGACAGCAATACACCGGAGTCATCGTCCTGTCAACCCTACCTCCACAATCCCACCTCTCAGTCAACAATACAGAATAGTGGGGGGTCTATGGGCGCATACCTGTCTTTTCAGCGATTCCTTCTCAACACTTCAATTTTAATTAATAGTGAGGAATAATCAGATGTATTTAGAAAATAATGTCAATTTGCTTTTATAATGATTGGATTACGGAAGAGAAAGAGTAGTCAGCCATATGATTCAATCATCCATAAAAGAAGGATTGAAACTCGCTCTTACTTATGTAACAAAAAAAGTAAAAGTTGACAATATCAATGGGTGTAGAATTGTTTCCAACTGGAAAGCAATTAATTATGGCGCTCCCCAAGGTTTAATGTTACATCCAATACTATTTTCAATATATATATATATATATAAATGACAATTGATTATGATGATTGTTATTTACGGTAAAGGTGATAGTTTAATTATAAGACAGAGACAGTGGTAGTAAAAACAGAGACAAATAGGATGGTGCAATGGCCACTGAAGTATTATCTGATTGATTAATAGCTAGTAAAGTAACTATTAATATATCGAAAACAAATATTCTAGATTTCAGTAAATATTGCTATGAACAATCAGACTCCTTACGAGTCACTATGATAAAGGTGATGGAATGTACGAAAAGATTGGCTGGTTTTGACCACATAAAAGTATTAAATAAGAAACTGCAACCCCTAATTAATATTTGTTAAGTAATATCTTCTAATACACTAAGGTTATTTTGGTTCATTTGGAGTGTTATGCATTTGGCCGATCTTGAAAATCATATTTTAATGTTTCATTTACAAAAGAGACCACTAAGGATGTTCAGAAGAAAGACGGGTTTTTCCTGACGCCCACTCTTTAAGGAGTTAAAAATAAATGTGGTGTCATTTGATTATTTCACATAAATTATAAAAACACAAGATAATTTACTAGGATTTCTTCGTGCTGCTAATATCCAATGTTTTGTGTTTTAGGCACTGGCGAAAAGTATTACAGTTATAAAGAAATATTCCCTGAGCTCTGATCATTTTTTGTTTCTTTTTTCCTTTATTAGTATTATTTTTGTTGGTATATTTTTCTTTTTTTTTCTTTCTTTTCCAGAATTTTTTTTTACCTGATAACACGTTTGTAACCTTTACTGTATTATTATTGTTATTTATTAACGTCCACTTTTTGCAACTAAGGCTAATTGGGATGAGTTATCTATAGGTTACCACCCTTTTCTAGCCAGGATGGGACTTAGGGTATTATTTAATGAATTCCTTAACTAAATAATTTCCTTTGCCCAGGTGAGAATCGAACTCGCCACTCTAGGTTTACCATGTGAGATTAAGGTCAACGCTTTAACTAACATGGCTAACCCCGTTATTACTATTATTACCTGTAATAGTGCTCAAAGCCTGAGGTGGAATATGTAAAATAAATATTTACTTATTAAAAATATTTATTTTGCATGTTCCACCACAGGCTCTGAGCGTTATTACAGGTAGAAAAATAAATGAAAAAATAAAATAAAATTCCAAGTATAAAAATGAATTTAAAAAAATCATGACTGGAGAGTGCTTATATTCGCAAAATGAACACTATCAACCGGTTAACAGTATACACGTCAAATACAACTACAATAAAATAATTTTAATCACATGAGTATCTTGTCTTTTTAAGGAGGACGCAAGTGTCTGACTATTTATAAAGAATGATTTTTAATTTACTGTTTTAATTAATATGTTTACAGTTTTCTAAAGATTAATTATTAATAAAATAATTGTTAATACATTAATCGTTAAAGAATTTGCAGCTAATATAATATTTAATGAAAAGAGTTAACATAACAATATTATTCATTGTTCAACTAACCATGGTAAAAATTGTATTCTTAAGAATTTGATATATTGCAAGACAATTAATTGAAATGGTCTCAATATTTAAATACTTCTCTTAAACCACCTCTTTCACGTATCCTATTATGTTTATTTTTTTAATGGAAATGCATTGAATACATGCATTTATTGGTTCAGATATGCCAGTGATTTTTCCACTTTATCTTTACTTTAAGTGAACTTAAAATTAATATTTCTCAAATAAGATTTAGAAGGGATTGATAGATTATATTTCAAAGAGTTCATTCAAAAATTAAATAATTAATTATGATGATTTGTTAATCATTGAATTAATCATAATAACGCCTTCAAACGGTCTTTTTCGCTTCATCGAACTCCTCTCCTAGAGTCCGTTTTTTGTTAAACATCCTATAAGGTTTTGAGGAGGTTATTTATTGGCTACGGTTATTTATTTATTCATTTAAACGTCAGATACTATATATTTTATAGTATCAGAAAATTCGACAGGCAAGAATAAATTCGTTGGGCAAAAAAAGAAAGCCCATGGAGACATTATTTGGTAGGCCCAACATAAATCAATGGCAATTATAATGGCAGCGATGTATACGGTGAGGAAGGTATCAGTGCTGGCATCTCCAGACCAACTTCCTAACAAGTTTTTTATGTTGTAGCTCATCATCAGTCCGATCTGAAGACCTTCTGCTTATTACCCCTCCACTTGCACGATGGAATTAATGATAGCAGTCAATGGCTTTATTAATATTATGCCATCATCCATTTGTGAGCATTTTGTGTAATCGCCATAAAATGGTACCCGGTGCTTATGCGGTTCGTGTAACAACAAGGTAATTTACATATTGGAAGCACCAACTAGTCCACCAAACTACCAAATATAAGAAGATAACAAATGAGCACTTCTTTGGCATTAGTAACAAAAAGGAAAAAGCACGCAGGTGCTGCGTTAACTAACCAGATTTTCACGGGTATACCACGTATTTACATTTATCTTAAAAAGTAAAATTTCAACGAGACCAATATTTGGTATTTTAGTTTAAAATAAAGTTTTTCATTATATAACAGAGTATTCTTTATGTGACATGAGCAGGAGTCCTCCACTCCTGATACCTAATAGGTGAAGGCTGAAAACTAAAAAATGCAATTAGCTCAGTTAATATGGAAGTTAGAGAAAAAATGTATATAAGGACATTTATAGAGCATTATATTTTCAATAAGATAGATTCTATAAACTTTTTCGATCCGACTCATTCGGATTTTTAAATATTCTCCCTCTTTGAACCCCCCCCCTTGTCCGATTTCAGCCGTTAACGAACTAGAGCTTTCTTTTTACATAAAACGATAAATATATGAAGTTTGGTAACGATAAGACAAAAATTGCGACCGCTAGAGCGGTAACAGACAAATATGTATATAGGGAGCCCCAAGTTCCCATGCCAACCCCCTTAAAATCTCCAATTGTTTTTATACAAGGCTAAGACTTGGTGTACCAGTTTCATCTGTGAATGTTTCGATTTGACGCATCCTTTAGTCGTAAAATGCACAAATCTTTACTTCAGAAACCGCACATTTTATTGAAAAATGCTGCTACATAAAAGTTGTAGTCTACAAAATTATGTTTGAAAAAAAATCTATGGGGACAGGAATGCATTCTGAAAAAAAAAAAAAAATTTAAAACGAAATAACGGAATAGTATTCTTGAATGAATCCAAAAAATGTTTACTTAAGAAAACATCAACGTAGCAAAAAAAGTTGTTAGAATTAATTAATTTTAAACTTATTACGTAGTTTTGGAAGTTATATTGGTAATACACATTGACAAATATGAAGAATATATGTTTATCCAATATAATAATTTGAAGGTCTAGAAAGACGAAGTTGCAATGAGTTTCAAAGTAGAGAATGACAAGATGTTCTAGTAAAGTAAATTAATTACTTTAAATTCTCTTCATGTTTAAACAAATACCTTTTGGAAAATAATTAGGTACGAAATAAAAATAAAAAAAGTCCGTCACGCAGGGGCTGCGTATACAAAGTAGATTTCCTACGCGAAGGTTTACAATAGATAAATATACACACTAGTAACACCACCGCGAATAAGTGAATAAAATACAAACGGTAATGAGAAACCTTTCAATTACAAGTTAATAACTCTGTAAAGGAAAGCGCCTGAATTGTAAACAAACAGGCCAGAACGAAAAACCATTAATGAAATATTTCTGAATATAACATATTAATTATATTTAAAACTTCTACTACAGCTAGTGCTTTCATTTTTAATGAATCAGAATCATTTTAATCTCAATTTCTTAAATTTTAGTAATCCAAAAACAAAAGAACGGGGGGGGGGGGTCAACAGTACGTATTTGCGTAAATGTCACAAAGTAAAAGTTCAATGAATACAATATTTCTTATTAAGCCTTGTAATGAAGTGGTCCATGATATGACAGCTTATTATTAATATAACTTGACTAGAAGGGGTTCACTGAAAGCAGAAAACTATAAAATCTAAATATTCCGTTAATATTCATGATACAGAAAATATGTATAGAAGAATATTTATAGATCATTTAATTTGCAATAAGATTAGTATACACTATACACTTTTTCGATCCGACTTGTAGTAACAGAGATATTTCAAATTTTTAAAATTTCCCCTTCTAAACCCCCCTCCCACTGGTCCTATATATATATATATATATATATATATATATATACTAGCTCAGATACCCGGCTTCGCCCGGGAATTGATTTGAGGCTGAATGGTGATGGTATTTTTAGCAGATTTCCCTTAAGGGAATTTTGGCAAGGCTTTGCTTTGCACAATATTTTGACATTTACCTGTCCCAGTGTTTAGGGTTAATACCCGTTGTTGGCATTTGTTCTTAAAAAAATTAATTTTTTATGTAACACTTCACTGTCCTCCATATTGTCATATTTCCCGTCTCCTGTGCATTATGCATAGATTTCAGCTATTAAGGACAAAATATTAACATAGATTTGAATTAAATTTACCAGGTGAGGTACTGGTAGTTCATGATGGAAAGAGTTGTTGAGCATATAAATATTTCTACCCAAATTACTTGCTTCATAAATTGTTCCCAAAAGAATGTATAAAACAAAAGTTACTCTAAATAACAAAGTAAACAATTTTTTTTATGTTCACCTTTGTCGAAAAACCAATAGACAATGAAATATCGCGAATTTTTATTTCAGCCCTCCCTTATAATCCCCCCTCCCGTTCTAACCTACAAATTTTAATATAGCTTATAATCATGGAAGAATTAATGCTAATTGACATAGCGAGTTTTTTTTAAGTTCGGTTTAATCGTTAGCGCCCAATGAAATACTTGACTCCCGCTTTAGTTTATAGTGTATATCTCGTTTATAGTTTGTTAAAACACAAAATGAATATCACAAAAGTTACTCTAAATAACAAAATAAACAACTTTTATTATGTTCATATTTGCCGAAAAACGAATAGAAAACGAAATAAAGCTATTTTTAAATTCAGGTCTCCCTTACAACCCCCACTCCTGCCCGTCCCTAGAAATGTTAGTATGGCTTGTTATAATGAAAGCGTTAGTGCTAATACATATACCGAATTTTATTTATTTCGGTTGGGTCTTTTGTCCCAAATAAAGTTGTTCACTTCCGCTATAGGTTTTAGCGTATATCGCGTTCAAAATTCGGTGTACGAAAAAAGTGTATATAACAAAAGTTACTCTAAATAACAAAATAAACAACTTTTGTTATGTTCATATTTGTCGAAAAACCAATAGGAAACGAAATATCGCTATTTTTAATTTCTGGCTTCCCTTATAACTCCCACTCCTGTTCATCTCAGATGATATTACTATAGCCTAAAGTCTAATTTGGGTTAATAGTAATATACATACCAAGTTTCATAAAATTCGGTTCAGCCGTTTATGCGTGAAAAGGTAACAAACAAACAAACAAACATACACGAAAGAAACAAAATGCAGTTATGGTGTCTGTGACATGTGAAACGAAAAGTTATCGTGAAATTTCGCGAAAAAAATCAATGTACAGACAGAGGTTACAATTTTATATATATATATATATATATATATATATATATATATATATATAGATAGATAGATAGATAGATATAGATATGTTACTGTAAAACCCCCAAGTGTGGTAAATGTCAGGACTTACCGGTTAATCCTAGGATTTACTAAGAGCACTGGTTAAAGTCCGAAATCTAGATGAAATTCGAGCTTTTACCACTTGGCAGTTGGCCAATCCCCGGATTTACCGTCTGGCTTGGTAAATGCCCGAAAAACATTAAATAAATGTGAGATTTCGTACTTTTACCAATGCTGTTTGGTAAATGTGCGGATTTCCCAGGGCTCATTGGTAAATGTCCAGTGAAGGGGAGTGGATGGAAACCAATGATACTTCAAAGTGGTCTGAGGGGATTAGGTTTATTGAGGCCATGAAAAACAGAGCCTACCACGAAGGAATCAAATGCTCTCCCTATTAAGCCATGTTAGGAGTCCTCATGAAAATGGGTTTGGCTACCTCGAAACTCCCTCGTGATATGACAACCAATCTCGCGTTTGTGGAACAGCTTGAGCAAATTCTTGATGATACTACTGTATCTTTTCCATCTAATTCCCAACAAGATGAGGTTCAAACGTTGGCTCTTGAGGAAGATATGACAAAAACATTGGAAGTAAAACATCCTGATGGCGGCAAACTTCAGCAAGACAGTGCCAATAATAAGTTATCTGCCACCGAACAGAAGATGTGCTCTAAATTTAAAGAAATTCCCCAAGCAGCAAGGGAAGGCCGAGAAATGGAAAAATACGACGAAAAGAAAATTCCCAGATCCCGAAGATGGCCAGAACGTGAGGATCAAAATTCCTGATGTCGACCATCTAAAATTGACCCCAAAAGCATGATTGCAGTGATCGTCAAAAAGAAGATGGTTTCTACCAACTCGGAATATCTTCAGGAAAATTGAATACATTATATTCGCGTGATCAGTTTATAATTTGCACTGAAAATTTCATGTCTCCTGATGAAGTGCCCGACGAAGAGATGTCTTCGCACCGCAGTTCGTCAACAGTCATTGGTTGGTGGCCAGGGTTTCAAAAAATGCAACTGCTTAAAAAATGTCCAAATAAGAAATGTCCGAAAGACGCATCCTGATTGAGATAATTCTAGCTTTTACCGAGCCTCTTGGGAAATCCTAAGATTTACTGGCTATAGTCCGATTTGAAAGGCAAAATCGGATATTTACCAACGCTTCTGGTAAATCCTAAGATTTACCGGTAAATCTTAGGATTTACCACACTCCGGGGTTTTACAGTAAAATGTTCAAAATTCGCGCCATGAGTACGACCTCAATAGCTGATTTCCCTTAAGGGAAATCTACTAATATAAGCTAAATCCTTTCTCTTAAATTAAATTAGCCTGAAGTATACGTCTATGATCAAGAACACAAATTCAAATCATTACATTCATAGAACATATACCAAATTCTGATCAAATTAAATACAATAATAACCACCGATTTCCATTAACTGTTCACATGTCGTATACTCGAGGGCATTCCATAGTAGACCTAGATATAGCCGTGAAAGAATAGTTACTGCGCACACACAGAATCGGTGTCAAGGATAAGATTTGGCTAAGTGCCCAGCAGCCTGTGTGCGCACATGATCCAGTAAGGCGCTTTTTCCAGCCACTTCCTCAGGGCCAAATTACGCCAGTATATTTTTTTACTGTTGTGATATACAGTCTTGATTCAGAATTCACACAGGCTGCTCCTTATTGCGGCTCACGAACCTTTAATATTAATGTCGCAGTATTATTTGACGAAAATAATTCAACTTTTTTAAAGACTTTTTACATTTCTTAGTATTATTAATTACTCAGTCTTCGAAAATGATTTAAGAATGAATACTTATAAACTCATTCCTCACCCTTAATATAAAGAAAACAAAACAGTTTAGTCAAATCTTTAATTCTTCGGCTTTAAAAGCGAAAATGTTTTCAATATGTTAAGTGAATTTCCCAGTCTGGGTGACTCTCTTCATCAGGCTGAAATGCTTCGAATCCTGCATTCCAGTTTAGCTGTACTCGGACTATCTCCATTCTATAAAAAAAAGTACGTCACACAGGGGCTGCGTAAACCATGCAGACTTCCCTCGTGAAGTTTAACAATAGATAAATCTACATACTGGTAACACAACACCTCCGTGAATATTAAGTGAATTAATACAAACGGTAATAAGAAATTATTCAGTCAATTTTCCAACGGGTTTGCGTCTGAAATGTAAACGAACAGATCTGCCAACCTCTCACCGGAAAGAAAAACAATTTCTGAAATATATCAGAACATAACATATTAATTTTACTGAAAACTATTTACTATATCTAGTACTGTAATTTATAATTAATAATTTTGAACTCAATCAATCATGTTTTAGTTCTTAACACGGGGGGGGGGGGCAACCAAAACATATTTGCATGTACCTCGTATAATAAAGCTCTCTTGAAAAAAATATTTGGTATTTAAGTTTCGAATAATGTGTTTTATTATACAGAGTGTTGTTTATGTAACACGAGTAGAAGTGGAGATTTGCCGAAGGCAGAAAACTAAAAAATATCTCTGTTAAAGATAGAGGATAAATGAATATAACACTATTTGTAGTACATTTAATTTTCAATGAGATCTGTTCTGTACAATTTTTCTATACAGCGTACAGTAACGGAGATATTTCAAATTCTCAAAAATCCCCTTCCAAACTGTCCGATTTCAGCCATTAACGAACTTGATCTTTCTTTTTACCATAAAACGATTAAATATCGAGTTTGGTAAGGATCAAACAAAAATTGCAATACAGCATTAACAGACAACTATATATATATATATATATATATATATATATATATATATATATATATATATATATATTTATTTATAATTTTGAAAGGTCCTCATTTTCGTCATCTCCTGAGTAGGATTGATGGACAGTTGAAGAAATTTTTCGAAAATCCCGTCATGAGTACGACCTCAATAGCTGATTTCTCTTAAGGGAAATCTGCTAAAAAAACTAAAAGTTTATTTGATCTAACCTCCGATTAAGATGAAAAGTTCCTTATAGTAAGTAGATTGCTCGCTTGCTAGAATGGCGCACGTTGTGTGAGTCCAACTGATCCACCATCATCACATTGTAATCTCTATTCTACATTTATAAATGTCCTATGAACACAGGAAATGAAACTTCAGCTGGAGATCTAGTGAAACAACAATTGTAATTTATTTCATTGCCAAGAAGATTAGATATACATTTTTCAATGTAATTTACAATAATGCAGATAATTGAGATTTTTCAACTTCTTCTCTAAACCATCAATATTATATAGCTTAAAATTCTAATCTAAACTTCCACTTTCCCTGGTCCGATTTTGTGGTTTAACAAACTTGATCTTTAGTTCTATATCTATTTCTGTAACGATCATACGGAAATTAAGGGGTGCTAGAGCGTTAAAAGGCGCGCACACGCGCGCGCGCGTTTGTGTGTGTTCGTGTGTGTGTGTGTGTGTGTGTGTGTGTGTGTGTGTGTGTGTGTGTGTGTGTGTGTGTGTGTGTGTGTGTGTGTGAGTGAGCGTGTGCGCGTGCGTGCGTGTGAAAAACACATGGGAGGATATCATTTTTGTCAACTCCTACTACTCGGTGATGGTGAGATTAAAAACTCGCGTATTAAGGATAACCTCAATTGCTGAGTTTCCTTAAGGGGAATCTTCTCAAATGGAAGAAAGTAAGAGGAAACAGAATAAAAGTTAGACTCTTAAATCGAGTTTTTTATACGCTCCCTTAAAAATTACAAATGCATTAAAACAATAAATTTGGCAAACATTAATTCAAGATTATTCTTTACATTAGAAAAAAATGAATGCGTTATAAATCGTTATACAAAGCTTCTACTGAGTAAATAATAGAAGATAAGAGATTCTTTGTTTTTCCCAAGCCGCAAAAACCCTTCCCCTGAATGTGTATTGAATATAGCTAACATCGACTATTGAAGTGCCACCGAGATAAGAAATAGTGGGGTTTAAATCCCCTTCTTTTGAATGCATAATATAAAAGGCGTAGCTTCCATCTATGCCCAGGCCATGATAAACAACCATCCACTATTATCCTCTTACCTCTTTTATGGGCCAACAAACACAACCACGTGAAGTTTCTTCATTTCTAGTTTTACTAAGAATGTTTCAAATCATTTATCTTTACCAAATAATGATTTACAAGAACTCAATCAAATTAAGGCTTGTTAAAAAATATATATATTTATTATTATTACTTCTAAAACATATCTAAGTTACGAGATTACACGCACACGTACATGTTTCAACGTTGTTTTTTTCAATTTTCTAAGATATAACTTCCTTACTACATTTAAACGAATTTTCCTATGAAGGCTTCAAATGACTTCTTTAATATTAAAGTTAGAAAAAAAAATTGATAAAAAACAACTAAATATAAAATTCTGATATGGACACCGCATCTCTTTCTTGAGCTCTAATTAAATGAAATAAAGAAAATGTTTTGTTCCACGTCATTTAAAATTACTTCGTTAGGATGTTATTCAAAATCTTTCTAATGTAACAGAACGTCATTTATAGCCCTTTTCACGATAAAGAAAAAAGGTCCTATACAAAATTCTTCCATCTGTAATACGAACGATTTTTTGATTTTTTTTAAGTTTTATTTTTACGAACCCTAAACCTATATTTACGATAATGGGAAATGTGCTAAGCAACATTTTAGGTTCACATACTTATAATGGACTATTATCACAGCTAAAGTATTAAAGTTAATAGCTATTCAGATTGAGAACGTTCAGCGCTCTTGAAGTTATTTTAGCAGCTCCCACGTAGGTGTCCAGATGAGAGTAATTCTAAGATTGGAAAGATTGTGTGGAAAATTTACATATAAAAGTATTCTTAACCTATAAATTCAAATATAATGATTTTATTTAGTCTAGATCAGATAATTTATTTATAATTGGGTTTTTAAACAATTAATATTATTTCCATTTAAATGAGCTAATCATTTCTCGTAAATCAATATGAAATACATATTAGCAGATTTCCCTTGAGGGAAATCAGCTATTGAGGTCGTACTCATGACGCGATTTTCGAAATTTTTCTTCAAATGTCCATCGATCCTACCCAGAAGATGACGAAAATGAGATCTGTTCAAAACTGTATTATGCGTCAGATCGAAAAATTGTATAGAACCATTCTTATTGCAAATTGAATTTTCTATAAATGTTGTTATGTACATTGTTTCACTATATTGATTATTAACTGAGATATTTGCATTTTTTAGTTTTCGGTCCTCAGTAAAGCCCCACTCCTACTCATCTCATATTAACAATATTCTGTTATGTTATGAAGCACTTTATTTGAAGCTTAATTACCAAATATTGTTCTCATTGAAAAAGTTCAATGCTCATTGTCATAGTTAACGCAGCCCCCGCGTGACGGCCTTTTTTTAAATTCCTTAGACATAGCATAGTTAAACTTTCTATTTTTTCTGTAAAACATTGAATTATTGAAAGGGGTAAAAGTAGAAGATGGTATAGATGAGCAAAATCAAAGGATAACAAGTAAACAACCTATCAACTTTCACACGCCCTTACTTCCTAAGTCCAAGGGCGATAAAATATAAATGGTAAAATACATTTTTAGAGATCTCCTTTAGTCCCCGAGTTCAGTACAAAAAAAAACACCCGTGATTTAATTGACACACACATATAAGCATTGACTTCGACGATGCGTTTGCCTTTAATAAATAAACTGAGTAAATAAGTCCTCAGACTGTAGTTTCTGAAATTCACAATCATAAGTACGGAGCAACGCCAATGACCTCCGGTGCTTTTTTTTTGTTTAGATTCCAAGCCTAAATCATTACATTGGGATCAGCAATCAGTCAAATAAAAAATGATGGCCATCAAAAGACGTCCATCAGTTGAATCATTAGCCTGGTTCGCGGGATCCGGCTCTTAATGGACTAACCAAATAGAGGCAAGCTAATTAGCATCAAAGCAGAAAGAAAAAATATACGTGCTCTTCATTTTCTTGACAAGTACCATTCTTCGTAGACAATCAGCCCGTTTGTTTTATCAAATTAAAATTATGCGCGCCCTTTAAACAAAAACTGGAACTAGAATTGATTTATAAGTACTAGTGTACTAGTACAAGTAGTAGCAGTTGTAGTACTACAAGTAGTGTAGCAGACACTGCAGCTCAAGTTCCACGTAGAAGGGACAAATTTAAGTAAGACAATCAACAATTCAACCATGGAAGCTATTAAAAAATGAATATCCTACATTTCGAACTATGATAAATTCGAAGTACTAACGTACTGAAACAATTTTAGAAAAGTACGTCAGAGTAGACTAAGCAGATTTTCCACGTACTGGAATGACGCACTGGTTATCTCATTTCCTATCTAATCTGTAATTATCCCGTAAACTACAGGAGAAGCCTACGTAAACAGAATTGAAATGAGCGCTGGAAATGACATTTCGAGGCGACTCAGTTACTTAAAGTAAAAATCAGACGATTATAAGCGAGGGTGTGGGGAGCTGAAATTGAAAGCTGAAAACACAAAAATACAAATAACGCGCATAATATTCGATATAGAAAAAAATGTGTCCGGCAACAATTATAGAAAATTAAATTTTTAACAAGATTGGTTCTGTAATATTTTTTGATCCGACTCATAAGAACCGAGATATTTCGAAATCCCCTCCCCACTCCTCTATAATCTATTCCCGGTCATATTTCAGCCATTGACGAATATGAAGACGATAATGACTCTTAGTTGAAACAGTTAAATATCGAATAGGCACTGATCAAATAAACATTTCCGAGTGAAGAAGGTAAAATCATAATTTATGATATCAACACACAACATATTTCCGTGTATCTCACGTAGTAAACATCCTTTGAAAACCATGTTGGGTATTTAAGCTAATACAATGGCCTAATCTGATATAATATATGGACTTATTAGAAAGGTGCATGCCTAAAAGTGGAGTCTTACTGAAAATTTTAAAGATGCATATATTTCAATTTAATAATTGTGAGAGAAAAAGTGTATAAACACATAGAAAATTAAATTTACAACAAGATTCGTTATATACAATTTTTCCATGGGATTCATAATAGATAGATAGATATTTGAATTATCACTCCCCCTCCCCTACTAAACCCTATCCACTGGTCTCATTTAAGTCATTAACTAACTTGATTTATTCTGAGTTGGTATTCTGGCAGGTGGAAGTGACTTTTAATGTATGTAGGATGAAAAAATTGTTGGCCACACTTGCCGTTTCAATAAATTATTATAGTGCAAGCGTAGCCAACAATTTTTTCATCCTACAATTTAATTTAGTTTTATACAAAACATTTACATCGAGTTTGGTAAGAATAAAACAAAAATTTATATATATATATATATATATATATATATATATATATATATATATATATATATATATATGTATGTATGTATTAGCAAATTCCCCTTAAGATTTTATCTAAGGGGAACAACCCTTAGCAGTTTCTACAAACTGCTATTGAGTTTGTACTCATGGAGTATGAGTGAAAAAGTTCTTTGAAGTCCCTCGATTCTACCAAGAAGATGAGGAAAATGAGGTCTGTTCAAAATTATATCTGTATATTTATAATACTATATACAAGTAAAACCGATAGACCGCGATTTTTTTCAAAAATTATGTCGTGAGTTTGCTTAAGTGAAATCTGTTAACGTATGTGGATCTTCAATCAAATTGATGTTACAAGATATATTCTAGCAGCCTCACTCTAGCCATAATGGAGTTGGAGTAACTGGTAAATTTTAAGTTCCATTAATTGGGAAACTTTTAGAAATAAAATGAAAAATTTAACACTAATATTCATTTGTTGGTTTTCCACAATAAATAATGATACAATTAGCTTATTTATTTTCCTTTGTTAGAAAGGATTAGTCCATTTTGCAATCTCTGATTAAATGCAAATTAGTTCGAAACCATCCTTTTTAGACCCAGCTTGTCAAGTTAGAACGTTACACGCACATACCTCAAAGTCTACATCAGAAAAATAGAACTCCTGATTGAACAATAAATTCATTTATTGTAAAAACATGACCTATGACTTCTCAGTAGAAAAAATAATACAAAATTTTCTCCTGATGAGGTGTCATGAGGACTTAAAACAAGTCGAGAAATGAAAATGATTTTAATAATCATTTTTCATTTTTGTTGACCTTCCACCTTAGGTTGGTTAATTGGAGTAATTTAGTTTGTGTCCAGCCCTCCAGTGGTTAAACATTGTTTTCCTACACTCCAGGAACCTGTTTGTGCTGTCTCTTTTTGTTTCCAGTAACTCCCAAAAAATCTGACATGTTTTACTAGCTAATTGTGTTCGCTTTGTTTCCTTTGGTGATAAAATAATCTAAGAGTAACAAATTAGTCTTTAATTTTTATTATTAATGGTTTTAAATGTATATGATCTTAGCCTAGCAGATTCTTTGGCAAATGGCAGTTGTAATCTCAGGGAGGACCAGTCCCCAGACATACACTTGAGGTCTTTAACAATATAGGGATAGACAAGAAGGCACTTCAAACCAAGATCAAAGGTATCATCATTGATAATATGATGCTCGTCATATTTACATACAATAGGGAAACTGATTTTTTTACTTTAATTGCCAGACACTCTAAGATGTCTAAATGTAAGTCTTTATTCTGGGCGACTTTTAGGAACACTTCATGATCCCCGTTCTTTGGTAGTTCTCAATACAGTAAATGTAAAGCTCCCTGTATTTGCATGTCAAATGCACTTTACAACACGTTTTCAACCTCCATCTTGTTAGGTCTATCTATCTTCCATTAAATATGATACAGAAAAGTTTATAAACTCCCGACCATTCACATGGGTTTTGGGAAACTAGTAGTTAGTATAAGGTATTGCAAATTCCTTCTTAGACAACATATGCCTCAGTTTTTCTGATATGTGTCCCAAATATGGTAGGAAAACACATTTAAAACAAAATTAAAGAATAAATGGGTCTGCCTATCATATCGGGTAGCATAATAAGAAATAAGAATAACTGGAACATTAGGGAATTTACTAAGTTTCATAAAAAAAAACACTGTGAAAATACTTACGTTAATAGTTTATAAACTTGTCTATAATTATATAGAGTTATATTTTTTAAAGCGTTTAAACTTTTGATTTATAAGGAATTTTAATATTGTGTCAATAAGTTTTTAGAATTCTCTTTATGGCTCTTTTATTTGTTTTTATCTTTGATAGCTCTGTAGATTGTGGGTATGAAGCACTCAAAGTCCATCAGGCAAGGGCTGACTTAACTAAGCAGATTTCCCACGTGCCTCACGTATTTGCATTTATCTAAAAACGTAAAAGATCAATGAGGGTAATATAGGTATTTAGGCATCAAGTAAAGTGCATCATTATATAACAACTAATTGTTAATATGATATGAGTAGAAGTGGGGGTTTACTGAAGGCTGACAACTAAAAAATTTCAAATATCTTGGTTAATAATAAAGACTGTGGAAAAACGCACATAACAACATTTATAGAACATTACATTTGCAATAAGGTTGGTTCTATACAATTTTTTGATCCAACATATATAAATATAAATATATATATATATATATATATATATATATATATATATATATATATATGTGTGTGTGTGTGTGTGTGTGTGTGTGTGTGTGTTTTAGTTTTGAATGGACCTCATTTTCGTCATCTCCTGGGTAGGATTGATTGACATTTGAGGTAATTTTTCAAAAATTGTATCATGAGTACGACCCCAATAGCCTGGTATCCCTTGAGGGAAATCTGCTAAAAGATGAACTTGTGAAGGGCTGACGGAGTTCCCTGTCACTCCTCTATTGATTGTCCTCAAATCCCAGCATTATTTATAAAATTGATATTGTCTGGAAAAAAAAAAAAAAAAAAAAAAAAAAAAAAAAAAAAAAAAAAAAAGCATGGAACTTTCTTTTTCTCTGAAGTGAAGTACTGTATTTTGGCGGTCTACTGCCTCCAATGAGTACCTGAGTGAAGCCCTCAGTACTTATATTAAGTACATAAGTGACAATGCATTTCAAAAGAGACGAGATTGATCTTTTTATTCTATTTATGTATTTTTTATATACTTGTATTATGTAGAGGAACTATTGAAATTACAAAACATTTCGGTTTTCAAATATCATAATTAACCAGTTGAACCCATTTTACCTAGTTTTGTCCTGGCATCTGCACGTATCTCCCATACCTCAAAAACAGCCAGTCTTATAACCTTGAAATATTGATTTTTAGAATTGTTGTAACGTTAAGGAGAGAAGGGAGGGGGGAGGTTTATAGGGGAGAAAAATAAAAAAGTTGCTGAGAATCCCTGTACCTACTAATTAGATACAAACAATTTTTTAGAACCTTTTTGTTTATCATAAAAAGAACTATAAATTATGTTCTTGTTATAGTTTTATGTTATGGAATGAAAAACATCATATTACTCATAACTTCATTTTATGATATTCTTTAGAATAGAAGCTTTGACATATCCTATTACGTTATGTTAATATTTAATGGAAGTAAATACTTTTCATTTCAGCTTTTGACAAAAGCATTCCACCACAAAGAATGAGGATTTAGCTTAATGTCTGGTGATATTTTTAGCCATAGTTTTTAATTTTGGATTGTATCTTAAGCTCTGGTGTTATACATGGTCAATCTTGACCAAATCCTGATAGAGGTGAGTATTGGCAGTTGTCATAAATAAACAAGACCACACCAAAATCCCCATCAAATTTCTTTTATTTACATCTTCAACATTTAATGATAATAATTTTTGTAAACTTCATATAGTCTCATAATAAGCATACAACATTTAATACTAAATCTATCCTTAAAAATGAGAAGATTAGCATAATACGAATGGTAAAGTCATCATTTAATAAATATAAAATAACAGCATTTCTAATTATTCTGTTCTGTTTCATTTTCTTTCACAAAAAGAGTCTTAATAGGAACACTTAACAATAATAATGAAAGAAATATTTACATTAAAGTTAGTCATCTAAATCATAATTTAGTTTTCTTGTAAATGCAGAAAAACTATTAACTGCATATCAAATAATTAAAATAGAATAACATAAATGATAAATCACTATACAAATTCATATTTACATTAAAATTATATTTACAACTGTATGATCATCTTATGATTTCTACTCTTACCATCATGTCAAGCCATGGTATATTTAGAAGTTACATTTCCCTTATAAGCTTAATCCGGAATTTAAATGCATGTCATTTAGATGTCTTAGAAATATCACAGATTTATATATTTTTAAATTTATATCTTAAGAAAAATATAATATAAATATTAATTAAAAAAAAATGTCTGTAAGGAATAGGTTCCCAATTGTATTGGCCTAATCTCATCTAAAATATATATATTTATATTTTTTACAAGTTTTCTTTTGTCCCCTTCTAGACGAATTAATAAATTCAATGTACTACTATTTCAGTATTAAAACTAATAACAATTAAAACTGTTAATATTTGTTTTAATTTTGCGAAGTCATGTTGAGGTTAATTGTCTAATATCATGTAGAATTTACACTATAAAGCTAAACTCCCTGTTCAAATTTCTCAAAACATCCCCTCTAATTTAAAGGAGGTTGTATTAAATAACAATCCAATTAATAGGATCTTTTTATTTTAAATGAATTGAAGATGTTTTCATATAATAGTGAACTTCCAAATATATTGAGACTCTTAACAGTTCTGCTACCCCTTATTATCAACTACCCACTTCCTTCAGAGGGACGATGCCTTCTACTATAGAAACCATTGTTTTTGAAAAATGAAAGTTTTTGCAGTTAATATTTAACCTATGACATTATTTATTTATAAATAAAGGAACTTTCTAATAAACTACAACACAGGAACAAAATAATTGTTGTCAAGCAGAAATACAAATTCTAACTACTGAAACCAGTCTGTTAACACTCCAACAAAATGGCCATTATGCAATGTGGATATTGAATAATATGAGCTTCTGAAACCAGATGTGGTCAAGTTAATTTTATTGTCTCATCAATAATCAAGCTCCCTGAACTGGGGATGTCCCCTAGATTAAAGAAGTTATTATGAGGAAGAAGGTTTATCAAGTAATTTTTATACATTAAAAAAATTCCTATAGAATGGGTAGAAGTGAGTATTGTCCCTATATTCCACAGCCCATATGTTCGTGCTTGTGCCACTTTCTAAGATGTTTGTTGAGAGGGATGAAGAAATAGTGAGTAAGGACTAGAACATATTTCACCCAGGATAGTTGACCATGGTGAGGTTCTCTATTATAAAATTGTTGAAAATTCACATGAGTGTGATTTTGATCTGTAACTCATCTTCAATGATTTCTAGCAGCCACGAGACAGTGTATACAGGCTAAAGTTATAGTAAGTAGGAATACCTAATAAGCTAATCAGATTGACCAGAATGATTCAAAAAAGGACTTTTCTAAAGGTCAAAACTGGAATTGGAGACTCAGTTGGCTCTGAGTTTACCATTGACTTAAAACTAGGAGACCCATCATCTGTAATGTTTAATTACTGCCAATTCAGGGAGCTCATATTTCCCAGTTGTTGTGCCATATAGTATTGGTACAGTTACAATATCATAGAGAGTAAAAGTGTGGAAGCAGATAATGGCAGAGACCCTATGCTTCTATGTCTAACAAAAAGGTCTCCACTTCTATGATTCTCTCTAGGAAAACAAAAGATCAAATTTATGAGTGTCATCATCAAGCATCATTTAGTGGAGCTGGAAACAAAAGTCTTCCTTTCACTTAAATTTTGGTCATTATTTTAAGTGAACTCAAAAGAATATATGAACATTTGAGATTGATACAGCTCAGCAATGTGACATGCGAGTAAAAGTTATATTCTAAACAAAATAAGGCTTTACCAATAGGCCAATAATTAGAGTCTTAGCTAAGCCTGCCTCCAACGACAATATATATTACGTCATTCTGTTATATACTTTGTCATAAAATGAATCATCAAAATAACATTGAATAAAAGAGTCATTATAATACTTACAACTAATCTTTAAAAAAATCCAAGGCGTGACAAAAAGATTGTCATACCTTTATATGGAAGAAGTATCAATGAAACAATGAAATCTATCTCTCACTTATTATTTTGGTCAATATGTGGGAAACATTTGAATATGTGCATTCAGATTATTGAATTCCACAAAAATGCAAGAACCAATACATCCATTAAACAATGCAAGAAAGAATTTTAGGACAATCCTTATATATATATATATATATATATATATATATATATATATATATATATATAATTAATATAATTAAACATTAATGAGTTGTGAACAATAATTTAAGGAGGAAGCTTTATTACTCTGAATGGAAAAAAAAAAATGCATATGATACCTATTCAAAACTATAAGAATCAATCAATTTTATTCCAGACACTTGTTCTTAGGAACATTTTGTTTAACATTTATCTTTAAAATCAAATAATTCTTTTCTAGAGAGTTACTAGGTATATGTGTGTTATGTATGTATATATGTAACTATATATATATATATATATATATATATATATATATATATATATATGCATACATATATTTGAGTGTATGTGTTAGTGTGTATGTGCACATGCGGGTGTGTGTGTGTGTGTGTGTGTTAGCATGAAGGCCCTCAATAACTTTCATGATTGGAAATACTAACATCCAATACCATTGACTCATAAAAATATTATAACTTTTTTATCGTTCTGAAATCTAACATATAAAAATATACTTTTCATGGGAAAATAACCTAAATAAAAATAAAACATACAATCTCTCTTATTTACTACTGGTCTCATTATATAAAACTAAAATTAAACACAGTAAATGTAAGTTCTTCAATATAAACAGGTTTTTGAGCAAAATAATCTTTAATACATTCTTAAACTTTTCTTCACAAGCTTATTAAAGAACATGCTATTAAAAAGAAATAGATAAAATTACTGCTTGAGTGCCTATGCTATGTTTAAACATTCATTGCAATTAAGTATTGTATATAGAAGCTTAGGAATTAAACACAAAGGGCATAAATACTCTTGATTCTATCCTATAACTATCAAGAAGAGAATGATTGTTAAATCTAACTTTACTACAAATCGGTAACTGTACAAACCTCAAACCCACCTGAAAACATATAGAACTGAGTTCTCAGTTATTGGCCAAGGTACTCACAATTCATAATTCCATACCGTTTAAATTATGAATAAAGCTAAGCATTCATAATTTCTATATTTATAAACTCTACGGAGGGATCAAACAGTACCCTGTCTGGCAATTTTTAAGATACATTTGAGGTTTCTTCTTGAAAATCTATTTTACCATTCATTCTAATTGAGGACCACAATAAATTGCATGCAATAAAGATCAAAAGAAGACTGTCTTCAGCTAAATATAGATCTCTTTATGATGGCAACTCCTCATTCCTGATCAAACCTACAAAAAATACATTATAATAATTTGTAAATTCAAGGTAAAAAGTAAACAACTACAAACTACCATTCGGAAAGATTTGAAGAGAGTTAAAACACAGAAAAGTTAAAAACTATTAATGTATAAACACAAGCAATAAGTAAATAAGTTTACAAACAAAAAGGATTTAATTAGTGAATATTATAACAGTTAAAGTTAAACTTCAATTTCATAAACTGAGTAAATTGTTTTAAGTTTTATAACAGGGGTATTATTGAGGGAGAAAAAATTATGTTTATAACAGTTTCTTATTGGAACTACTGATAACTACAATTTTTTTACCCTAGTGGTTTAAACTAAAAACAAACAAAATGAAGAAGAAAAAAAGCATATTTATACTTATGTTATTGGGTATGTATGTTAATGGGATATCGAACTGATATATAATAACTTCTATTAGGTAGGTTTTTTCATCATTCATTTGTCTTTATTCTCTTTAATGGAATTATTTAGAACAGTGATTGTCAATATGGAGTTACAAGTCTTATAAAAGAGAATATAAAATTGATAAATAATATAAAATATATTACAAGGAAGCCAAGCTCTAATTGCAGAACACAAAGTAACAAAAATCAAGTAGAAAAATTAACATTTAGAAGGGTGTTAGTGATAGAAGCAATTAAGCTCTAATATAATAAAATTAAAAAATTATAATAAAACTATTTTCCCCTAGAATGGCAGTATTAAAATGGTTGCCATCAAACTATAGGATGGTTCCGTAAGTTTGTACAGTTTTTGAGTAATGCAAATGGTTTCCAAATATCTCCGGTGCTCTTTAACTTATCTGATTTTAATGTTACTTATCGGTAACATCTGGTTTTATGGGAATTAGTTTTGTCTGTGCTACAGTGTAGAGAACTTGTCAGAGAACAAAGTGCATCTCCAGCATATTTTGCTTTTTTATTTCAGAAAAGGCAAGCGAGATGCCGAGCAATACCGAAAAATATGTTGCGTGTATGAGGAGGAAGCCAAACAGAATGTACTGCACAGAAATGGTTTGCCAAGTTTTATTCTTTAAACGAGTTTGGATGATTCACCTCACAACGGTCGGCAGAAAAGAGGTTGATTCAAGTGATATCAAGGCACTAATTGAGCACAATCCATCACTACAGGTAGGAGAAATTGCAGAAACAATAGGAGTAGGTTTAGGGACTGTTCATGGACATTTAAAACAGCTTGGCTACATGCCCTGCCTCGATGTTTGAGTGTCACAAACTGAGTTAGGCAAGCTGCATATCAACCCTAAAACTCTCCTGTACCAGCATGAAAGAAATCCAGAGTGAAAGAAATCCGTTTCTCCAATGATTAGCAACAGGCGATGAATTATGAAAATTTAGAGCGTAGCCTGGTGAGCCGCTGAATGCCACTCTGAAGGCTGGTCTACATCCGAAAAAATGTTTGCTGTTTATATGATAGGATTATCATGGCTTCCTGTCTTACAGGTCACTTTCTAAAGGAAAAACGATAGAATCGAAGGTCTACTGCACGCAGCTAATGAAATTGGACAAAGCATTGAGACGGAAACACCCAGAACTGGTTAATTGCAAAGGTTCCTCCTTGACAACACTCCGCAATAACCAAAGGGCAAAAATTAAGGCATCTTAGCTGGGATGTTTTGTGCCACCCACCATATTCGCCGGACCTTGCTCCATCGGACTACCACCAGTTCTAGTCCCTCCAAAACTGCCTCAATGGGAAATCATTTGCTGATAACAGAGATGATGTAAAAATGTATCTTGGTGAGTTTTTTGCTTCTAAGCCCCAGAAGTTTTACGAAAGCGGAATTATGAAGTTGTTGGAAGGATGGCAAGAAGTCATCAATAAAAATGGTGGATACATTATTGAATAAAATTTGTTCTTTGTTTCAAAAAAAATTTTTCATTTTACTCTCCAGAACCAAACTTATGGAACCACCCTATAAAATAAAATTGTTTAATATAACAATTAAAATTTATTTATTTTAGCAATAAGAGAAAAAAAAAAGTGCAGGCCTGAATAGATGTAGACAGAGATTTGTGAGAAGGTTCTTTTTAAAGAAAAAGAGATAAAAGAAGATAATGCTAAAGGATATTCTTACTTTTATAATAAACTTAAAAGAAAGTTCTGAATAAAACACATGCAATGAAACAAAGAGTTATCACACATTACATAATCATTAAAAATTTGGTATAATATATGTGTTATGTTTTACAAAGAAAAATGTAGAGGTTTCTACACTAAATACTAACTAAGATATTGGTTAAACACAAAGTAACAAAAAAAAAAAATGCTAAAAGAACTGTAATAAATAGTTAATGTTAATGAATTCAGTATGCTGTGAGAATTTACATTATAACTCATAGCATGCAGAACTATACATTTTTGAATTTGAAAAATATAAATTCAGTATTATCATGATTAAATGATAATAACTAAAATTTAATATAATTCACAACCTTATAATATTTATTAGCATTAAAATTATTACTTGTGTTTATTATATCCATTACAAATTGAATTTTTTTAATTTTTTTAATGACGTATTTTTAATAAATGATTATTAGCTATAAAACTACTTTTCTATAATCAAACCAATGAACATTTTTCATTTTATTTTTAATTTTAACATTTCAAAAATAGACAGATATTTTATACCTTTTACTGTTGCACAATTTCTGCTTATTCATTTATGGTCTCTATGCTCTAACAAAGAATATGAAAGTGATTCATTCTCATGCAAAAAATACAAGAAGAACCATGCCTAAACTATAACAAAATTACAAGAACAAACATGCAAAAAAAATAGGCATTTCTATATAAAAAAAGAAAGAAAGAAAAAACAAATAAAAATGTAAAGTAATAATTGAACAAGTAGGCATATGCTCCAATTATTGAAAAGAACTCTCTCTGCCACCTGAGTAAATAAATGAATACAGCGAATCAATTGCTAGAAAAAATAATTATGAATGAAGAGAAGTTTAGGGGAGAAGTAGGAAACAGCAAGTTATTAAGAGAGGTGTATCTAAAAAATCAAATCATTTGTTACAAGAGAATTATTATGGTTTTGTACTGTTTAAATAGTAATGCATCAACAATCATTTCCAAAGTAGATTTTTGAATATAATTCTTTGAGCACAAGATTACTTGTCTTAATAAGACCGTTATAAGAAAAAATAGTTTGAGCATATTTAAAAATATAAATAAAAACCCGAAAGTACTGTGCAGTTAATATTTTCCTAAACCATTTTGGAGGCACATGGAAAATGGGCTTTTCATTGAGTAGTCATTATGGAGGAGAACTGTCAATAATTATAAATGAGTGCAGAAATTCAGTACATATATATTAGTAACTATGTAATTTCAATTTTACAAAATTTTGACATATTTACTTTTGAAATTTACTTGTTAACTCATAAAATTAACACAACTATAAAACATACATTGAAATAGTGTGTTAGTTTGAATAAAAGTTATGATTGACGAGAAATATTTAAATAATAAAATTATGAAATCACAGCTTTAGAAACAATTCAGTCAAACATATAGAAATTATTCTTTAAACAGTGACACCTAAACAAAGAGTAAACCAACTAAAGTTTACAATAAAAAGATATCTTGCTAGCAATTACTAATGTACACATCAATTATAAAATAAAAATATATTTATAAACAATTAATCAATGCAGTTTAGCAACAAAATTAACATTTAACTGATGGAAATATATACATTCTTAGTCCTAAAAATAATTGAAATAATACTTTCTCTTAAAATATTTTGATGTGAACTTCCGAAAACAAATCTTTTTGCAACTTTTTAAGAGTATTTCATATCTTCTAGGTTTTTTTTTGTGTGGTGGAACACTAGGAAACATTATAATTTGGTGACTTTAAATCAGTAATATATTACCAAAATCATAGTTTATCCCATTACTACTGCCTTAAAGTGTCTACTGTCTAGGATCGCATGAACCTTATTGACTAAGGCGGCTATCTCTAACTCGAGAGGCTTCAGCCCTCCATACTTCAAATACTTTTCATTATCTTAAAAGAGTAAAAAGCAAACATTTTCAGGATGAGCCTAAAGTCAAAGAAGAAACACTGTGGGTACCAAGGAAGAATAACATATAATGGTTTCGAATTCGAAGCTTGGTGATGTCTACAGAGTGGATTAGATGCCAGGTCTCACTGTTCCAGTGGATTTTGTATTGATAAATGGTAGGAAATTTTCAGATCAACTATGAGTTTTTCATCATTGTTAACCAGGCATTAACTAAAACAAACCTGGTTAGGAATGCCAGAGTTAAGCTCTGAAAAATTCAATTATTTTTCAATGCAAATCTGTTATTAAGCATTGGCATCCCATACTATAAAGAAAAATATATTAATGGGAATAGTGTAATTTATAATTCAATATTTTGTAACATTCTTGTACTATGAAACATAATTAATAATTAAGTGGCAATGGAGAAGAGTGAAAATAATAACATCATAACTGCATGAGCAAAATAACTTGAACTAGAAAACCTGATTCATTCATAGATATCCGTTGATACATATTGAAATGATGTATTTAATTTATGCATCTGTAGGTAATTTGGATGTTATCAATTGACTACTATAAAATGAAAGAAAGCTAATAAAAAGACAGTAATCCTAAATTATGAATATATCTTAATGTTAGTCTTTTTATTAATCAGATGGCCACATCTGTATACTATATAATCTAGTCATTGATAAGTTAATTTTTTTCCCAACAATAATATACAAAAATAAGATGGTAATCACAAGATTTCTTGCCAAAGTTAGCCTAAATAGCATAATATTGTGGGTAATATAAAAGACAAGCTGGTCTGTATTTTACAAGTAATGTTAGTATACTAGACAAAATTATTTTCAAAAAGAAGTAGAATTTGTCTTTGTTAAAACCATTTAAAGCGGGCTTTCAAGTGCCTAAATTACCCAATGTTCTGCTTTTATAAATCTTGGATAGACTATTTATCAGCCTATTTCTGGGCTGGAGGGCCTCGGCCTCATTATTCCTCATTTTCATTGCATTTTTTTTTATTATTCTTTCAAATAGGGATGGGTGGATTGGACCAATGAACTTCTATAAGTTTAAAACATCATATACATTACGCCCCAGCAAGGTGTTAAGAGAAGAGCACAGCAAATATTCCTCTATACTACAAATGTCTGAAATTGATAGGATTAATTAAATACATACTTAAGCAAACTGACTCTTCGTCACTGTCTCTTTCTTTGTTTTCTTTCTTATACACCATCCGTTCCCCTAACAAAAATCAATTTTATGAGTGGAAAATGGAGGAATAGATTTAATGTTGTCTTTTTCAATAATTAGTCTGGCCATCACATATTACTAGAATTTTTAGTACTCCGCTCAGAAGGTCAAAATAGACAACCTTTCACTTCATTGGGAATACTTGTACATACTTAGTCACTACGTAATGTATTTTCAGCTAGTAAAGCTACATCAAGAATGATAAAAGGAATAATGGATGGTCAATGGCAACTAATCAATAATACTAGCAAAATTGATTAACAGAATAGATAAACATATCAATATAAAAACAAGAGAAAAAATATTTTTAAAAAACCCTAAACGCTTGATTTTCATTTTTTACAACCTTTTTTTTTCAAGTTTTATATATAAAACTGCTAAATTTCCTTGTCTTCTTCAGAGTTTTCTATATAGAGAATGAAGGAAAGTATGCATATAACCAAAAATAAAAATCTACAACAAATGAGAATTAATCTAGTAATTATGATTTATTTATCTCAGAATATTAAGTGATCATTTTTTCTTCTGTTTTTATACTGAAACATTTGTTTTTCATCATTCATGAAATAGGCTAGCTGCTAGATGGTAGTAGAACACTACTTATGTTGAATGAGTAAAACTATGTCTGATAAAGCATCAGAAAGATGTGAAACCATGAACAATGAAGATTTTAAGTGAAGGTGTCGTATAATGATCTTCTGGCTAAATACTTTAAAAAATTAGTTTAGAGGTCATACATTTCAATGATATTGCCCTATATTTAATCCACTAATTGATGTGTACACAAGTATATTAGTTCTCTGAGTTATGGTTTAGTTTCTAGATAATATGTCAAAATGATTTATGAAATTGTGGTTAACCTAAGAATAATTCTAAAAACAAAATAAATTAGTACTACAAACAAAACAAAAGGAACAATAAAACTAATCATGGTCAAGTGCACTTGTTATGGCAAATATAAAATATATACTCATAGACTTCCATGGCCTTTGTCATTATTACAATTAAGGTTTTTGGGAAGAGACTTGTTGTGCTCAAACTCATTACTGCATTTGAAGGCACAGTCAATACCCATAAAGCTTGATTGCAATATAAAATAAGTTATTAAGAAAAAAAAAATGTAAAAAGTGAAAGTATAGTGTTAACAGATGGAACTCAAGCAAACAACAATGGCATTCATTTGCTCTCACTGTCTGAATCAGTGCTGTTCTTTCGCCTGACAAGCCTCTCAGCTAAGCAATACGAAACAGTCCCAACCAAAGCAGTACCAACAAGTATGCCAAGCTGAGCATAAAGGCCAAGGTATTTGCTGTAAAAGAATGCGACAGCTGCAGCAACACTCTGAAAGCATAAATAAATTCATTTACAATAGAAACAAACATGAAAATGAACCTTAAAATATAACTAATTTAAAAGAAAAAAGTCCGTCATGCAGGGGCTGCGTTAACTAAGCAGATTTCCCACGTGCGCTACATATTTCCATTTATCTCAAAACTTAAAAGATCAATGAGAACAATATTTGGTATTTAAGCTTCAAATAAAGTGCTTCATAACATAATAAAATTGAAAATATGAGATGAGTAGGAGTGGGGCTTTACTGAAGAACGAAAACTAAAAAATCCAAATATCTCAGTAAATAATCAAGATAGTGAAAAAATGTACATTACAACATTTATAGAACATTACATGTGCAATAAGATTGGTTCTATACAATTTTCGATCCGACGCATAACAATGGAGATATTAAGAATTTTCGAAGTTATCCCCCTCTAATCCCCCCTCCCCCTGCCATTAACGAACTTGATCTTTCTTTTTGTATAAAACGATTATATATCACGTTTGGTAACGATAAGACAAAAATTGTGACCACTAGAGTGGTAACAGACAAATATATATATATATATATACATGTATATACAGTTTTGAACGGACCTCATTTTCGTCATCTCCTGGGTAGGATCAATGGACATTTGAAGAAAATTTTTGAAAATCGCGTCATGGGTACAACCTCAATAGCTGATTTCCCTTAAGGGAAATCTGCTAAAAATGTAAGGTAACTGAGAGGGTTAGATAAGTTTCAAGGTGTTGAAATAATTAAAATTTTGGGTTCTCAATAATAGATACAAAATTTATTTCCTTTATCATATCCTGATTAATTATAAACTTTATATATTAAACAAATACAAAATTTTGTTTTTTAAATGTTTAATTTATCTGAAATGTTCAAAGGAGATTGTTTCCTCTGAAAAATAAAACAATTTTAAAATGCTATTATATGATCATCATAATATTATGGGTAAAATTATATGTTGTGTAAGACAGGCTTTCAGTTGCAGCATGTAAATTCAATTCATTCATATTTTAACATGCTACCTTCAATCTTATATTCAACCTTTTAGTCTAACTAGTGATGTTATTATTTCTCTCTCACTCTCTCTCTCTCACACACACACACACACTCTCTCACTCTCTGTCCACATGTATTAGTGGCTGCGTTTAAACTCACGTCAACCTTCTGTGTCTTTTATTATTCCTCGTTAAGAGCTTTTTATTGACTTCTCTCACTTAGTTAATTAAACAACAAAAGCATTTTTAATTTTCAATACATATGTAATGATTTGATCAAAAACACCCGTTTTTTTTTTTTTTTTATATATGCTTAAGACAACAGGGAGTTTAAATTAATGAATTCCAAAATACACATACTACACAAGTAAGAACAATTTCAGTTAAAAAGCAAGTGGCTCACTTAAATCAACACATCTTTCGGAATAAGTAGTTAATATAATTTAACTGAGGAAAATAGTCAATTTTGTTACATTAATAAAGTATTCTAACCCACATACTTGAACGTTAGAAATACTTACTTGAACAAATTTAAATATAGCAAACGCTGGTGCACTTTCATCAGAGAAGATAGTTCCAATGGCTGAATAGATTTGGGTATTAAAACAACTGTCCCCAAATCCAAGTAATGCACTGCAAGCAATAGCTAAAATAGCACTAAAAAAAAATATTCTGATTAAATAAAGTCACATAAAACAGTAGTATATTGAAAACTGTATATTCTTTAAAGACGTATTTAATTTATGATAGTTCAGGCCAGAACTATAATTACTGGATGGCTTTCTTTATTTTCTATTCCTTTTGAACTCTGAACACATCTGTGACTGCTGGCTTAGAAGGAGATGTGTAATACTGGTTTCCTAACTCTCCACTTTGTCACAGAAGTATTTGAAATATGACACAAGGATTTTGCTTGAATATTTTAATAATTCTTTTATGATTATCAGCAGAAGAACAAATTGAAACACCTTTCATAGTACATAACACTGCCTCATTGCTCTACTGATTTTAAATCTTTCACTGAGAGAAGGTTGTAAAACTATTATGCTGTAACTAAATAATGTTCAAGTTTTTTTTAAATGCTACGGAAAAGACATATGAAAGGTCTGAAATGTATAGCGCAATAAAGAATTGATGAATAAGAAGTTTTATTTTATTTCAAAATCCTAAAATTTTGGTTTAGACACGAACATTTTAATGAATTCAAACAAGGGTTTTATATAATATGGGAACATTTTCCATCCAGCCTGATTTTTTTGAATGACAGTTTTTCATGGTTAAAAGAATTATACCTTCTTGATTTCTGAGGACCATAAACCACTGTCTGAAATCATTGAAATGTTGGTGTTTAAACCAAAATTTTAGGATTTCAAAAAGAGGCTAAATAAAACATCTTATTCATCAATTCTTAATTGCGCTATACATTTCAGACTTTTAATATATCTCATCCAGAGCATTATAAAAAATTAAACAATTGAATTTGCTAATAATTAATATACCTGGTGTAAATAAATGACAGTGGCACCCTAAAAATAATTTAATTTATATTCAAAATGCGAGCTGAGAGGAAGTGATTGTAACCCTCTCTGCAACACAAATCATATTGAGTTTAAACGCATATTGTCTTTTGTTATAATGACATTACCAAGTAACATTTAATAGTTATGATAGTAAATAGTTCTTTCAATTGCATCAACATATCAGAGAAAATAAGATAATTTATACCTTAATTAAAGAGCTTGATTCCCCACAACTTCTGCTATAACTCTTTGTGAAAATTCAACATGACAATTTAAATAATACATTATAAAAATTAAATAATGGAAATGCTCTTATAGTTTACTTTTCTATTAACTAAATAAATAACATAGCTATTTTCTTATAACCCTCACTCCTTTAAAGAATATTAGTATAGCCTATAGTCTAAGTTGGATTAGTAGTAATATACATACCTAGTTTCATAAAATTTGGTTCAGCCGTTTATGCGTGAAAAGGTAACAAACAAACAAGCAAATAAACAAATAGAAACCAAGCCACAAATTGCAAATATCATGTCTATGGCATGTGAAATGAAAATGTATCGTGAAATTTCGAGAAAGGAATCAATGTACAGACAGACATAACATTTATACATGTATAATCTTCTATAAAATTAGTATAAGAAAAGAAATAATTAGTAATAAAATTTAGCGAGTATTAATTTCTTAACTACAGACCATTTTACCTGAAAATACATACTTTGCTCATTTTCTTTCTTTCTCTACACTTCTTTGTTATAAAGCCTGATTCATGTATTAATTTTCAAAGTCATATTTACAAAATAATGGAGACCAAACTATTCTGTCTGTGGCTAAGATTTACCTGATCTTATAATCAAATTCTTCTAACTATAATTAGAAAGTCAGTTGAATTCAGCTGCTTCAGAACACAATACTGTATTTGAATGACATTTTATTTCATATCATTCCTTACTTAAAAGATCTGCTCTCTAAGCTTTTAATCTTCTCTATTTAGAATGTCCTTTATTAATATGATATTAAAAGGTTACAGAGAGTTATTGTCAAAAACAGAAAAATCTTTAAAAATTTGCTTTTGAAGTAAAATATATATGGTATATATTTCATAGTTTCAAATGTCTTCAAGAAGGTAAATTCCAAAGCTCTATAATTTAGAAATGGAGAAATAGGTTTCATAATACGTTTGATTTGAAGTATTAGAAATCACAGATGTATATTATAATCATAGAATTGATATAAAAAGTGAAAATTATTATGAAAAGACTCACTTGCTAGAAATATAAGCAAGATCATTCGTATCATGAAAAGGTGCAGCATTTGGCAAATTGAGGAAAATGCAGAAGAAAGTGCCAATATGAATAACAAATCCAAGGAGAACAATGGGATCCCTTCCCCATCTCACTGTTTTAGAACCAAGGAGTCCAAATAGTAAACCACCTGAGAAAAATATTGAAATAGTAAATAAAGAATTTATAAAGTATTTCTTTTCAAACATTTTAAATAGTGGTATAAATTATTTTTCACCATATTACAGGCCATATAACTTTTTTTTTTCTTACAATCACTTAAAAAGGAATGAGTAGATAATTAGAAAAGAATATTAGAGCTGCTTTTCCAACACAGCATGCATGTTGCCCTCCTAGATATTTTCAATGAAACACAGCTTCATTAAATATTATAACTTTTTTATGACAAAAAAGTCTTTCTATCCTAGAATCCATAATACATGCATTACAATTTAAATTATTTTTATTACTGAGGATAAAGAAATCTTCAAAACTAGACAGAAATAAAGTATTGAAACTATACTAATCGGCCTTAACTATTTTGGTAATTTGTCAATAATGCTTACAAACAAATTATAACATTAGTTAGTATATTTTGCTGCCTATATAAAATTGAATATAGACCTGCTCTTGTATTTTAGCTCTGAAAATGCCACATATGCTGCCTAGACGAAAACTTAATTTTTATGACCTAAAGATCATTATTATACTCTGCAAAGAAATGGTTAAAACATATTTTATCTTTTTTATGAATATGAATATTTTGATTTCCCCTAAAAGCTGGATTATGAATCATGGCACTGAGACAGTTTTCATGAGTCACTCTAACTTGGGGTCAATTTTTTCTTCTAATGATAACACAATATTGAAAGTACATTAAATAAGCATGGTATCAAATAACATATAGTTCTTTTTTTTTTTTAATGAAAATATTTGGTTCAACAGTCTTGACGGGTGAGGTCTAGCCATATGTTTTTGGTGGAAGAATAAGTGGTATCTTTGTCATATGCTTCATAAGAGAACAATGAATGCTAGTTCTTTATTCATGTTTCTGAATGGGCACTGAGAGAACAAATAGAAATCCAACATTGAATCCTGGAAACAGCACAACTAAAAAACTAATTGAGCAATCCCTAGCCTCAAATATGGAGCCCCTCCTAGCATAGTGGCATTGTGTTTTCCTCTCCATACATTTATTTAAAAATTTACACAAAGAATACATACAAAGAACACTCCTGTATTTATGCATTTAAAAAATCATAAATTGAGATACTTTTTTTTTTATTTACTCATAAATCCATCTTAAGAATGACTCTATCTTGATTATTTGATAAAACCAGAATTATACTTTCAGGAAAAAATATCTCATTTTACCAATCTTGTGACATAACACTTTATCTTTGGTTTTAGTTAGATTTTGAAAAATTCAAGTTATGTACCTGCAATTTCTCCAATTCCAATAAATATTCCAGAAAGTCCAACGAGTTCTTTTGAATTTGGGCTTATATTGAGAGTTGAACCAATACTAGGGCTGTAAACACCACTGTAAAATGATAGTTCTAGTCCTAAAAATAAAAAACAGCATAAAATTGAGAGATCATTTATTTCCTTGAAAAACTTTAATTTAACCATCGTGATTGGAAGGGGGGGGGGTCTCAGTACAATCTTCTTGGTTTTCCTCATAATTCTAAATTCTGTCATCAACAATACTGATATACCAATGCTTTCTCAAGCCAGTATAGAAAATTGCCTGTCATATTGCCCGCACATAAATTTAATTAAAGACCAAATTCAGTGATCACTGAATTACTATCTTATAATCATCTAAATATTATTTACCGCACCAAACTTAAATAAACCAAAAGTAACTAAATAGTAAACACTTAAGATAATATAAGACTAAAAGTTTGTAATTATGTGCTGAACCAAATTTCACAAAATGTATAAATAAAAATTGAAAACATCCTCCAGTGTCCATAAAATCTTTCTAGGTTATTCCACAAAATTTTTCTAAGACCATGGTTTGTCCTGTCCAAAAGAGAAGCGTTGATTTTCAGTATATTCTTCTTAATAGAAATTAGCTAGAAGTTATAATCATGAAACTAATTCCAATGAATGTATTCAAATGTTTATTAATTCTACCTAGGAGAAGACAGAAATTTGGAGGAGGGTAAAATTAAAAATTGAAAACCTCTTTTCAGTGAGATTGAAAAATGTTATGTAATCAATCTGGTTAAGATTATTTAATGTGTCTACAATTGTTGTTTTATACCCTTTTTCACGAGTTATTTGTTTCAGCAGATTTACCTTAAGGGAAATCAGCTATTGAGGTTGTACTCATGATGTGATTTTTGAAAAATCATATTTTTGTGTATGTTAAATAGTAAAAGTTCATTGAAAACAAATTTGTATTTAACCTTGGAATGAAGTGGTTTATGATATAACAGTTTATCGTTAATATAACATGAGTAGGAGTGGGGGTTTAATGAAAACTGAAAAAATGCAAATATTTCGCTTAATATTTGAGATAGAGAAACAATCCAAATTCCAAAATTTATAGAACACTACACATTTGTAATAATATTTATTCTATACAATTTTTTGATTTGATGCATAATGACAAAGATATTAAAAATGTTTTAAATTTCCCCTCTTAACCTCCCCTCATTGGTTGGATTACAGCCATTAATGAACTCGAGCTATAGTTATCCATGGACCGCTTATATATCAAGTTTGATGTCAATAATTTCCATTTGCAATAATGGAAGAAGTATGAAATCAAATAAGCATTATAGATAACTAATTTCCATCATTATTTAAATTAAATCATTTTGTCATCTCCCAGGTAGGATCAATGAACGTTTGAGAAAGGTTTTTCAAAATTCGCCTAATAAGTACAACCTTGATAACTTATTTCCCTCAAGGGATATCTGCTAAAATAATCGGGACAAATACCCGATACATGAAAAAACAGTGATTTGTAATACTCACCAGTATAGAAAAATGTGAGGCAAAGAAGAACCATTTCCCTTCGCCCAAGGAGAGCTATGGCTTCAACAAATGCTTGAATTGGGCCAACATTTCTTTGTGGTAAGACCATGCCAGACGCTGATAAAGCTGGCCTCAAAAGTAACATAAGTAAACAACCAGCAGCACAAATTGAAGATAAAACTGTCCCCACTAAATACCTTGTATGCTCTTCAATAACTGTTTTACCGCTAAAAGCTATATAAACAAAGAAATTCCCAAAGAGCATGCTGGAAAAAAAAGTTGAAAATTACTAAAATTTCAATATCAATATATTATTGAAATCATACAAACTATTAACTAGTCATATATTTATGGGTAAATATCAAAATAAACATAAAAATAATAGTTAACAATTTGGAAAATTTAACAATTATAGCTAATGTATCATTTGAATTGCTAAATTCACCTGCATTGCAGTAATGCCCAAAAAATTCCTGAATTTCTTGAAATGGAATTGTCATCAGAATTCAAAGTTAAATAAACTCCTTGCCCAGTCCATATAATAGAAGCTCCAAGTCCAATAATAACAGATACAAGATATAAAGACCAAGTCATGGGTTTCAAGAATGAAGCTATGAATATCCTACAAAATATAATATGAGTAAATAAGTAAAATAATATAGTACAAAATGAAGTAAAAAAAAAGTGTGTGTGTTTGTATACATTTATGTATATTACATATCATTTACTGAAAATAGAATAAAATTAATTAAAAAATCTGTAATGCACATTATTTCCTGAAGTTCTTTAAATGAAATATTCAAAATGTTTTAATGCACTTCATTTTGGGGCTCAGGGTAGCCATGTGAGACAAGGCATTGGGTTTAATACAGGTTGTAGGTCTTGAGTCATGGGTTCAATTTCCATATTGGCAATAGGAATTTATTTAGTAACGAACTCACCAAATAAAACCCTTAGACTTGCCCTCACTGGAAAAGAATGGTGACCTATAGATAATGGTTTCGATTAGCCTTAGTACCATAAAGTCAATGTAAATTATTTGATTTGATTCACATTATTAGATATGAGTTCATTTGAAAGTAAGGCATATGCAATGTTTTGGTTCCAAAGTGTAGGGCCAAAAATTCCCAGAGAACATAATTTATAGATGTTTTTATTATAAAAAGAAATAGGTTTATAAATATTTTTTGTACCTATAATATGTTCCATGAAATGGCATTTTTTTTATTTCTGCCCCCTTCCCCTCCCCCTTAAGCATATTGATCTAAAGAGTGATACACAGCTAATGGGTCCAAAATAAGAAAAGTTTTAAGGCTAGGTGTCTTTTGAGTTAAGTATACATAAGTAGTACATAGGAACAGGCACCATGCCGAAACTAGTAAAAATGGGTTCATGGAAGGTCAATACTGATAATTCCTTTGAAATCTGAAAAACGAAATGTTTCACGTTTATAACACTTTCTTTCCTTAGTACAAGGAAGTAAAAACAATCAATATATTAAGGTTTATAATTATTCATCAAGTGGTGAAAGTAATACAAATTAAGTATCATAAAGTTCTGAATTTCATAATAACTTTCTTTACCGATTTGTGGTGTTAGTAGTACAACGTACACATTAATTTCATAATTAAAAAAAAACATTGTTAATTATACATTTTAAGCAAAAAAATATAAGAATATTTAAATAAATGTACTTTTACGATTAAAAAGCACACAGGCAGAATGATTCTCGTTCGGAGGGAGTAACATATGCTCTACTCCAACATTATTTATCATGGGGAATTCGTAACAGGGATCAAACACATGGAAATTGATGTTAGAAGTCTCAGAAAACTCTTGGAAGGCAAAAGTGATGATATAAAAAACATTCATTAAACCATGGCTACATATGACTTCCTTTTACTCCTATTAAATTCAATAAACAAAATGTTTTGCAGCTCAGGTGTGCGGTGGTTTGCTCAAAATTAAAACCTAAGTGTTTATTAAATAAGTAATTCGCATGATATAAGTAACTACGGAGCTCTAAATTTAAGTATGTAAGACAACATACTAGGCATTCAAGGCTTTGCAATTTTCTGACACATACATCCTGTTAACTAAGAAGTGCATCACGCAGGGGCTGCCTAAACTAAGAACATTTCCCACGTGTGTCAGGTATTTGCATTTATCTAAAAAGTAAAAGTTCAATAAGAACAATATTTGGTATTTATGTTTCAAATAATGTGCTTAATAATATAACAGCTTATTGTTAATATGAAATGAGTTGGAGGGGGGGGGGGGTTACTGAAGGCTAAAACTATAATAAAATGCAAGTACCTTCGTTAATAATCAATATAGTGAAAGAATGCCTATAAATAACAATATTTATAGAACATTACATTTATAATAATGTTGGTTCTATACAATCTTTCGACCCAACGCATAATAACCGGAGATATTAAGAATTTACGAAATTCTTCCCCTCTAAACCCTTCCCCCTCCCAGTGGTCGGATTTCAGCCATTTACGAACTTGATCTTTCTTTTTACATAAAACGCTTATATATTGGGTTTGGTAATGAAAAGACAAAAATTGCGACCGATAGAGCGGTAACAGACAAATATATAGATAGATAGATTTATATATTTTTAGATATATAAATAAAATTTTGAACGGACCTCATTTTCTTCATCTAATAGGAAGGATCGATGAGCATTTGAAAAAAAAAATTAAAAAATCGCGTAATGAGTAAAACCACAATAGCTGGTTTCCCTCAAGGAAAATCTGGTAAAACGGAAGGAGTCACCTTGATTCGTGACGAAAATCTCTCACGTCTGAAATATTGGTACTCCCATGTCAGTCTAATATTAAAATTCAACTATTGAACTACGCTCAGGGTTCAATTCTTTCTCAGCCACCGTCAACGGATTTTGATGGGGATAATGAAGATCAAGAATTAATTAAGGAACCTTATTGTTGTTTTTGTCAACCGTGTTCTGTAATAATTGAATTTTTTCGCATCCTCGGCATCGTCTGTAATGTCAAAAGGTGTAGAATGCTGCTGTGTTCGGACATGTTGAAAGAGTGGATCCCTTTAAACTGCCATGTGATCATTAAGAAGTAGGCTCCGTTCCTGCCTCCCTCCCCCTCCATGAAACATATTTTGATACATTTCCTGTTTTAATTTGTTCATTATAAAAATGAATCTTAATGAATGTTATTATCGCCATGTAGGATATTTTTCGTTTTTAATTTAATGCTTAAAAAATCAAAAAGAAATGTGCACACCCTGAGATATAGAGCTTTCAACACAATAAATGATAAGGCCAATGAAACGATAAGAACAAAACTAAAAATTATAAACAGAAAAGCCACCAAATCCAAAACATCTGGCACCAACTACGAAATTTACATAAACGAAAATGAAAGAAGGAACTGAAGGTTTACAGGTTAATGGGAAACAAATAGGGAGCTGCGAGCCCTAAAGGATGTGCTAGATCAGTTTGATATCAAATGAAAGCACATACAACTAAAGATTTAGAAGTGGAAAAGAATTACCAAAGTATTATAAATACCAATATAAAAGTTGGATACATAATTTAATTACCTAGGAAGGGGCTCAGGTTAGCCATGTGAGTTAAAACGTCGTCTTTAATCTCACATGGTAAACCTAGAGTGGTGAGTTCGATTCCCGCATGGGCAATAGGAATTTATTTAGTGATGGAATCATTAAATAAAATCCTTAGCCACACCCTGGCTAGAAAAGGGTGGTAACCTGTAGATAACTCGTCCCAATTAGCCTCAGTTGCAAAAAGTGGACGTTAATAAATAACAATTACCTAGGAAACATAATCAATGAAGAAATGATAGTTGATCTAAAGTTGTAATGAGTAGTAATCGGTATATATGCATCTCTTCCAAATCGAAAGAAGTTTAAATATAACTCGATTATAGTCTTCTTCACAAAAAAATCTTTAACCTAGACACCATAGTATGCAACATTTGATTTGTTAGTGTCTTAATTAGTGGTTACTGTGAGGAGGAAAAAGTCCGTCACGCAGGGGCTACATAAACTAAGAAGATTTCCCACGTAAAGTTATAAAATAGAGAAGTCTCCATACGAGTGCCGAGCAGTGACGGAAACGGCCGAACTAGCTTTCGGATCATAGCTCGTCCGTTACACTTTATAAAAATGCAAATATCTCGGTTAATATTCAAGATAGAGAATAAATGTATATAACAATATTTATAGTAAATTTAATTTGCAATAAGATTGGTTCTATACAATTTTTCGATCCGACGTATAGTAACGGAGATATTTCGAATTTTCGAAATACCCCCACTAAACCCCTCCTCCCACTGGTCCGATTTCCGCCGTTAACGAACTTGATCTTTATTTTTACATAACACGATTAAATCCAGAGTTTAGTGAAGAATAAACAAAAATTGCGACCGCTAGAGTGTTAACAGGTATATTATATATATATATATATATATATATATATATATATAAATATATAATTTAGAATGGATCTCATTTTCGTTATCTCCTGGGTAGGATTGAAGGACATTTGTGGAAATATTCGAAAATCGCGATATGAGTACGACCTCAATAGCTCATTTTCCTTAAAGGAAATCTGATAAAAAGTGTTTCAATTTTGTGGGGAAATGCGTCGTTCTCTCTTCCTGTAGACTCTACCATAATCGAGAATTGAATAAAAATAATGGGAGGGTGCTAATGAAAAACAAATTATTGTAATTACTAAATAATACTAACAAATGTAGGGCAGTAAATTATCCAAACTTACAAATAAGTAATGCTGCCTAATACCATGGAAGTTCTAGGTCCTGAGGAAGCTATGATTGAAGGTGCCAACCAGTTTCCGATGGCAAGGCAGGCATAGATAACAGCCAATGAAGTGAAGCCATCACCAGTGAAGCTTGCATCCTCGTCACGAACTGAATCCAAGAACGTTTTCTGAAACAGAAAATAATATTTCAACTTTAGTAATTCATCAGTTTGTATTGTTAAAAGAGAACCATATCATAGAGTAATCTATCTATCTATCTCTCTATCGATCTATATATATATATATATATATATATATATATATATATATATATATATATATAAAATTGTAACCTCTGTCTGTACATTGATTTTTTTCGCGAAATTTCACGATAACTTTTCGTTTCACATGTCCTAGACACCATAACTGCATTTTGTTTCTTTGGTGTTTGTTAGTTTGTTTGTTTGTTACCTTTCCATGTATAAACCGCTGAACCGAATTTTATGAAACTTGGTATGCATATTACAACTAGCCCAACTTAGACTTTAGGCTATATTAACATTCTCTAAGACAAACAGGAGTGGGGGTTATAGGGGAGGCCTGAAATTAAATATAGTGATTTTTCGTTTCCTATTGGGGTTACGGCAAATATGCACATACCAAAAGTTGGTTATTTTGAAACTTTTGTTATATACACTATCGTCGTATACCGAAGTACGGGTATAAAGGCGTTATTCGCCAAAAATTATAGCGAGAGTCAACAATTTTATTTTTCACAAAAGACTCAACCGAACTATATAAAACACTCGTTATGTGAATTAGCACTAACGCCTTCCTTATAATAAGCCATACTAACATTTCTAGGGACGGGCAGGAGTGGGGGTTGTAAGGGAGGCTTGAAATTAAAAATAGTGACATTTCTTTTCCTATTGGGGTTTCGGCAAACATGCCCATAAAACAAGTTGTTTATTTTGTTATTTAGAGAAATTTGCTCAACAATTCTTTTCAATATGAACTACCAGGTACCTCACCTGGAAAAATTAATTCAAATTATAATGTATTATTATAATATGTTGTCTTAATAATTTAAGTCGGAACATAACGGGGAATATGACAATATGGAGGACAGTGAAGTTTTACATAAAAAATTAATTTTACTATTAACAAATCCACAGAAACGACGGGTATTAACCCTAAACACTGGGATGGGTAAATGTCAAAATATTGTGCAAAGTAAAGCCTTTGCAAAAAAAATTCCATCACCATCCAGCCTCAAATGAATTCCCGGGCGAAGCCGGGTTTCTGAGCTAGTTGCTAAATAAAACTGGTCTATACAATTTAATAATGCAAAAGAAAAGAAAAAATTTCCTTAAAAAGGCGAAATCGGACCACGAGGATTAATCAAGTTATTCCCTGCAATACATAGTTATATGATATATTTAGCTAATATTAACGGAGTTCTTTAAATTATTAGATTTCTTTTGAACGGAATCATGAACTCGACATTTGACAAGGAAACTATAGATTCTATGTCAGAAACTATCAAAATGGAGGGAGAGAGAGGAAAATACCTTTTCGTTGATTTGAAAAAAAAAAAAACTAACAAAAGTCTATAACCTTTTCGATATTATGCATAAGAACAGAGATATTTATAATTTTCTTTTTTTATCTCCCTTAAAATCCCCCTAATGAACCTCGTATGGTCAACAAACAGCAATTTTTTATTAAGTAAATTTATAGGTTTAAATGAAACTTTGTTATGTTCATGAATTCATTCCAGATATTATGTTATTGAACATTTATGACCTTCAAGATTCTTTTTTCGCTCCTAATAGGAGTTTCCATTATCATCCCTTTACACAGCCTTCCTAATTAGTTAGCAATCATGCCCCTGAAATATCAGAAAACAGTTCAAAACCCTAAGAACACGTGCGTAATTCTAGCAAAATACTGGGAAGATCCTTGTATTAGATATTCTACATTTCTGTATTCTTATTTCCACAAAGCGAAATCACATACTGGGGTTGTACCTATTCTTGACACGATTTTTGAAAAAAAAAAATGTTTAAATGTCCACTAGTCCTATCTAAAGGGTATCGGAAATGAGGTTCATTCAAGCCCCATTTTCAATTTCATTAACTGAAAATTTAAATTCCTATTTACACAGGATATGGTAGAAATAGATAATGTATAGTGATTCAAATAAAGGGTTAGAACCGCCAATATAAATGATACTATTGTCATACCTCTCGGTGGAGACCGTCGTCACTGGCTGATGGTTGAGTACCGCTGGCAAGCGCTTTCGATGCGATGGCATCATCTTCAAGCCTGTTAATAGTCAAACTATTAACAGGCTTGAAGATGATGCCATCGCATCGAAAGCGCTTGCCAGCGGTACTCAACCATCAGCCAGTGACGTCGGTCTCCACCGAGAGGTATGACAATAATGTATAGTGACTTAAGATCACAAGTGTGCCATTCCAGTACGTGGGCAGCAACTGCATGACAGTCTTTTATTTTGTTTGTGTGATTTTTGTTCTTTTCGAGCTTCGAGATGGAAATGTATGTACCTATCCCCCGTGCACCCTGGGGTTGAAGAAAAATGGGTATACTTTCAAAAATGGCAGCGAACATCATAAGACCAGACCCCACAGGTACTAAAGGGAGTTCTTCATGACGAGGAGGGGCTGAAACATAGACGTACTTCCGAAAGACGCCCAGAGAAGCAGCTGAAAAAGCTCACACCAGCTATCGCAAGGTGGAATTCAGTGAAGAATATAGTTTTCTTTATTTATGGACCTGTAACATCATTAGAGGGCATTCTTCTTCTAATATTAAATGTGTCTGTTGGAGGTGTTTCATGATTGTCGAGATGTATGGGCTGTTGACGTGTAGTAATTCTGATAGGTTGGTGGGTACGTTCTTGTCGGTTTTTAGTCTGCAGTCTGTAAGTGTTTGATAGTTAGTTGTGTATTGCAGAGTGTACATAAAGGTGGTTCAGTCCTAGTCATGATGTGTCGTGTGTTATCCGTGAATGGCCATGTCTCAAACGAGCAAGAACTACTTCTTCTCTTCTAGTGTCCCGATTACTTGACTGCCATTCACGAATAGTGTCTTTTATCTTCGTAGTTTTGTAAAATATAATTAAAAAACAACAGAAATGTTTAGCCTAAACAATATTTTTTTTGTCGTCGAAATGTTTCCTCAATTCAATCTTCCTTGAAGGAGAAATGGCCGGGGTCAAAAGATGAAAAATATATTACTGATTTATTTTCCTCTACATGTTTCGCGTCCTGTAATTACGGCCATCATTACGTCTTTTAATTTAACAGATCACAAAATAACTCAGTAGCAAATTAAATAAATTATAAGTTTCCAATATATCCTATCTAAAATTCCCTCCACGCCTACTTCAAAATTATTTTCCACTGCACAAGTTCATATCTGTTTTCCCAGATCCCCAATTCATGCTTCTTTCCCCAAATTTCGACTTCAAATTTCTTTCCGCTCATTCCTATCTCTAATACTTTCTCCACATTCTACCTCAAATTAGTTTCTTTATCGTAGAACTTAATAGACGCAAGCTCATCTTCAACCTTAATCACTACTTGAAGGTTCTAGACACACCAACCAATTAGCACCAATGTACTCGTCAAGTTTTTACTATGGGACTTACCTGGCAATCAATCTTATTAAATGAAACGCTAATTTACATTATAGACAAATTATATGCATTCAGGGCGAATTATGTATTGCAACAGATTTACCTTCAAAAATAATGCCTATCTTTAACACGAAAACCTTTTAAAAATTTGCAACTATTTAAGACAAGGATTAATTAAATCAATAAATGTCCTTGACACTTTTTGAAGTCATTATTAAATGCAAATTATTCTGTCATGTGCCAATAGAATATCTATTTTTCAAATAAATTAAAGCCAACTAAAAAAAAAAAAATACATAAATAAACAGGAGGAGCGATTTAATTTGCATGGCCTACATTTACCAAGTGTTTTGAAAGAAAATTAGGTTATACTTTGACAGTGATACAGTAATTTACAAGCAGTATATTATCGTTCCAAAATGTTCAAGGAGAACGTCTCAACTTGAGAAACAATATTCGCAAGGATGGTTTTAGAACTGATTATTCAGTAGTAATAAAGTTCGAATCTGGTTTCTTTTTACTATGGAAAAAATATGAAGAAACTGAAACACGGACAGGTATAGATAAAACAATTTTTGCATTGAAACATAAAATAAGAAAAATAATTACCAAACAAAACTATTTTAGAGGATAGTAAGTACCTATAAATTACTATTGAAAATTAATTTAAATCTGTTATCATTTTATTTTAATGATTTTTCAAGTTAAATATAGTATTGGATAAAACGTTTATCAACTACAATGGTTCCAATAATTTCGTTTACTTAATATGAATATCATCCGAACTTTTTGAGTTATTTTTACAGTCGTCCAATACAAATTTGTCAATGATGCTTGCAGGATTGTGATACTACAAGCAAATAGACATACGCTTACTTCAGAAATTCATACGACGATTTTTAAACATATAACTCCTAAGGTAAATACAGAAATGGATATAATAATATATAAACAAATAATACATAAACACATATTAAAAAAAGTCCGTCACGCAGGGGCTGCGTAACTAAGCAGATTTCCCACGTGAAGTTTTCAAGTAGATAAATCTGCCCTGTATCTCTAAACCTATTCAAGAGGGACGAATAGTTATGGAAACGGCCGCCAGAGCTCTCTGCGGAAATTCCCGAACAAAGCCGACTCCTGCCGACGACACACAGAAACAAATGCAAATATCTCGGTTAATATTCCAGATACAGAAAAAATGTATAGAACAATATTTATAGTAAATTTAATTTGCAATAAGATTGATTCTATACAATTTTTCGATCCGACGAATAACAATGGAGATATTGTGAATTTTCAAAAATCCCTCCTCTAAAACCCCCCTCCCACTGGTCCGATTTCAGCCATTAACGAACTTGATCTTCCTTTTTACATAAAACGATTAAGCTCCGAGTTTGGTAACGATCAAACAACAATTGCAACCGCTAGAGCGGTAACAGAGAAATATATATACATATATATATATATATATATATATATATATATATATATATATATATATATAATTTTGAGCGGTTCTCATTTTCGTCATCTCCTGGGTTGGATCGATGGACATTTGAGGAAATTTTTCGAAACTCGCGTTATGAGTACGACCTCAATAGCTGATTTCCCTTGAGGGAAATCTGCTAAATACCAAATCACTTTTTTAAATAAATAAGTAGAGTTATTTTTATAAGACTATTTATTTGATCAGAAATGTTAGTTTAAAGCAGTCTGACAATTTAACTCTTAGAACTGAAAATTTAGCATAAAGTTTAGATGTCGCCTACTTCTTTAATGACTTTTTTTTAATTATAGGCTGGTGAATGGTAAGTCCTAGGCCCCGGGGGAAGATAATAAATACACACACACAAACACATATATAGATATATAAAACCGAAAACGTTTAAACGTATATTTAATGTTTAACTAAAGGTCACGTTCGTTTATAGCCGAAAACAGGCGTGGAGATTCGGGGAGGTTTTCAGATGAAGTAAAATGAGAAATCACATATAATTGTTATTAAACGGCAATTACAAAACAACAAATCTATATAATACTGTAATTTCCAACAGTTACTATACTCTATATCTTTTCCCTAACTCGAAAATTAACGGAGTTATTCGTATTTCTATCATTTTCATGTTTTAATAGTCCACCACTATTACTCATGCGATTTTCACTTTAAAATATTCTATTCCTTAAGACCTCATATTCAGAATAAGTTTCAAGTCTTCTTTACATTGATTGGTTAATTACTAAGGAAGGAATAAATATGATGTCATGGGAAAATACGCTTCCCAGCGATGGAATGTTGCTGCGATGAGATGTTTGATGAAAAACCTTAAAATGCAAATAGAATAAGATTGGGAGAGGGACAGAAATTGTAACCCATTACTTCATCAACAATATTGACTATTATATGCAGCATCATGTTACTCTTTCCGATAGGTCTTATAGTAATACTTTTACATCTTATCTCAACACCTCACTCTTCATAGTCCGATTTCAGCCATTGACTAACTCGATCATTAGTCTTATATAACTAGTTTCGATTTCGAGTTTGGCAAATAATAACCATTTTTTGGTCACTAGAGTATTATGGATACATCAACAGACCTCACTTTTGCTATCTCCTGAAAAATCACGTCATGAAAACCTCTATAACACATTTCCTTTGAAGAAAGCCTGCTAAAAACTACAAGTTAGGCCGTATAATGCAACCTGCTTTGATTGCCCCACTGCCCTACAATAACTATTTATTGTTTACCTTCCGTAGACACCAATAACAAAATGGTAAAGGTATTTTCGAAGTGGTAAAGAGAACATTGGGGGGTTTTCAACAAGACGAAGGACGTGTCGAATATTGTAAGCATGTCGAATAGAGTGCACACACCAGAGCAGCATTGTCCATGCCAACTCTAGGCTAGGCCTCTCTCTCATACTATTTCATGCTTTTGCACAAATATTTCACAACAACAATTTATACAGTAGCCACTTCCCTCCGTCCTGACGTCATTCAGAGCCGTGCCAAACAAGTTCCTCAGTTTTCTCTTCCAATAAGCTTGGGTAAAAGAGTAACAAATTCGAAAAATGAATAGCATTTAAAGGAGTTACAATAAAAAATATTCAATTGTTTGTAATCATTAAATTAAACATATTCATATAGCGTTTAATTTTATTTACCACCCCCAATTGCCTTGCTTATATGTAGGTAAACCTGGATACTCTTGGCAAAGCGATCTAGATACTCGTAGATTCGCTTCACAAGTGCCAATAGCAATTTTTAAGGACGATCTAACTAACTAAATAAAATCCTTAGTCACATACAACTGAAATCAGCTATTCAGACTGTACTCTTGAAAAGATTTTCGAAACATTTGCAATGTCCATCGAAGTCACGAAAATGAGTTCCGTTAAAATAGCTGTTAGCGGTAGGAATTTTAGTTTGATCGTTACCCAACTTGGCATTTAAGCGTTTCGTAAAAATCTAAAGATTTTGATCGTTATGTGGTGAGGATGGTTCAAGGGATATATTAAAAAAATTAGAAATATCTCCATTATGTGTCGGACCAAAAAATTATATATAAGTAATCGATTAAATTTAGTTTTCAATAATTGTTTTTCTATACATTTCTTCCTTAATTCGAAAATTAACCACTATTTTTGAGTTTTTTATGGTTCACAGCCTTCAGTTAATCCCCATTTTTCCTCAAGTCACATTAAGAAATACGATTTAAGTCCTTTAAGCTTAAGTACGACATACTGTTATCATCAGGCTTTACTTACTTAACGTAGATACGTGACTTGGTTTTATCAATGAACATTGTTTGCTCCAATATCGTTACTATTGCACTTACCTAAAAATGCTATATAGCCAATCTTGTTGATATCGTAATGTACTACAATTTTTGTTCTATGCGTTTTTCTCTAACTACACTATTTACTGAGTTATTTGCATTTTTCCCGTTTCGTTCCTTAGTGAACCCCCACCACTCCTAGTCACTTAAATTTCACTTCGAGCTACTGTACCAGTAAACAGCTCTTATCCAAATTGTTTCAAGTATTGTTATCATAGGGTACTAAGAAAGAGAGAAATAGAGGCTACAATAGGAAGATGACATCACCTCTGTGAGTCATTCCTGTACGTTGTAAAGTTAACACAGACCCTGGAGTCCAAAATTTCAACTTGTACCAAGATCGCCAAGAAGTAAATTCATATGATAACAGTGTTCAAGTTTATACTTTGTACATATTTTCAATTTCAATCAATATTCTGGTAACTAAAATAATTACTGATATAATATTAATTAGTAACTATAATTTATTTTTAATTTGAATAGACGTTAAGGTCTCATTATGACACTACTTAATGCCCATGGTAATTTAGCACTCACCTTTTACCATCAAGGGAGAAGATAGAATGTCTACCGAAGAACTATTGTCTGAGAACTTGACATTTTTAAAAGTACAAAACATTGAAAGCTTTGAGATCATGAGCAAAAAAGTACACACACAAAAAGTGCACTTGAAGTTCTGAGCTTTAAGGGGGGAAGTGAGAAATGCCATGAAAGCCAGCCTAATAAGAGATTATGAAGAATAGAATATCAATTAATGATTGTCTAAAGGTTGACAGAAAATATGTTTTTATCAAAAGGTCTGTCAAGCTATGATTTTCCAGAAGTACATTTTTCGTGGGAACATTTTCACCCGGATGTTTTAGGGATGTGATTTAGTTGTTATAACATAGGATTATTTTTTAGTAGACTTTGCTTCTTACTTTCTTTTTATTTAGCTTTATTTCCAAATTATATCGCTATTTTTTTTAAACATTTTTTAGTTATAATTTTTTTATTATATTGGTTTTTAAAAAAAGTTCGTAGCATTTATCAATATTTCAATTTAATCCTCTCTGCGTTTATAAAATCATCTTTACTTGGTCAATAATGCTTACATATTCTAAAAAAGGATTAGTTAAGGTGCTTTTACGAATCCGTTTCAAACGAGATCCCTTGTCTTTAAGTTTGCTCAAAATAGAAGAAAAAAGCAAAGGCATAGTTAGTGCGCCCGTCCTCACGTGTCTTTGCAGACCCGGCAGAAATAATCGAAATTTGGCTAGGATGTGATCCCCCAACTACCCTATTCACCAGACCTTGTCCCAACAGATTTTAACTTGTTTCGGGCCCTCCAAAACTCTCTTGAAGGAAAACATTTTAATTCGATCGAGGAATGCAAAAAACGCACATAGAAGAGTTGATTCCGCAAAAATATGAGAAGTTCTGGGAGGACGGAATTCAAAAAAACTACATGAAACATGGCAACATGTAATAGATCAAATGGCTCATATACAATTGATTAAAAATATTTACAGGAATCTATTAAGTTTTTATTGAAATCACCAGTAAAAAACACTACGAATTTATTTTACAACATATTATTACATTTTTCCTTTATTCCTCCTTCACCTGTGTCCAACATTTTATAAAGATCGATAAAACAGCGTGAAACTAACAGGAAACTCACATTTTAATTTATACATCTACATTTTGAAATTTGTATGATTGACGCCTAGTCATCACGCAACCACTTACTTTCATTTTTGCACAGTAAACCATACAGGAGATAACGTTGTGTATGGCCTGGAAAATGGCGAAAGTTTTACCAGAACCAGAACTGAAAGTTGTTTAATCAAGAGGTGGGTAGCATTCACGCTCCTGGGAATCCCATCTGTTCATCTGAGGATTTCGACACGCCTGACTTACAATTTGCAAGTACAAATGGAAAGAATATCTGTGTCTGTGTGTGTGTGTGTGTGTGTGTGTGTGTGTGTGTGTGTAAATTAATAAAAAAACATAAAATAAAGCACTTAAGAAGAGTCAAGACATGATTGGTGTGAATGAACGAGAAACGATATTACAAAGTTTAATTTTAAAGGAGGAAAAATCCAAAAATTACAAAAGAATAAGAATATAATTAGTTAAAATTAAATTAAAAAGTCCGTCAAGCAGGGGCTGCATAAACTAAGCAGATTTCCCACGTTCGCTACGTATTTGCATTTATCTCAAAAAGTAAAAGTTCAATGAGAACAATATTTAGTATTTATGCTTCAAATAATGTGCTTCATAATATAACACCTTATTATTAAAATGGCATGAATAGGAGGGGGGTTTACTGATGGCCGAAAACTATAAAATGCAAGTATCTCGGTTAATAAACAAGGTAGTGAAAATACGTATATAACAACATTTATAGAGTACTAGCTCAGATACCCGGCTTCGCCCGGGAATTCATTTGAGGCTGAATGGTGATGGTATTTTTTAGCAGGCTTTACATTGCACAATATTTTGACATTTACCCGTCCCAGTGTTTAGGATTGATACCCGTCGTTGCCGGTGATTTGCTAATAATAGAATTATTTGTTCGATAATTCTTCACTGCCTTCGCTATTTTTATATTTCCCGTCTCTTATACATGTAAATATGGTGAATTTTTATTTCAGGCCTCCCTTATAACCCCCCCCTCCCGTTCGAACCTAAAAATTTTAATATAGCTTATAATCATGGAAGAATTAATGCTAATTGACAAACCGAGTGTTGTTAAGTTCGGTTCAGCCGTTAGTGCCCGCTAAGGTTTTAACGTATAACTCATTTATACTTAGGTATACGCCAAAAGTGTATATAACAAAAGTAAATCTAAATAACAAAATAAACAACTTTTGTTATGTACATATTTGCCGAAAAAACAATAGGAAACGAAATATCGCTTTGTTTAATTTCAGGCTTCCCTTATAACCCCCACTCCTGCCCGTCCCTAGAAACGTTGGTATGGCTGATTATAATGAAAGCATTAGTGCTAATACACATACCGAGTTTTATTTATTTCGGTTGGCTCTTTCGTCCCAAATAAAATTGTTCACTTCAGCTATAGGTTTTAGCGTATATCTCGTTTATAATTCGGTATACAAAAAAAGTGTATATAACAAAAGTTACTCTAAATAACAAAATAAACAACTTTTGTTATGTTCATATTTGCCGAAAAAACAATAGGAAACGAAATATCGCTATTTTTAATTTCAGGCCTCCCTTATAACCCCCACTCCTGTTCGTCTCAGAGAATATTAGTATAGCCTAAAGTCTAAGTTGGGCTAGTAGTAATATACATACCAAGTTTCAAAAAATTCGGTTCAGCCGTTTATGCGTGAAAAGGTAACAAACAAACAAACAAACAAATAAACAAACAAACAAATAAACAAACAAACAAACAAACAGACACCAAAGAAACAAAATGCAGTTATGGTGTCTATGACATGTGAAACGAAAAGTTATCGTGAAATTTCGCGAAAAAAATCAATGTACAGACAGAGGTTACAATTTTATATATATATAGATTACATTTGCAATAAGTTTGGTTTTCTATACAATTTTTCGATCCGATAATAACGGAGATATTAAGAATTTTCCAAATTTCTCCCCTCTAACCCCGCCCCGCTAATCGGATTTCAGCCATTAACGAACCTAATCTTTCTTTTTACATAAAACGATTAAATATCTAGTTTGGTAACGATTTAACCAAAATTGCGACCGCTAGAGAAGTAACAGATAAATATATAAACATATATATACAAATTTTGAATGGACCTCATTTTCGCCTTCTACTAGGTAGGATCGATGGTCACATGGAGAATTTGTCAAAAATCGAGGCATGAGTACAACAACAATAGCTGATTTCCCTTAAGGGAAATCTGCTAAAAAAGATCTGGTAAACCTAGAGTGGCGAGTTCGATCCCCGCCTGAGCAAAGGAATTTATTTAGTGACGGAATTCATTAAACAAAAACCTTAATACTAACCTGGCTAGTAAAGGGTGGTAACCTGTAGATAATCCGGTCCAATTATCCTTATTTGCAAACAGTAGACGTTAATAAATAATAATTTAATTTTTTACAAAAGATCTAATCTCAAGCTGAAGATTATGTCAAGCATGGGATGAGGATAATTAAGCAGATTTCGTTAGTCATCAGCTCATTAAAATCATATTACTCACATTCAAACTATCATATGAAAACAAAGCTTGTGCTGATCATTAAATCATTAGTAATATACAGCTTTTAGTCAAAATCGCATTGTTAGTAGTATACAAGGCCTACATATTCGATGTAGAGAAAAAATAATAGCAAAACCTGATTTTTTTTTTTTTTTTCATACATCCCTACATTGTAATAGCAAAACAATTTTCGTACATTGCATTATCAACAAAACTGTTGTATACGATTTATCAATCAGTCTAATAATAATGGGGATATCTTGAAATGTTCTTTGTAGCCTTAAATAAAATAAAATGAGGGCTCGGTTAGTCGTGTAAATTAAGAGATTTGTATAAATTCAGCTTCCAAATCTAGTGTTTTGTGCTCGATTCTGCGTGGGCGACAGTAATAGTTTTGTTTTAGAAGGTAAACTTGTTTCTAACTCTCTAAATCAAAACCATAGTTCCACCCTGGTTAGAAAAGGATGTTGGCCTTTAGATAATCCGTCCTAAGTAGCCGTAGTAGCATAAAGACGAATAGCATTTTAAAATAGAATTCTGACACTACAATGCTCTCGGCAAAAAGTAGGGGAATCAAAACAATTATAGAATGAAAAGACTGCCGATTATTTAATGTATTGATGATTCAAATCAATGCCATACAGCCCATTTTGACATGTGGAGCAATCATCATGAATTTAAATTCAATGAAATAATAATTCTGGAGAAGGAAAGAGTATCCTTTAAAAGGAAAGATCAAAGAAACAATGGTCATAATTTAAAATCAAATTGGTATTAATAAAAAATAAAATACAAATAAAAAAAGAAGAAGAGAATAAAGGATTACATACAATTGCATACAGGTATATGTGTACCTCCACAATATAAGCATAGTGAAAGTAGAATGCTTAATTTCTTCCTATTCAAGAAATAAGTTATGGTACTGAAGATTTTTGGGAACATTTGATCAATTGATTGCATACTATAATAATAAAAAAAAAAATCATTAATTACAGAAATCAGCTGTTCAATGATTTCAGTTATTTAGTCTGGAAATTAAAATATTAATGAGTTCATTAAAGAGGTCACGTGAGATTGTAACATAATTGTAGGCATCAATTTCAGTATTTTATTTTAATTGCAGCTTTTTAAATGATTATACTTGTTCTTACACAACCAAAATTATTTAGAGCACATGGCTGGTTATTAAGTAAGATAATGAAAGCTGCTTTTGAATATAACTATTTCAGATAAAGTAGGGTATCATTTAATCCAAAATGTTTCCTTTGATAAAACGTTAGTTTGAAAATCTAACTAATTAGTTTGCAAAAATATTATTTTAAAAAATAAATGTAATGCAATATTTTCTCTCTTATTTCATACGCACACTAGAATTGTTGGCGATTTAGTAGATTTCACTTTATAGATACAAACTGCTGAGTTCGACGAGCACATATCTCGCGTTCTATCAAAATATTCTTCTAATTACAACGATTCCATCTATGAGATAATGATAAAATGAACACCTTTCAAATGTATATATATATATATATAAATCCCAAAAAAGAGTCAGTAAAATACATTTTTTCCAATGTCTTTTAAATACTTTAGAACTGAGTTAATTATTGTTCTTGAACATTGATGAGACAATTTCTTAAAGAAGAAAGTTTATGTATTTAATAAAGAGAATACAGTTCTTTAAAACAGGTTTGCTCGATTTCGGACCTCCAATTACAGTTCTAAAAGATAGTTCAGCTAAATCATCAATATCAAATTGTTCACGAGTAAATAATATCAACCGGCATAAATGAACATTATCAACACCATTAAAATTTACACTAAATCGAATATAATATAATAATATTATATCGAATATAATATAAGCGTTAGCCTTAATCTTACATGGTAAACATAGAGTGGCGAGTTCGATTCCCGCCTGGGCAATAGGAATTTATCTAGTGACGGAATTCATTATATAAAATCCTAAGTCCCACCCTGGCTAGAAAAGAGTGGTAACCTGTAGATAACCCGTCCCGATTAGCCTTAGTTGCAAAAAGAGGGCGTAAATAAATAAATAAAAATAATAAGGTACTATCATTTTTGAAGGAGTAGACAATCATAGGCTGTCTACGCAGATTTACTTTATATTCCACGGAAATAATGGAGTAGTAATAAGACATGAGATGACATGGAGCGAAATTCGTCACGTAGGATCTCTTCTATCTAGTATCCTGTTTTATGAAATACGGGCTGAAGAGAAAGGAAGAGAATCGTTACAGATAATGGCCCACGCCACCATCTTCTCGCCACTTCCTACAAAGGCAGGTCTTCCGTGAAAGCTGAGTACTTCAAGCAGATCTGCAATCTTTTAAAATGTCAGCTCGTTGCTCTCACGAAACGTCTTGGGAATTTGACTAAAGTGGCCAAAGCCATATGACTTAAAGTTTAAGTCTTAATACACCTGATTCTAAATTCATGGGTTCTATATCCGCGTTGGTAATGAAATTTAGTCAGTACTAAAACCACTAAAATACAGAGTTTTGTTTCTCTTGGTAGAAAACGGTGTTAATCATTAGATAACTCTTGACTGTTAGCCTCAGTAGATAAAGCACACATTAAAACATATTTTTTAACATTCATTAGATTCAATAAAACTGTCGATACATCTCTAGTTTATAGTTATAACACGCTGATGAAGATGAAGAAAATGTAATTAAAAAGTGAATATTTTAGCATCCAATCCTAGACTAAAAGAAATTCTAAACATTAAAGGGAAATGGGGTTGTTAATACGATAATATAATGAAAATAGTATTGATGGAGGGAGGCCCACTTTATAATTTATGCGAAAGTTTCGAGTGTATTACCTATTACAAGAAGTAATTATAGTAAGCTACTTTATAAGTTTGTATAAATATATATACCCATTTAAATTATTAAGTCGGTTATTTAAAATTGTGTTATTTTGAGATTACGCCCTGGACATTGATTGAGCAAATAAACGTTGACAATTCTGATTATAATAATATGATTACTCTTCTACTTTTTTTTGTAGGTTTTGTTGAAATAATAATTATGTAAGAATTTAATTGAAGTGTCTCTAATTAATAGTATTTCATTTCTACGCGGCTTGATGCCACATTATTATATAAATTTGCTCACTGTACTAAAAGATTTATCAATAGTATGGCAATACTTAAACTATTATAAAAACTAAATTATGTCTGTGAAAACTACGTTTTTCAGTTGAACTTTCCTATTTATTACATTTACGTTTTAGCAGATTTTCCTTAAGAGAAATCAGCTATTGAGGTCGTAGCTGTTCATACGCACAGTAGACACTTTGCGCGATTTCAGGGTGCTCTAATAACCCAAAATATATCTTCTTATGTTATCTTCCAAAACTTTCTTTTAATGCCCATTTCGAATAGCATATTTAAAATGAATTGCTCTAATTAATAAGTTTCCCCAAAGGTAGGAAGAATATCAAGGTTTTTGTTTTTCTAATAATACTAATAGAGACCTTGAACTTTGGAGAAGGGCGTGGAGGCATTCCAGACAAAACAACAAATCCGATCAATACAGTTCCTTCTCAAGGCCGTCCAATAGGATACAACAACCTCTCTCACTCAACAGCTCCAGCATAAAATATGGCCGTCATCATACAATGGTTCGTAAGGAGACAAAGTTGCAGTATTGAGTAGTTAGTTAAGATTTCTTTTGTCATGATCCTATAAATGTTATCATTGTTACAAAAATAAAATGCGATAAAAGATATATTATCTTACAAAGAACTTGCTGAATTTAACGTGCTGTATACCCACCTAACAATAATCATCTAGGTATTACTAAAAGACATTGGGTCAATAATGTTAAACACTTCATTATTCAAACATTGTATACTGAGGAATATGGTGTGCATGTCCGACATACTTTGATTCGCGTCTTCAGGAGCGAAATTCGTATGCCAAAGACACATCCATTCCATGGACAAAGGGGACGTCCTTCTTCTCGGAAGGCTTCATCCATACAGTATCGATTTATTCATTCGGTTTCATGGCAAATGATAGAAATTTTAAAGGGAATAATAAATTTCGTATCACAGGAGAGTCGTATAGACACCAGTCAAATGGGTGGCGAGAAGGAAATATTCCGAAAGGTTTCTATTACTCTATTCAGAACAGTGAGGAATTTAATCAGGAAAACAATTACTAGTTGAATGCAGAAAACTGCGAATTGCAGAGCAAACAGTAGTGGATTCTGCAATATTAAAATAGAACAAGTTTGGACATGTGTAATCCTTCAGTGCAAACATGAATACTTTAAATAACAATGGGCTGAAAATATGAGGATAATTAAAACAGCTGAGCTGCCATCAGATTGCGGTCCCATTTTCTCAAGAGCAGCAGAGGGAGCAGAATTCGAAATTGAAATACTTAGTTTAGAGAAAAATGTCTTATTTAGGTCCAGAATTATACTTATGCAGTCGGAATTTGGTAAAATCAGAAATGAGCCAATTAAATAAAGAAGAGTTTATCAACCGCACCATAGATGAGTGTTAAATTCAATTGGGAAGCCCAAGAAGATAATCCCAAATATTCATCCTACGATGAATGTATATTATTATGGATCAGAATGCAGATGAATATTACAAAAAAGAAAATGTAGCAGAAGAATATGGATAAGGTTTTGTCCACTTTTTGCTACTATGGCTAACGGGAATGGTTATCTGCAGGTTACCATCGTTTTCTAGCCATGGTGGGACTAAGGATTTTATGTTATGAGTTCATTAAATGAATTCGTATTGCCTAGGCGGGAATCGAACTCACCACTGTTAAGTTTACCATTTGAGATTAAGGCCAACACGTTAACTCACATTGCTAACCTGAGCCCCGAGCTAAACCTAGAGTTGCGAGTTCGATTTCCGCATGGGCAAATAGGAATTTATTTAGTGAACTCATTATATACCCTTTGTCACAGCTAGCTATAAAAGGGTGGTAACCTGAAGATACCAGTTCCAAGTAGCCATATTAGCGCTAATAATGGACATTAATAAATAATGATAAGGTTTCGTGCGTGGATTTTGAAGTTCTTACAGATGTGCTATTTTGGAATATATGTAACAGTAATATTAATTCTAGGATTATGTGGTTAAAAGCGACAAATAAAGAAAACCCAGTCAAGCAGGGGGCTTAAACTAAACAGATTTCCCACGACCTGGAATAACGTACTAGTGATCTGTTCACACCATATTTCTTCAATGATAAGAAGCCATGAATCAGAAAACGTAATTTAAGCTGAACGTAGTGACTTAGTTCTGCTAAGTGAAAATCAGGTGAGCAAAAGAAGGGATTTTAATGAATCCTGCAAATCAAATAAATAAATAAAAATAAGAATACTTATAACGCGGTTAATATTCGAGTTAGAGAAAGTATGTGTAGAAAAGTAAGTGCAGTACACTACCTCGATAATAAATGTAGTTAAATAAAATTTTCTCATGAGTGTTACTGATTCCTAAATCGTATTTAGCTGCTGTTTTGTCACCGATACGATCTTCACCTATTACAGATTTAAATTCTCTCATAATTACAACATTCATGTTCTAGATTTAACGGAGGTTAACAAGTATATATGTATATACACCGGCAGTTAGTTCAAGCTACATAAACAATTCAATTAATAGACTAGGATAGTTGATCAAAATATGTATCATATACCGACCCCATACTGACCTCATTACTCAGGGCATTAAAAAAATTGTTTTAATATAATTGTATCTTGAGGGCACAGGCCCTCTTTTGCGGGCTGGCCTTCTAAAAGTTTGTTGCTTTCTCTGGGCCTCAACATCTTGCCAAACCGTTAAAGGTCAATAGTAGCTACTTCTGCACGCAACATATCTATCCAAGATTTCAGTAGAGTTATTACTTTAGAATTATTATGTATTCTTATAGTTGTTAAAACAATTATGAGATTAAAATAGTCGTCAAGAATTGGATTTAGATTCATATAAATCAACTTGATCACACGGGGGGCTTTCTTCTGTGAATTATCTGCAATATATTTTACGTACAACGTAACACAGAAGTTATAACTCAACAAACGATAGAATCATTTACTTAACCATTCTGAAATTTTCCACTAGTTAAAGAAATTAATATTCGAAAACTATAAAGCTTAATAGGATTCTGATTAGAATAAAAAAAGAAGGAGCGTAACTCGCCAAGGCTGAACTATTCCCTCCTATACTTACAAAAAAACGCTCGATATATCTATATATATATATAGATATATAGATATATATAAATTTGTAACCTCTGTCTGTACATTGATTTTTTTCGCGAAATTTCACGATAACTTTTCGTTTCACATGTCATAGACACCATAACTGCTTTTTATTTCTTTCGTGTCTGTTTGTTTGTTACCTTTTCACGCATAAACGGCAGAACCGAAGTTTATGAAACTTGGTATGTATATTACTACTAACCCAACTTAGACTTTAGGCTACATTAATATTCTCTGAGACAAACAGGAGTGGGGGTTATAAGGGAGGCCTGAAATTAAAAATAGCGATATTTCGTTTCCTATTGCATTTTCGGCATTTATGAACATAACAAAAGTTGTTTATTCTGTTATTTAGAGAAATTTGCTCAACTATTCTTTTCAATATGAACTACCAGGTACCTCACCTGGAAAAATTAATTCAAATGTATGTTAATATTTTGTCCTTAATAATTCAAACCTATGCATAATGCACAGGTAGCGGGAAATATGACAATTAGGAGGACAGTGAAGTCTTACATAAAAAATTAATTTTATTATTACCAAATTCCCAGAAACGACGGGTATAAACCCTAAACACTGGAACGGGTAAATGTCAAAATATTGTGCAAAGTAAAGCTTTGCCAAAAAAATACCATCACCATTCAGCCTCAAATGAATTCCCGGGCGAAGCCGGGTATCTGAGCTAGTATATATATATATATATATATATATATATATATATATATATATATATATATATATATATATATATAAAGCTCCATTAGATATATCTTTATGACGTAAAAGTTTTGTTTTTAAAAACTTCTACTAATCTTTGAGCAATAACTATCCGCAGTCTGGTCCCCACCCATAGGTATTACTAGGAATTTATGTGGTCTGACATGGAAGATGGTACACTTTTGATTGAACAGTACTGTTATATCTCTATTCATTTTCATCCACTATTTATCATACAAATAAAGTATGTTCCCAATTGTAGCCTACATTGTAAGCTCTTACATCGCACCCATTAATGACATATTTAATATATACCTATCTATGAAAAACATTAATTTTTCAAAAGTCCCGAAGAACTGAGTCAAGTATTGCTTGGACTCTGCCCTGAAAAAGAAACATCTAAAACGACACCCTATCAGTCAGGTTTTCGAAACTTCAATAGGTTTCTACCTTCAGATTTGGATTTCAGAAATTCCAGTGTCGTCGGCAATTCACATAGAAATAACATATCGACTGAATGGGGTGACAAGAAGAGTTTTCAGCTCGGAAAACGGTTGACACCGCCGACCAAAGGGAGGCTCAGGAGTCCTTTGATAGGATAAAAATGGACAAGAAAATGGAGAAGCAACTTATTCAAGTATGGGAGAAGAACACACAAAAATATAACTCAGAAAGCTATGCAGCAGAGAGGTTAGTTTTTAAAAAGACACTTAACACACACAACCGTGAATATTAAATGAATAAATACAAACGGTTATAAGAATCCTTTTAATCAATATTAATAACCTCGCAAAGGAAAGCATCTGAATTGTAAACAAACAGGTCTGCCACCCTCTCAGTGCTGAACAGATTTGCAGAAATATCCTTCACTGGATACAAAAACAATTACTGAAATATTAATTTTATTGAAAACTATTTACTATATCAAGTATTGTAATTTATAATGAATCAGAATAATTTTTATCTCAAACACTCATATTTTAGTAATCCAAGAACTTAAGAGGGGCAGAACATAGTAGCATGTATCTCGTATAATAAAGGTCTCGTGAAAACAATATTTGATATATAAGCTTCGAACAAAGTGTTTATTATATGACAGTGTATTGTTTATGTGACATGAGTAGGAGTGGGGGTTTGCTGAAGGCTGAAACTGAAAAATGCAAATATCTCAGTTAATATGCCAGAGAATGAATAAATATATATAACAATACTTATATTGCACGTGATTTCCAATAATATTGGCTCTATACAATTTTTCAACCCGACGTGTAGCAACGGAGATATTTCGAATTTTCGAAAGTAACCCCCTCCCACTAGTCAGATTTTATCCGTTAACGAACTTGATCTTCAATTTTACATAAAACGTTTACGATGGACATTTGAAGATATTTTCCGAAAATCCCATCATGAGTACAACCTCAGTAGTTGATTTCCCCTAAGGGAAACCTGTTAAAAAGGTTATACACATAGCATAATTGATACTGAGGTGTTATTGTAAAATAAATTTGATAATAAAAGAAAGCACCCTAATAATTTACATTACAAAATTCAACACTGTGCTGAACAGGCATTGCCACATATCGATGAACTTACGGAGATGAATAAAAACCAGACGCCATTTTAACGTTTAGGCCAAGATTCCTTTGAAATAGAATATAAATGACGACTGTAATTACTCAAGAGTCACTGAGCCAATATAAGGAAAGAGGAACTGAGTATCAAGCCGATAGCAGCCATCGAACCATAGAAACTGGTAGTGTTGTAAAAACCTTCTATTACCGCACTTCCTAATCGCAGAACTGGATTGCCTATTAGGCCCCTTGTCGAGCTATTCAACCTTCAGCCTGCTTCCTCCTTCATAGTTTCACTAAACCCCCTCAATTAATATCAGATGGGAGTTACGAAACCAACAATTAACGATTTTTTTTTGTTTTGTTTTTAAATATTTATTCGTTTATTTACAACAACATATATACATATCACAAGCAAATGATATGAACGATATAACAATTGGCTTGATTATTCACTTGAGGTGGGAAGTTGTGCATTGGCAATACCCACATTGGATTGTACTATATGGAGTTATACTGAGCACTACACAAGATCTCTTGGCCACTTACGTTTCAGACGTCGTCTTGGGTTTTCTGGAATATGGGTAGATGAAAGTGATTCGACTAAAGGATTAGGATGTGCGGGAAGGAGAGAGTGGAATTTCTGATATCGGGATTTGCGAGGGTATGGACAAAAGGAATGTTGAGGTCGTTTGGAGAGTTAAGTTGGATACGTAAAATGGGGAATCTGTAATTTCGCGGAGTATTCTGGATTGGAGGGTTTGGATTTTGTAGGAAGAGAAGGTTTAATGGAACCCCAAAGTTCAAGTCCGTATGTCCATATTGGTCTGCGTACTGTCGCATAAATCAATCGTTTGTTAGGTAGTGACAGTTTAGATCTATTGTCAAGTAGTCTTAGTAGAAGTCTATACCGTCGATTCAATTCTTGTCGTTTTAATGTAATGTGAGGTTTCCAAGTTAGTCGCTTTTCTAATGTTGAGGAATTAGTGCGCAATAGAGTATAATTGGAAGGCAAATGGAACGCCGGAGGGTAAATTAACGTAGTTTTTGATAATACGACCACCATCACGGTTATCATACGAAATTTAAAAGAACATTCTACTTCGTTTATTTTTTTAACCTCGAATGGAAAAATTAAAAATTTAAAATCAGTAACGCAGGAGCTGTATAATGACCTAGGAGATTTCTAACAAGCATTCATGTAAAAATGCAGTCTCAAATTGGAATGAGACATGTAACATTATGTAACTAAATTAAATGAACAAAATATTTGGTGACACTACTTTTGAAATTATTTCATTAGGAAGTGGTAATACAATATATCCGTTCCCATGCATCTTTAATGTACGGGTTTTAATAACGTACAATAACAACACTCAAATGAAATAAGTCCACTATAATTTGAACAACAAAAATTTACACTGCCAAAGAATAAAGAATGAACAAAATAAAATAATAAGTCTTTGGATAATGAATAAATAACGAATTGAAGCATGAGTTCGCACAAAAGAACGGAGCACTAATAGATACAACAGCGAGAGTAAGAGGTTAATTTACACACTAACTGGCCGGTTATTATGAGGTTGCTCGCAGTGTAGCCACCTTAAAATTAGATTGATTGTGTTAGGTTAAATAGTTCCTGGCAACACTGTCACTGAGACCACGTGGCAGCTAGAGCAGTTGGCCTACACATCGGATTGAAAAATGCCAAGGAGCATAATTTATAGATATTCTCATGATAAACAAAAGGGTCCTATACAATTTTCTTGTATCTCCAATACGTACGTAAGAATTGCAATGTCTTATGTACGCCCTCCTCTAAACGTTAAAACGACCTCAAAAATGAGTTATGCTTGATACATACGTACGCCGAAACAAGTCAAAAAGGGCCCAAGAAGGGTAAAAAGGATAATTCAGTTGAAATTTGTAAACCGAAAATTTTCGATATTACAATACATGCTTTACTCTGTACTAGGAATTAAAAAAATGCACAAAACAAAGATTATAGTATTTATTGATTATTTATTGAAGCCCTCTTTAGGCTGCTACGGCTAACCGGGAACCTTATTATATTCAACATTTATTTTAAGTTTGCTCATGTATATCGAAACTTGCATAATAAAATTATTTACAATTTTAAATTCGAAAGAGTTTAGCACCAAATAAGGATAGTGAAAGATTTTGACTTCTGGATATTATCACCTTATCAAGTGGTTCTTCATATCCAATAACATTACTATGGATAACGGGCTTTTTATTTGAACATTAAAGCTTTAATACTGAGTTTGGTATTTGATGTCGCTAAAAATTTGAAAACAATTTTGAAAAAGCCTGTCATGAGTTGTTCGCAAAACTGCTTTACATTGAAGGATATCGTTAAAACTGCAGCTTGAGGAAGGGACTGCGGTCATCATATCCTTTCCCAGACAATATATTAGACCACAATACAATCTGGATACACCATTATTCAAATAGCTCAGTACATAGGGTAGAGGAATGCAGGACACTAATCACACCGAGGCATAATAGTGAGGCTATAACTCCAGATTCATGCACAAAACTCCAACATTCAGCAAAGACCCACAACAAAATATGTGTTTGTTGAATGTTTAGTAGCTTCGTAGTATGATAGTGCAACGAGACTCATAATAAATTAAAATTTCTCACGGGAAAACACTATCGACATAAATATGCATCATTGTTCTGAGGTTTTACGCTGACAGACAATTAGTGTAATTTCGGCTTATCTCACTCTTCCACGGACGCCAGCTCCGTCTCGCACCAGCTTCTCCAGGTATTCGCCTTGTAGTGCCCGCAATTCTACAAAGCCTGAAACGATCTTGAGCCCCATCGAGAACGTAGCGGGTCTCTTAGGATGTTTCCGAGGTAGGACACATTTTATTTATGGGTATTTTCGCGGGACAAGGTAACCGCTGTTACCTCCCAGAAGTGGAGTAGAGCCGCTGCCCAAGGAGGTAGTCATAAAGCGACAACAAAGTACCACATCCCACCACCAACGAGATCAGACAGGAGTGAAGTTGCCACAAAGTCTCTGCCTACAACGTCACATTTTTGTTTTATTTTTATTTTGTTTGTTTTTTCCCTCATGTTGTAAATATACTAACAATTTATATTTAGTTTTGTGCATTCTATTTATTTTGTACATTTGTAAAATTTAACTGTGTAAAAATTTTAAAATTGATTTTGTAAAATTATATTCTAACATGTTAAAAGATGAATCGCCATTGTTGCGGCATGGTTCTATTTATTTTGTATATTTGTAGAATTTAGCTTTGTAAAAATTTATTATTTCAGGTTATTATTTTGACCTAAGGACTTTATTTTTTATCCGTATTTTATTATTTGTTTAAACCATTTTATTGTATACATTTATTTATTATGGAAGATTAAATTATTTATTCGGTCATGCATATTAGCAGATTTCACTTAAGGGAAATCAGCTATTGAGGTGGCACTTAAGAAGCTATTTTCGAAAAATATCCTCAAATTTCCATTGATCCTACCTAGTAGATAATGAAAACGAGGGCCTCTAAAAATTATATATATATATATATATATATATATATCTATATATACATATATATATATATATATATATATATATATTTATTTATTTATTTATTTGTCTATTACCACTCTAGCGGTCGCGCAGAATTTTGCCGTATCTTTACCAAACCCGATATATAAGCGTTTCATGTACAACTAAATCGGACTAAGAGGGTGGAATTCGAAAATTTGAAATATCTCCGATATTATAAGTCAGGACAAAAAATTGTATATGTCCATTCTTATAGAGAATTAAATTCCTTATAATTGTTATAATATACTTATTTTCTCCATCATGAATATTAACTGAGATGTGAGGATTTTTTTAGTTTCCAGCCTTAAGTAAACCCCTACTCATTCTCATATCATATTAACAATAAGTTGTCATATCATGTTCCACATTATTTAAGCCTAAATTCTAACTATTGTTTACAAGAGACTTTTATTATGCGAGAGACATGCAAATTCGTTGATGATGACGTCAACAATTGAGATTTTACGTTCTTGTTTCGAAAATATTTATTTGGTTTAACTGTTTCGTACAACTCTCCAGTTCATAGTCGTTAATGGTTGAAATCGGGTAGTATAAGGAGGGTTTAGAGGGGGAGGGGATTCGAAAACTCCAAATATCTTCGTTATAATGACTCGGATCGTAAATATTCGTTCGTTAACGGCTGACATCGGAACAGGAGGAAGGGGGGGGGGGCTTAGAGGAATAGAATTTTTAATATTCAAATTATCTCTGTTACTATGAGTCGGATCGATGAATTATATAGAACCAATATTGCCAATTTACGAATTAAATTACTCACATTTAAATGAAATATACTCAATTTTGAATTGATTTCGTTTATAGCTTACAAATATACTACGGGAAAGAACTAATAAAAACATCAGTGATTATTCTTATCAATAAGTATTCTTTTCTCCTGACTAAATTGATAATGATTCTAAACAAAAAAAAAAAGAGTTGTTTACATTTAAACTTAAATTAATCAAATAACAAAACACGAATTTCAAGTGGTATACATATATAGACCTGATAGAGGTACATCTTGATCAATCAAAAATATAATACTTCACTGTACACTCTATAATGAAGCATTCACTCAAGTTATTTACACAACTACAGTTAACAATATACCTACCTCTTCCAGATACACAATCAAAGACGATCTTTATATATCGGTTATTAATTTAACACAATTGAATTTGATAGAATAGAAGATCATGATACAAATGGTTTTTGCTAGCCGGTGAAATACGCAGCAAAAAAATAAGTTAAGAAAGTCGGCTACCTTCAATAGGTTTATTTCTCAACACCTTTGGAATCAAAACGTTTTTTTCAAAAAGAGAAGTCATGAATACTTTCCAAGATTTATTACAATATTAGTATCTTCGCCCACATTTTTTCTAGGCCTCTCCCCATTTAGACAAATTTAAGATATGAATTATACAAAATTGACTATTTTTCTCAAGGTAGGGACATAGTTTTTTTTAAACTCTCACAAAGTATAATTTAGTAAGCAAAGCCCTCTTTCTTTAGGTTTGCGTAATAATGATGTAAAACATTAAAAATCAAATTCATAAATTATTCAACAGGGCAAATATACATTAATCTTTGTTTAGTTGAACCAGAAGAGGATGTTATAAAAGCATCTTTAGTACCAGTCCTATAAGGAATCTTCTCTATTATTAGCAGATTTCCCTTATTTTTACCTCCCAACCTCCCAGGGACCCATAATCTATAGGAAAAATGATTAAATTTAGCATAATTAAACCAAGTCAAGACTGAAGAGCTATGAATTCATTGCCCTTTCATAGTCCCAGCTTTATCAAATGCATTCCTCATAGAGAAAGTTATCAGTATTAAAAAAATAAAAATACAGACAACTAATAATATATTTAAAGTAGGATTTATTAAATATCAAGGAAATCGAAAAATAAACTTATTTTGTAATTAAACTGTATTTATTTAGATAAATATATCTCTTTGATCGGGCAAAATATTCCTTGTAAACACATAAAACAAATTGATAAGCTATAGAAAACAATCAGTTGATATCAATTTTGAAATTAATCATCCAAATAAAATTGATTACCTTCAATTACTTAACATGATTGGAGTACTCCCGGAAGCGGTATAACCCTCAAACAAGGCTCAATACTCAGAACTTTGCAATCTTATTCAAATAATTAAAAGTAGGTAAATACTCAAATAATTATTTATAGCATTTTGCAACTGAATTATGTAGTATGCATTCAGAACACATTGAGAATATAGGAAATTGCAGAATTTTTAAATAACAAACGCTTCTGACTGTGTGTGTGTGTATGTGAACGCAGGCTCACAAGAGCACGTTTTTCCAAAAGAGTGATAACGTAAGAAAGGAACGTCCATTATTTATGAAACTGGGAATATAAACAATTCCGAAATATTCCTTCCAACCAAACAAATTGGTTGAAGGGTTAAGATGGACAGGTGGGAACACACTTTTTGGAATTTCTAGTGTTCTTGAAAATTGGTAACAGAAACAATCATGATCGTCAAACTAAGTCCGTTATTCAGAGTCTGAGAAAACTAAGCAGATTTCCCAAATTCCTTTTTATTTTTAAAAAACAGATTTATTTTTTGGACTGAATTCTACCCAGTAGCATCTCACTAGACACGACCTACGCCCTAACGCACTGATGATGAGAATGTTAATTCCTGGTTGCACTAAGTGTTATTAAAAGTAGATTTGTGAGAAGCCAAAATGTGTCCTGAATAATCTGATAATATAGCAAACCTAAACAAACTAAAAGGATTATTCTTAATAACATAGTAAGGTAAAATATAGTTTTCTTTTGAGAAAATCACATTAAAAAAAAAGTCCATCACGCAGAGTACATACAAGTGCATACTGGAAACACAAAACCACCGTCAACGTTAAGTGAATAAATACGAACGGTAATAAGAAACCTTTCAGTCAATTTTAATAACCTCCCGACGGGAAGCTACTGAAATATAAACAAACAGATTTGCCAACCTCTCATCGGAGAGTAAAACAATTACTGAAATATATCAAAATATAATATATCACCACAACATATTTGCATGTATCTCGTATAATAAAGGTCTCTTGAACAAAATATTTGGTATTTAAGATTCGAATAATGTGGTGTATTATATAGTATTGTTAACGAGACATGAGTAGAAGTGGGGGGGGGGGGTTGCTGAAGACTGAAAACTGAAAATATCTTGGCTAATACTCAAGATTGAGAATAAATGCACATAACAATATTTATAGTACATTTAATTTTCATTAGGATTGATTCTATACAATTTTTCAATCGGACTTATAGTAACGAGGAAATTAGAATTTTCAAAAATTCCCCTCTAAACCACCCCCCGCTGGTCCGATTTCAGCCATTAACGAACTTGATCTTAATTTTTTATGTATATATGAATATACATATATATATATATATATATATATATATATAAAATCTTTAATATATATATACAAATATATATATATATATATATGTGTGTCTGTGTGTGTGTGTGTGTGTGTGTGTGCATGTATAAAGTATTTTAAACGGTGTGATATAAAGAGAGACTGTGGGGCAGGTCTGTTTGATAACGGATAGGAGAGAGAGGGAGTGTCTGGCTGGAAGGTTGTCGATCCATTACATAACACCAGTGCCTGGGTCAATGCCAAGGCTGTCCTAAACCAACCTCTCACGTCACAACATTCACTTAATCTAGGCCCTTTCTTCTATCACCAGTCTCTTTTGGCTTATCAAATTTATCATTCTCTAATACTCTTGTCGTAACATCTACCTCTTTACATTGACTTCAGAAGGAATTAAATGGTCGTGGAATGATAAAAATTACTCAGAGAATTAAAAAAATACTCAGAGACTGAGTAATCAAAACAGATTATCCAAACAAAGTAAATTCGATCTGGACATACTTATCCCTTTATATCTCTAAGTGATTAACCTCCGCAATCAAGACTTAAAACACAGACTGGTTATGAGATTGTGAGTAGTATAATAGCGTAAACTGAAAATCGCTTGAGTACGAGTAGGGATTCAGTAGAAAATGAAATAATATACATAACCCATCATGGTCAAGTTCACTAAAGGTCAAATCGGAGCGGAGGGGTTTGAGAGAGAGTATGAGGGGGGGGGAGAGAGCGCATGCGTGTGTGTGAGAGTCCGTTCGCAACTCACTATGGCTAATAGTCAAATTTTAGCTTTAAAGGATTTCTTTTTAAGCATCACTTCTAACAAATCTAGAGTTTTAAAAAATATATTACTATTGATGATGGTTTATGAAGAGCCAGTTCAGCATTTCTTCCATTTAGTCCATCTAGTGAAGGTAGACTATTCATTATTGAAAAAAATAAAAGTAGGCTCAGGAACTCCAAGTGTGTTAAAATCCACGAACGATAATCGAATTGTGAAAAGAAATTACATAAATTATGGCTAATGATAGCATTGAAAAGTCATGATTTTCCATAACTTGAAATAGTTCGGCGGGAAACTTAATACTCAATGAAATGTACATATATCTCATATATAAACATTTACATATATATATATATATATATATATATATATATATAACTCTCTGGTTATAAACATTTACATATATTAACATAACTCTTTGGTTATAAACATTTACTGAAACTTTTTTTTTCAATTATCACATTCTGTATAATTTTATTAAATTATAATAAAATATTAACTCCTAACATTTTTACCAAACATTCATCCCGAGAAATGTCCACAATTCTCTGCTTTATCTTCATCTCTGTCCTCTTGCAGTTCAGGCTGGATAAAGTAACTCGCTTTCATGGTGTAAATTTAAACTTTTTTTTGTTTAAGGAACTACTAATATAAATAGGTAACTAAGGCATGATGATAATGAACAATAACTAACACGTCACTGTAATCGAATATAAATGAGAATCATATCACTTATAACCTAAACATAGGTTATAAATAACGTAAAATATCTTTATTTTAAATCACTGACGAGGAAAGACCAAGTGTCTAAGTTAAATGGTTTTTATTTATTTATTTTAATTACATAAAAACAATCTATTATATACCTCAATGGTTTGTAATAAATAAAAACATAAACATTAGAAATGTTTTCTTTCCTTGATAAATTTTCAAGAACATTGGCCCTAACTCATGGTTGGAGTAAAGAGTATGTTAATCAAGAAAATGAAAGAATAATGAATACAAGCCTAAAAATAGCCACGCCTGGATTAAATTGTTCCACATTGAATTAAATTATTTTTTTAATGCTTAAATATTCTTTCCCAATTAGCCTGAGTTGCAAAAAGTGGGCGTTAATAAATAAAAAAAAAATATTCTTCTATAAAAGTATAACATTTATAGAAGAAACAATTCTGGCACGCAGGTGCCAGATTTCCTACTGTTGCAAGACCACGTTGGTGACACGTGTGTGTGTTCGATAACGAACTTGATATTTCTTTTTACATAAAACGTCAAATATGAAATTTAGTTACGTTCGAACCAAAAATTACAGATATATATATATATATATATATATATATATATATATATATATACACATACATATAAATTTGAGCGCACCCCCCCATTTTCGTCATTTCCTAGAATAGATGGATATTTGAAGAGATTTTCCTGACATCGTGCCATGAGTACGCAACACAGAAGTTCCATACCTATCGTGATTCCAGGAACCATATCGAACAGAACATTTCCTGGTTTATCTTCACGTAATTCGAATTTGAAGTGTTTACCTTCCTTGTCCCTGCCATGACAAACAGATATGTAATATACCTACAATGAGTATTGTGTATGACATAGGGAGCCAGCTGTTTGAATGTGCTTGTATCTAATACATGTTGTTTACAGCAACGTCAAACATATGTTTTCCTTCCATAATTGACTACGCAATTCATAATTTCTCATGTTTAACTTCCTCCCACGTTCACCATGATTGAAAGACAATATGCTTGTTATTGTGTGGCAAAGAATACAAGTATAAATAGATTTCATAGATTCTATTATTATCATGGAAGCCAAACAAATTAAAGATATAACGAATGATTTTGAAGGTCGTTATGTATATATTGTAGGTACAAGGTTTTGTTGCCTTCTTCCACGAACCGAAAAATTTTACTTTTTCGTTTCGCATGCCATCGACACGATAACCGCAATTTGTGGCTTTGGTGTTTGTTATCTTTTCACGCCTAAACTAATGAACCGAATTTTTTGAAACTTGAGATATTACTACTAACCCAACTTAGACTCTATACTATACTAATATTCTCAGACACGAGCAGGGGTGAGGGTTATAATGAAAGCCTGAATTGAAAAATCAGGATATTTCGTTTCCTATTGGTTTTTTGGCAAACTGGCACCCATCAGAATTTACCAAAGTAACTTTTCTTATATTCATTTGTGCCGTACAATGAAGTCTACACGAGATATACGCTAAAAACAATAACGAGAGTCAACAATTGTATTAGTACTAAAAAAAATGGAGATTGTATTAAACATTTTAGATATTAGGATGTTATTTAATGAATTTTGTCACTAAATAATTTCCTTAGCCCAGGCGAGAATCGAACTCGCCACTCTAGGTTTACCATCATTAAGCAAGGAGAATAATCTCATTATAGAAAAGTGACGAGGTAGACATTGCGATAACGAGGGGCGTTCTGTGATTGTGCAAAAAGCAAAACTGTGAAAGAGTTTCAAGGACAACGATTGCTATAATTCTCAACAAGACCATACTGTACCAACTTGAGGTGCGGGTGCTAGAGGTCCCTATCTATCTTCATGAATAAACAAGGCATTTGGTTGGGCAATTTTATGTGAACATCTATTGATTCATAAATTCTCAATGATTTGGTTAAAATGATTATTAGAATCTCTGATTTTTTAATTAAATTGATTGATGTTATCATAATCGGAAGACGAAAATGGTTAATTTATTTCTTATTAATCAATGGAGCATCTCCTTTCCATTTTGGCGAATGAGAACCCTATGTACTGCAATGGCGCTAAATTCCTAAAACAGAGATTCTGACCTTGGACTAAATTTTGTCAATGCCAGCAGGGACACAGACACAAAGAGAACAATCAACTAAAGTGTAGAATAATGATACGCTAAATTCAGGTCCCAGTCGGTTAGCACAGCATCAGATGGGCCAATCCAATAATGAACACATTATTCGCACGCTAGATGATTCTGGAGTACATAATAACGACGACAACCAGGATATAATATTGACAATAAAGATTTACAAGCTACTAGATCTGATGAAATCTCGTCGTATGTACGTCATCAGGAAAGAGTTTTAGAGAGGTTTAGAGTTTTTCAAAAAGTTGCATCCAAAAATATATAACCGATCCTGTTTATTGAGCTACTTCCTAAAATATTTAAATTGTTTATTAACCAGGCTGGAATCGAACTCGCTGCTCAAGGCCTCGCCTAAAATATTTGACCTATAGATTTTGGTTTAACTCAAATGTCAACTGAGTTATGGGGGTTATACTTGTTTCAACCTTCAAAAGAAAAATCTCCTAAAGCCATTTTTTTTTAATATGAACTCATTTCAAATTTCTGAAGAAGAGAAAATAAATATTCTCGAAATATTGGCATTAAATAAACATTTTCTTTCACCGACATTGACCAAAACGCCAAGGAACAAGACCATATATAAATATAACCTGGTCGAAAACATCCTCACAATACACATACACATACATACACACACGTATTCGCTTTCCAGTGACAGCAGATTTTGAGATGTTAAAACCAAACTTCATATTTATACTTTTAAGCCGAAAAGAAAGGCGAGGTTCGTTAACGAGTATAATCGGTCCACAGGAGGGGAGGGGGGAGGGGATAAAGAAGATGAAATGTTTAGAATGAATTCGAATATCTCTATTATTATAGTCAGACCAAAAAATGTTATTTAGTCACCATGTTGTTGCAAATTTGTGTTCTCCAATCTTGAGTTTCTTGGCGGTTCTTCTTTCTTGAAAGCCGAAAACAATAAAATCCAATATCTCGGTTAATATTCATGATACAGAAAATTTGTATAGAACAATATTTATAGATCATTCAATTTGCAATAAGATTGGTCCTGTACAATTTTTCGATCCGACATATAGTAACGGAGACTTTTCGAATTTTCCAAATTCCCCCATCTAAACTGGATTTCAGCCATTAATGAACTTAATCTTTCTTTTTACATAAAAAAGTTTAAATATGGAGTTTGGTAACATCATACCAAAAATTGCGACCGCTAGAGCGTTAACAGACATATTTATATATCACTTTGAACGGACCTTATTCACGTCATCTCCTGGGTAGTCTTGATGGAAATTTTAAGAAATTTTTTGAAAATAGCGTCATGAGTACGATCTCATACCTGATTTCTCTTAAGGGAAGTCCGCTAAAATAGCGATATTTAAATATGCTGACCCAGTCCAACTATCCATTGCTAGCTACTTCATTGTGCTTCGACTGGAAATATTCACTACAATTCCCGAAAATGGTGACAATTTAGTTCACCGAAACCGATAGAAGAAATAAATTATATTCAGAATGAAGACACATTTTATTTCATGGCTTTAAAGCACTTAGTAATGAGAAACTGTCAAAGAGATGCTTTAGAGAATTGTAGAAGTCCACCTATCATATTTATTTAGAAACTCTGGTTAACTAAGGTATGAGAGGGTAACAATGCGACTCTAGCATTTTACTGTTACTGCGTCATAAGAGGGTAGTTCCGGCAGAGAGCGCTCTTACAGCACAGCAATAGAATAATAACTAGTGACTGCTGGCTCGTCAACCAGTTTCTATAGTCAGTCCACCAGTTCACTTGAGGCTACAATTTGATCTACCTAACTCAGAATTCATAATTAACCTTAGTTTCAAAAAGTGGACGTAAATAAATAAATTAAGTTTAATTATGATCATATGACAGCTGAAATACCATGTGAATACCAAATAACTTCTTGCAGGCGAAGACAATCATATTGACACAACATTTTATTGAGGTCGAGCTGAAGAGGCAATTTTTGAAAAATGTCCATCCATCTAACACAGGAAATGATAATGAGGTCCATTAAAAACTATATATATATATATATATATATATATATATATATATATATATATATATATATACGGACGCCTGGCAGCCGTTGTATAAGTCAGTTCTACACTTTTTGCATCTAAGGCTAATTGGGGGGGGTTATGTACAGGTTACCCTTTTCTAGCCATGGTGGGACTAAGTATTTTATTTAGTGAATTCCATTACTAAATAAATATAAATTAGAATTATATCCAACTTCATGATAAACAACATCAGGAAAAGCAAACAGTTAATTTAATATTTCCATACCACTGAATGTCTTCAAACCACAATTGCAGATATTAAGTTTCGAAACTCATAGCTGAACCCAATTAAGATCCCTGTTAATGTACTTTCCTTATTGGCTCTTGACAACACCAGAGGAAATCATTTCTAGGACTAAATCACAGCTAATAACAGCTATTTCATCTCTATCCACTAATATTTAAATCAGGGCTGATGAAATTAGGTATCTAACATGCAACCAAGATTAATTATGCTTTCTCTCCAAGAATCTTATGAAACAAGATTCTTGAATATCGTATGATGAAAGGTTTAGTTCAATAGAAAGTGCCTGTTACTATCAATTGTTATTAATTTTGATGAATTGAAAAAAAAAAATGTTTTCTAAGGATACAAGTCTTTTTTTGGCAAATATGAAGATATTTTATTTGATACCAGGGGTCAGGTTAGCCGTGTGAGAAAAGTTATCCTTAATCTCACTTGGTAAACCTAGGGTAGTGAGTTTGATCCTCACCTGGGTAATGGCATTTATTTAATGATGAAATTATTAATTATAATCCTTTCTGATTCTTTCATTTCTGTTTTTCATTAGATCAAAATCTGTTTTTGTTAGTCTTCTTGAAGTTCCTTCATTTGTGATTTCTGTCCCCTTTAATATATTTATTTATTTTCAAGGATTGATCTCTTTATATTTAACATCTGACAGTGACAAACATACTGAAAACACATACAAGCGATGTAGCCTTAATATTAAAAATGAATAAGTAAAAATAATTTGATACCACAGCCATTAATCTGCCCAAAGATATGTTAGATACCTCTACCTTGACACAATTAGTTTTTTTATACATACGCAAATTCTGCATCATTACATGACACCAACCTAAAACAAATAAAGAAAAAGAAAATAAGTAAAAGAAATGGAATAATAATTATTTAAAAGTTTTCTTATAACGTAAAGTCAATTTATAACAGCAATAAAGAAAAAAAGTCCGTCACGCAGGGGCTGCGTAAACTAAGCAGATTTCCCACGTGAAGTTTTACAATAGAGAAATTTCACGAGAACCGAGCAGTCAAGGAAACTGCTGAACTAGCTTTTGGCGGGAAAGTCACTCTCGTCCGTTAGCCGCCAGATTTAATAAAAATGCAAATAAAATCCTCCCCTCTAAACCCCCCTCCCACTGCTCCGATTTCAGCCGTTAACGAACTTGATCTTTCTTTTTACATAAAACGACTAAACATCGAGTTTGGTAACGATCAAACAAAAATTGCGACCGCCAGAGGGGTAACAAACAAATATATAGATAGATAGATAGATAAATATTTATATATATATATATATATATATATATATATATATATATATATATATATATATATATATATATATATATAAACAGTTGTGAATGGACCTCATTTTCGTCATCTACTAGGTGGGATCGATGGACATTTGAAAAAAGAATTTCGAAAATTCCGTCATGAGTACAACCTCAATAGCTGATTTTCCAGAAGGGAAATCTGCTAAAATAGCCTTTTAAGGCGTATAGAATTTGAAGGGATGGTTCTAGAGCTAGCGGATTGGGAATAGAGTTCTGAGTTACGACACAACCAGTTGTTTTATGCGACAAAGCTATAGAATTTTTAACATTAGATGCACGAACAGAATTGTTTCTTTTTCTATATTTATAATTCATAACTAATCGAATCGATAATCAGTGGATCATCACCTTCGGAATGTTTGAAGTAAGGCGTTCCTAGAATTCTTCCAATGTCGGGTGACCAGATCTTTCTATGGCCAACCCACGGGAAATACGACTCGGCAGACTTATCGGCAAACTTTAATTTGTGAAGAATCTATTTAAATATGCGTATGAGTGAAATCGTTTTAGGTTAATCTAAACTATTTTTTTTCTCGGGACTTAGGTTAGCTATGTGAGTTAGTGTTGAACTTAATCTCACATTGTAAACCTATAGTGGCGAGTTCGATTCTCGCGCTGGGCATGATTATATCACGATTCTATATTAAATTACTTTGCCCAATTAGCCTTCATGTCACCAGTATACAACAAAACTAGTAGCTGTAAATAATACCATAATCCTAAAATCATAATCTCATTTCTTGCTATCTACATAGAATATCAAATTTATGAAATATATTATTAAATAATACTTGACATATAACGGAAATAAGTGATCTCTAATGTGGCCGTAATTGAAAGAACCGTTTTAGAAAGAAATTTCACATGATATAATGTAGAGTACTTAACTCAATTCTTTGTGTCAATATGATAATTATAAGCAAGAACCAGAGGATTAAATTATAAAATCTATGTCATATAGCTAAATAATGAGTGTGAACATACATTGCGATCCAGTGGTTAGTCAGTCATAAGCTATCAAAACAAACCAAGCGGAGTTGCAAGTTAAACAATCAACAATAATGACTTTTACATAATCAGATTTCTCTTTAAGAGATACTTTCAATGAGATAAGAGTCTGTGGGCCGCTGAACAAATCATATAAATGATCAGCATGCGGCATGAACAAAGTGCATTAGCACAGGCTTATTTAAAGGAGTTCGCAAGCCAGCTGGATAATAAAGATGCTGTCTATCATAGAACCTTGCTTTTTAAAACTATTTAGAAGCTGCTGGAATATAGTGCTATCTGTGCCCAATGAGAACGCTGAACACAGCTAAATTTTTATCCACGGAACCTATAAATAATTGCAATTACGAGGAAATGCTAACCCACACAAACTAATAAGAAAATTTATTGGTAAAGATATGAAAAATATGTAATATTTACTAACAATAAAGAGGAAATATGATTGGCATTCTCTATTTCATGAAACACAGGCAAAATGAATGCATTTCAAATATAAGCAAGAAATTTTACAGAAGAATAAATAATAAGCAGTGATGGTAGGAAATAGAGCATATTGTTCACAGTACATATCGACCCATCAGATTATAAATGTGAACGAAGCCATTAAGAAATCCTAATATTAAATCATTAAGAATTAAGAAATCCTAATATTAAAACATTAATTGATTAAGAAAACCTAATATTAAATTAGGGGCTCAGGTTAGCCATGTGAGTTAAAGCGTTGGCCTTGATCTCACATGGTAAACCTAGAGTGGCGAGTTCGATTCCCGCCTGGGCAATATGAATTTATTTAGTGACGGAATTCATTAAATAAAACCCTTAGTCCCACCCTGGCCTGAAAAGGATGGTAACCTATAGATAACCCGTCCCAATTAGCCTTAGTTACAAAAAGTAAACGTTAATATAAATAAATAATAATATTAAATCACAAATAAATGTAGGCATGAAAACACTGGAAGTCATGTGTCGACTGACATGTTCTTCGAAGAACACTCTAATACTAAATGGTAGTAGTATATAACATATCAAATATTGACATAAATAAGATAATAAAAAGTTTTTATAACGTTAAATAACCACTATTTAGCTAAACACAAAACGTTTCAGAGCAGAAATAATATTTGTCAGTGGTTGTTGACTGGTGCTATCATATTGGGAAATAAATAGTTTGAAAATTGAATTTAAAGAAAAACCCACACAAGACAGAGTACTTCAGAAAGAAAACTTTTAAATTAAAAATTATAATTTATTAGAGGGAGCTAAATAGGAAAGATTTGAGAGACTGGTTTCACACCATTTAATAGCCGTTAAGCAAATATCCTCAACAAAACTTTCAAAGCATTAGCAAATTAGCAAACAGCATTCCTCGTATGCAGTAACATAAGACAAAATATTACGTCATCGGAAAAGGTTGTTTCTCATATTTACCGCTGGCTAAAGGGGGAGGGTAAGCTTGAGCAATAGATCTGGGGTTATGGAATGGGAATATTATACTTTTTTATATATATTTTTTTTTTGGTCTACTTTCCCTTACTGTACCAAAAGTCTGCTCCATAACAGTAGTACTACCGCCTTATGATAGTTTCAATTTATTCCTTAGTAATAAAGTAACCTGAGTCTTTAAAATTGTATTTCAGTTTTTTACATTCCATACAGACTTTATCTCAGGCTAATTATGGATGACTTGTTATTAGGTAGTTATTTTCCCCCGTGAAATTTGTACCAGACTGTTAAACAAGCAATTAATGACATGCCTGTAAGTAGTTGAAACAACAAGTCATGAACGTTGAACAGTTATTTATATTTTTCTATTACGTTAGCAATTAATGTTGAATTGCCCAATTTGAAATTTGGAGATAAAATAATGAAGAAGCTAAACAAGGAAAAAAGGACTCTAATAAATATACCCCTCTGTGGGACCATTTATCATAAAAGAAGCACATTCCTTCTAGTGATACGCGAAATAAATCAAACTTATCAGGACAAGAAGTTAGTCATTTATAAGGTACATACGAGAATAAAATTAATTTTTTTTAATAAAGGACTGGGAAATCACAGGCATGCCCTGTAAATATATATATATATATATATATATATATATATATATATATATAAGAGCTAATTATTGTAAGATATTTTACGTTAAACGTTTCGGTTATGCCGTTATTTATTTAAATTTTATTATTGAAACAACGTTTACTTTAATTAATGGTAATCTACAGGCTACCAGCTTACCTGTAGGTTATGTACTATTCCCATACCAGTATGGAACTAGACATTTTATTTAGAGAGTCTAAATAATTTCCTTTGTCCTCGCAAAATGGAACTTCTGAGTAAATTTGATCCAAGTGTAATATTGTATAATAACAACGTCTTAACGCACATAGCATCCTGAGCTTGAATTTTGGTTATTATAAGCTCTTTTCTTAAAAGATTCTATGATGAATCAATCTTCCTCATCACCACCATCCTAATCATAGGATTTTCACATTATTGCAATTGTATTACCAATCATCTCGTGTTCAATTTAAACTGTAAGTCGTGTTAAAATAAGTAAGCTTCTTATCATTCAAGAAAAAGTAAATCAAATTTCAGCTTACATCAACAGCGTACCATTCTAGCACTTGGGGTTCAGCTTAGTTTACACAGCACACGTGCGACTGATTAGTGTGAACCTTTAGACAACTCGTACAATTTCGCCACAGTTGCATAAAGGTATGTTAATTATCGGTATAAAAAGAAAGTCATTTAAATAATATGTTTGTTATTGTTCCTTGTAAAAAAAAAAATATTTAAAAAACGGTAGTAAACATATCAGCAGTTCTCCTCGGCAGAATATTTTTAGGTAGGCCCGGTGCACTGGAGCCTTAGTTCGCAATGTGTAAATTCACAGTTTCAAGAGCAATTATCAGCTTTCAGATAAACCTGATAAAAATAAAACACGCCATGTATTTGCTTCGTAAAATGTTTTCCCTCCTGCTTCAACGACGCACTGATGATTTCATCTCATATTCTATTCCATATTTCCCACTTAATAAAACAGTGCCCTTATATAAACACTACTTAAATCTCGATCTGTGCTAAGATGTCCATTGAGAAAGTTGCATTAATTGAAAACCACATGAGTAGAATTAAGAATAAACGAAGGCATAAGTCTAAAAAATGCAAATAACATGGTTAATATTTGAGTTGCAGAAAACGAAATTGTATTTGTATATATAGCATTTTTCGATTTAACACACAGCGGATATAGTTCAAATTTTTACCGTTTAACATGAAGCGCATATCAGAGCAAAAACATATCGAGTACGATAACAAACAAGCACAAACTGCGACCACTAGGGAGTTAGAAGGCTTAGACATTTTTATTTATATATATGCATATATACTTATACATACACACGCAAACACACGTGTATATACACATAAATAGACACACACACACACACATACACATATGTGTGTGTGTGTGTATATATATGGTCCTCATTGGAAGTGCAAAATCTCCCTTCCTGCGTAACATACAACATTCAACATTCTTGCATAAGAGATTTCTACTTAGAAAGCTTGACGCTTAAAAGTTTAGTGTGCAATGTATTTCAGTTGCCCGTTAAGGAAATACCACACCTGGATATCGGAAATCCCCTTGGTGCGAAATAACCCCTCCCCAGTCCTGTCCTTTCCTTGTTTACCCTACTTTTGTGGTCATTCATTATGTGCGAATCAGTTATTGAGGTTGTACTCTTGACTCAATATTTGAATAATGTCTTAACATGACCATTGACCTTATGACATGACGAAAATGAGCCTTCAGAAAACCCCTACTTCTCATCTCACATAAATAATAAACCAATTTATAATGAATCATTGGCGATTCACTTAAATACTACGTATTGGTCAACGGACTTTATAGTACTAGTAAACAGATGTTGTACAGCTATAGAAAAATCAGTTTTATTTTATCAATTCAATATAACCGTTTCATGCAAAAGTAAAATAAATATATGCTTTTTCCTAAGAAAGGTATAGAAAAAAAAATGTTGAGATGAGATCACCAGTTGTCATATTTATACTTGGGGAATCTGTATAACCCTGGCGCGACGTTTTAGCAGATTTCCCTTAGGGGAGATCTGCTATTGAGGTCGTGCTCATGACACGAGTTTCGAAACATTTCTTCAAATGGCCCTCGACCCTACCTAGGAGATGACAAAAATCCGTCCGTTCAAAATTATATATATATATATATATATATATATATATATATATGTATATTTGTCTGTTACCGCTCTAGCGGTCGTAAGTTTTGTTTAATCGTCACCAAACTCGGTATTTAATCGTTTTATGTAAAAAGAAAGATCAAGTTCGTTAACGGCTGAAATCGGACATGTGGGAGGGGAGAATTTCGAAAATTCGAAATATCTCCGTTACTAAAGTCGGATCGAAAAATTGTATAGAACCAATCTTATTGCAAATTAAATTTACTACAAGTATGTCATTACAAGTACGTTCCAATTAAGTCACAGAATCCAAGACAACTAATTCTAAATTTCTCTCTATAAGTCAACCTTCCATGAATAAATACACTGCGTCAAGGTTTTGATGTGACAATTAACTACCTACATTTTCAGGTTTAAAAAGGATTATTACTTTTAAACTTTACTAACAAGTGTTGATTTCTGTGATACTAATTTGCAGAAAAATATTTTAAAACTTGTCATCACTCAAATTGGTGGCTTTGTTGATAATGTACTGGCTTAAATAGACAGACGGACACCCAACTTCCAGTCCCGGGGAACTTGATTTTTCTTTAATATAGCAAATACTAAAAAGTCCGTCTGAAAACTTGCACGGGAAGTTATTTCGAATCCCTTCTTAGCTCATTTCCTTCAACAATTGCTAGATTATTAGCCACTAGGCTTGCTAGATAATAGTACGGTGAGAACTGGTTATCTTTTGTTTATTCACTAAATCATCACAGATTGTCTGTCACGTGGACCTTTTTCATTTCAACAGACGTAAATTCTTCTGATTAGAGACTGGACTGAAGCAATATTCATTGACTGTCTACTCCGATTACAATATAAGAACTTTCAAAATAAATGTAATATCCCTGTTTTTATGGTTATCGTTTCGACCGTCACACATAAAAAACTGAGAGATGTATTATGTAAATTGCTGTATGGCTTACTTTTATTCATAAACTTAAATGAGGTCAAGGAAAATAGCACCATTAATCCAACCAGATGGAGAGGTCAACAAAAAGTCTTTAGTTATCATCTGGCGCAGATTTTTTGTTTATTGATAGCAAGCGTTCCAATGACATATCTCACAAATGTCATATTGAGTAGGTCAACGTGGGATAGAGTAATCGGTGTTTATTACTAGAATAGATTTTTATTGGTAGGGCGGAAAATAATAATAAAAAAGATTACATCTATAACACAAATAACATTTTGAGCTAATAGCCATATTTATTCTACCTATTAATTGGATGTTTTTAGCAGATTTTCCTTAAAAGAAATCAGCGATTGAGGTCGTACTCATGACGCGATTTTCGAAACATTTCTTCAAATGTCCATCGATCCTACCTAGGAGATGACGAGGTCCGTTCAAAATTATATATATATATATATATATATATATATATATATATGTGGTCGCAATTTTTGTTTGATCGTAACCAAAATCGATATTTAAACGTTTTATGTAAAAAGACAGATCAAGTTCGTTAATGGCTGAAATCGGACCAATGGGAGGGGGGATTTAGAGTGGGGATTTTTGAAAATTCGAACTATCTCCGTTACTATACGTCGGATCGAAAAATTATATAGAATCAATCTTATTGCAAATTAAATTTGCTATAAATATTGTTATATACATTTATTCTTTATCTTGAAGTTTAACAGAGATATTTGCATTTTTATTAAATGTGGGTGATTTCTCTATTGGATAACTTTATGTGGGAAATCTGCTTAGTTTACGCAGCTCCTGCGTGACGGACTTTTTTCTTATATCTTTAAATAGCAAACTAAATTATTGGTGCTAACGAGTACTGTTCATTTATGCTAATTAGAAAACAGAACTTAATTCTGAAGGCAGAAACTACTGGTAAATCAAGACGAGCATCGATAGGTAAGACTCCAAAAGGACGATACTAAAAATGATGTCAAAAATATTAATATGGAGTTTACACGGAATATTTCCGTATAGAACATAATGGAATTGTATCTTATAATGTCACATATTATGACACGTAGTTCTGGTAATAAATTTTGTTTACTAGAAAACTTTCTAATAAGAAGGTAATCGACACTACCTCCCCTGTTAGGGCAGAAATACCTTCCTCTTTTGTAATAGTAACTCCACCAAAAATACAATAATATTAAAAAGATAAAGGCAATGCCTCGAAGTTATAACGTATGTATGTTTCAATCATAAAAGATAATATTATACTTACACTACTCTCTAGCCAGCATTTAAAAAAAAAAATCATCTTACTGAAATGTTGCTAAATGAGATGTTTTCGAAATAAAAATAGTCGAGCTTTTACACGCTATGCATGGAATTGACAATTAACAGAATTCCCTGAGGGAAATCAGCTATTTGTTTCATCTCGTTCGATTTTCCAAAAATGTTTTAAATGTCCATCGATCCTATTTAGGAGATGAAAATGATTTAATTTAATTAATGACAGGAATCAGTCATTCATAATATTTGTGTGATTTCATTCTTCTTCAATTATCCCAAATGGGAATTATAAGCCCATGCGTTGGCCGGATCCATTATATGAATATGAAATTTTCATCCATGTTATATAAAACTACAACTATTTTTATATCCAAAACCACAAAAAAAAAAAATAATTCAGTGTGGGACAAGACTGACTTTTTGATAGTACTAAAAACATCCAACTATTAAACCAATGTTGGTTCAACAAATTCTCTGTACTATATTAATTAAGTAATAGTCCTTCAGCCTGCACACTGCGATATACAGCAGATACATAAAGTTCTTTTCAGCAAAATTTACTGCTATATTATTACGAAGGATTTTCGCTAGCAGCTTTGAATAAATTATGTATGGCATTCACTGCGACAAACCCCAGTATATTATTAGTGGCAGAAGTAGGTGACAATTTTTTATATTCTGAACTCGCTTAGCTCTTTGAGAAGGACGTTTGTTACTTGATTCCAATCAGATAACTCCTGAACCGGAGGTTGTCCTTGCTTCAACTAAACAACAATTTGTTAATATGATTTCATGGCCGCATCGAGACTTAAAGTTCTAAATGGAAGTCTAGAAATAAGTGTATTTCAAAATAAAATTTAAAAAATTAATAGGATATATTTTTAAAGAATTGTTTGCAAATATCTTCAGTACATAAACATAATTAACCATAATATCCCTCAATTAAATCAGATTACAATTAACATGCATTTTAAAGAATTAAAATAACTTCTTACTACAATAAACCAATCATTTTAAAAATTAAATTATTGTTTATTAACGTCCACTTTTTGCAACTAAAACTAACTGGGACAGATTATCTACAGGTTACCACCCTTTTCTAGCCAGGGTGGGACTAAGGATTTCATTTAATGAATTCCGTCATTAAATAAATTATTATAATTTTATTTATTTTATTAAAAGAATAATAACTATAATTTACACATGTTAATCTAATAAACAGGCCAAGAAGAGTCCAGAGTTGAGTTAACTCTATTTGTGCTAACTTTTAATTTTAATATTCAATTTTATTAAGCAATGAATCATTACATCTCTACAGAGCAATAGCCCATAATAATATAAAAGGCATACTATTTTTTAAAGATAGTAACCAGATATTCTAAGAGAAACGAGCAGGAGAAATCCAGATGAATATCAAAAGGGTTCGTTTCGAAACATTCCTACGCCTTGTTGTTAGCCAACTGCAGGTCGCCCGCCTACAAATAAATTGGGCCAAATATATAAAGAGTACATGTTAGAGGATAGAACTTCAACAAACAAGAAATTAGTAATAATTAAAGAAAGAAAACAATACGAAGAGTTTGATAATAATTTCATTCTTACTCCCTTCATCAAACATTCTCCCTATCTCCTCCCCACCTCAACCTCCCCCCATAATTTCCACATAATTACTCATAATTCATACATACTGCATATTTGTTAATAAAATTTGAAACGAGTATTTATTTTAAAGGAAAAAATAATTATATGCATAAACATCTGCTAAACTCTGTCCTTGGCCAATATTACATTGTCCATTCGCAATAAATTTTGCAAGAGGAATCATAATAGAACTCTTAAGAAACGTAGTGACCTAGAACTAAAAATCTTAAGCTGAAAACTCCTGACTTGAAAATACATCAAAGCTAAGGCCATAAGGCATCAAAAACAAGTAGTGTTGGATTTTCTACTAAACTGGCTAGCAAGGCGTTTAATCATGTGTTTAAATAAAAAAGTCGGTCACACAGAGGCTGTGTTAAGTAACCAGATTTCCCACGTGCGTCACGTTTTAGCAGATTTCCCTTAAGGGAAATCAGCTATTGAGGTTGTACTCATAACGCGATTTTCGAAATTTTTCTTCAAATGTCCATCGATCCTACCTAGAAGATGACGAAAATGAGGTCCGTTCAAAACTGTATATATATATATTTGTCTGTTACCGCTCTAGCGGTCGCAATTATTGTTTAATCGTTACCAAAATCGACATTTAGTAGTTTTATGTAAAAAGAAAGATCAAGTTCGTTAACGGCTGAAATCGGGCCAGGGGGAGGGGGGGGGTTTAGAGGGGAGGATTTTCGAAAATTCGAAATATCTCCGTTGTTATGCATTGGATCGAAAAATTGTATAAGACCAATCTTATTACAAATTAAATTTACTATAAATATTGTTATATACATTTATTCTCTATCTTGAATATTAACCGAGATATTTGCATTTTTATGAAGTCTATGGACATGTGGTGGAGGGTTATGTTCGGATTAGTTCGGCAGTTTCCGTTAACTGTTCGACTCTGGTGGAAGCTTCCTCTAACCTTACCTTACCTTCCTTACTTTGTGAGATTTATGCAAATACGTTCTGTCCATCCGCCCCCCCCCTTCTTTAGTTCTTGGACTACTAAAATTTGAGTTATTAAAATATAAATTATTCCTACAATTCAGAACCCGTTTCAGCTGGGAATTTATTAAAATTAACTGAAAGATTTCTCATTACCCTTTGTATTTACTCACGGTGGTGTTGTGTTACCAGTATGGAGATTTCTCTATTATAAAACTTCACATGGGAAATCTGCTTAGTTTATGCAGCCCCTGCGTTACGGACTTTTATTTGCATTTATCTCTGTAGCATATGCCATATGGTTGCTAGGTAATGAAGCATATGCTATACAGTTGCTAGGTGATGAAACCTACTCTTACTGTGACCTTTAATAAATTAGTGGGGCTCAGGTTAGCCATGCGAGTTAAAGCGTTGCCTTTAATCTCACATGGTAATACTAGGATGGCGAGTTCGATTCCCGCCTGGGCAAGGGAATTTATTTAGTGACGAAATTCATTAAATAAAATCCTTAGTCCCACCCTGGCTAGAAAAGGGTGGTAACCTGTAAATAACCAGTCCCAATTAGCCATAGTTGCAAAAAGTGGACGTTAATAAATAATCATAAATTACTTTGAATAATGGCGTTACTCAATGAACTGTTAGTTATTAATATTACAATCTCAAAACATAAAAGTTCAATGAGAACAATGTTTGGTATTTAGGTCTCAAATACAGAGATTCGTAATATTACAGCTTTTTGTAAATACATATGTCTTGAGTAGGACTGGGGGTTTACTAATGGCCGAAAACTAAAATAAGGAAATATCTCGGTTAATATTCAATTTCGCTCCCTAGTTTCGTAACTCACATCATGGAGTCACCTCAGCTTTTCTTAATAATCCCATGAAGCACCTTTCAGCACCTATAAACAGGTTAGGAGAGAGTGCAAAGGTTTAGAGATGTCTCCGTTTATCAATGTTTATCGCTGTCCAATTCTAGTGACGAGGAATCCTTGGTACAAGCCCGTTGTCCGTGAATAGTAACTCATTGTCTCGTTTATCAATGTAACTGCATTTCTCTCTCTCTCTCTCTCTCTCTCTCTCTCTCTCTCTCTCTCTCTCTCTCTCTCTCTCTATATATATATATATATATATATATATATATATATATATATATATAAAATTGTAACCTCTGTCTGTACATTGATTTTTTTCGCGAAATTTCACGATAACTTTTCGTTTCACATGTCATAGACACCAAACTGCATTTTGTTTCTTTCGTGTATGTTTGTTTGTTTGATTTGTTTGTTTGTTGGTTTGTTTGTTACCTTTTCACGCATAAACGGCTGAACCGAATTTTATAAAAATTGGTATGTACAGTGCTGTGAAAAAGTCTTTGAACAAAACTGTTCTTGTGAGAATAATTTAAATAATTTCATTTTAGCACTTAATGTTTTACTTATTATTTTGCTAAGAGTCCTAAATGTATTGTGCATTTAACTTTCTAATGTAAAAATGTGTACAGTGGTGGATAAAAGGATTTATAACTGCTTGTCAATATTGTCACTATTAGGTTCTAAATTCTTTTTATAATCCTTTCTATTGACATCAACTTAATCTTTACATTATTATCATCTCTTTCTCTTGAAATCAGTATAAACGTTCAGTTGGAAGGTACAACATATTTGTGAAAACAAAAAAAACGTTTTTATTCATAGAATACTGCGTTTTTTCAAACAGTAAGTAAAATTTATAGCGTTAAATAATTTCCCTAATAAACTTATTTTTTTCTGTACTTTAAACTAACTGATTTTCAGGAAATGGTGAAAATTAATCTTCTTGATAGACAGAAAGTGATTATTTTGTATCAGCAGGGCCATACTATTCGTGAAATTCAAAGGCAAGTGAAAGGTTCTATTTCAGGAATACACTATATTATTAAAAAATTTAAAAACAGCAAATGTATTGTGGACTTAAAATGTTCTGGTAGGCCCCGAAAGTTAAACCGTGCTGCAGAAAAACATTTGAAGTTGTTATCTTTGCGCAACCGCAAAAAGAATAGCTCACAACTTGCTCAAGAAATAGCTGAAGCCACAGGTACACAAGTATCTTCTTCTTTGGTAAGAAGGAAACTTATGTTTTGGACTTAGGGGATGTGTGGCTAAGAAAAAACCATTTTTCCGTCGTGGAAATAAAGGAAAGCGTTTAAAATTTGTGAAAGAACATGAAAATTGGACCGAAAAGGACTGGAAAAAAGTTTTATGGACCGACGAATCAAAATTCGAAATGTTTGGCTCTAGGAGAAGACAGTATGTGAGGCAGCGGCCAGGAGAGGAGTATTTTGAAGAATGCTTATTCCAACTATGAAGCATGGAGGAGGTTCTATAATGGTTTGGGGTTGCTTCTCCGGCTATGGAGTAGGAGATCTTGTGAGAATAGAAGGGAAAATGGATGCTAAAAAATATCACAGTATTCTTACATCTAACGCAATACCATCTGGGTTGAGTTATAGGGCCAGGATTTGTTTTGCAGCATGACAATGATCCAAAGCATACAGCCAGAACTATCAAAAATTATTTGGCAAGAAAAGAAGAACAGGGACAGTTAAAATGTATGGAACGGCCACCTCAGAGTCCTGATTTTAATCTTATAGAGCATTTGTGGAAATTACTTGATAGAAAAAGAATTGAAAGGCAACCAAATTCTTTAGAAGAGCTGTGGAGAATCCTAAAAGAAGAATGGGAAAAAATTTCCCCTGATTACATACCCTCTTTAATTTCTAGTGTTAAAGATAGATTGCTGAGCGCCAAAAGAAATAAAGGAGGACATACTAGATACTAATTTTTTGTTTGTGCTATATGGTTATTAAATATTTTTTCGCTGCAATATTATATGGGTGGTATTTTTAATTAAATAAAATATTTGTTTCACAATAATTTTGTTTTTTTCCTTTTCTTCCAACTTAGATTATTTAAAAAATTACTTTGTACAAAGACTTTTACACAGCACTATATTACTACTAGCACAACTTAGACTTTAGGCTATATTAATATTCTCTAAGACAAACAGGAGTGGGGGTTATAAGGGAGGTCTGAAATTAAAAATAGCGATATTTCGTTTCCTATTGCTTTTTCAGCAAATATGCCCATAACAAAAGTTGTTTATTTTGTAATTTAGAGTAACTTTTGTTATATACACTTTTGCCATATACGGAAGTATAAATAAGTTATACGCTAAAAACTATAGAGGGAGTCCACAATTTTATTTGGCACAAAAGACTCAACCGAACTAAACCAAACTCGGTATGTGAATTAGTACCAGCGCTTTCCTTATAATAAGCCATACTAACATTTCTAGGGACGGGCAGGAGTGAGGGTTATAAGGGAGGCCTGAAATTAAAAATAGCGGTTTTTCGTTTCCTATTGGATTTTCGGCAAATATGAACATAACAAAAGTTGTTTATTTTGTTATTTAGAGTAACTTTTGTAATACACACTTTTTTCGTATACCAAATTATAAATGAGATATACGCTAAAACCTATAGCAGAAGTGAACAATTTTATTTGGGACAAAAGACCCAACCGAACTAAACCAAACTCGGTATGTGAATTAGCACTAACGCCTACCTTATAATAAGCCATACTAACATTTCTAGGGACGGGCAGGAGTGGAGGTTATAAGGGGGGCCTGAAATTAAAAATAATGATTTCCTATTGGGGTTTCGGCAAATATGCACATAACAATAGTTGTTCATTTTGTTATTTAGAGTAACTTTTGTTATATGCACTTTTGCCGTATACGGAAGTATAAATGAGTTATACGCTAAAAACTATAGCGGGAGTCCACAATTTTATTTGGCACAAAAGACTCAACCGAACTAAACCAAACTCGGTATGTGAATTAGCACTAACGCCTTCCTTATAATAAGCCATACTATTTCTAGGGACGGCCAGGAGTGGGGGTTATAAGGGAGGCCTAAAATTAAAAATAATGATTTCCTATTGGGGTTTCGGCAAATATGCACATAACAAAAGTTGTTTATTTTGTTATTTAGAGAAATTTGCTCAACACTTCTTTTCAATATGAACTACCAGGTACCTCAAATGAAAAAATTGATTCAAATGTATGTCAATATTTTCTCATTAATAATTTAAATATATGCATAATGCACAGGAAACGGGAAATATGACAATATGCAGGACAGTGAAGTCTTACATAAAAAAAAAAAAATTTATTATTAACAAATCCACAGAAACGACGGGCGTTAACCCTAAACACTGGGGCGGGTAAATGTCAAAATATTGTGCAAAGTAAAGCCTTGCCAAAAATATACCATCACCATTCAGCCTCAAATGAATTCCCGAGCGAAGCCGGGTATCTGAGCTAGTATATATATATATATATAGCATTATAGAACACACAAAAAGAATTTAAACTTGAATAAAACCATTACTTTCTTAAAAAAAAAAAATTAAATATAGTTCAACGACATCATAAAAGAAAAAACCTTACATGTAAACTTATCAAAATAATGAAGAACGTCCTCCATAAATTACCTCCTACATACACGAAATGCAGGTGCAGGTACGTAGGTACGTATACCCCTCAAGAACATTGAAATGTAAATTATATACATATTCAATTGTTTAAACTTTTATAGTACATTAAACTATTATGTTATAGTATATACATTCATATATATATATATATATATATATATATATATATATATATATATGATTACTGTTTACAAGCTTTTGGAAATAATATTGAACACTAACTTAATTTTAAATAATTCTATTACTGTTGCACTTAGTGTAAGGCCTATTTCATTTTGTTTCTAATACATTGAAGATAAAGAGCGATTACTAAGAGAAAAACTACACTGCTTATTATCGAAGTATTATGCACGAAAAATTAAAGTTATTTCGAAATTTCTTCTTTCCATATTCTCCATCCAAATGAGTTAACAACACTATTTGATTTTAATTTCTATTTATTCTAAAATACTTTCATTAACTTTTATTCATAAGCGAAACAAAATTGTTAATCAATTTTGATTCTTGCAGTCTGACTGAAAAATTGTCAGAATTAATAGTTATATCATTATATTTCGACCAAATAAATCGACTCATTGAAAGCCTGGTTAACTGAAATTGAATTAGCTATGAATTGAACAGATTTACTCCCACTAAGTTAATAACAGATTAGTCTCTACAAATGTATGAAGTATGTAGTATCTGTCCATTATTCAAATCATCATTTTTAAATTCCTAATGATTCATAGTATAAGATAGGCGGTTTAAACAATATGAATAAATGCACGTGTGAACAAAGGCTATCGCTTTCAACACTTTGTAATGAGGTTGATGATTTAAGCAAACAAAGTTAGTAATTATCTTTCATAATTCTCCGATAGCAATGCTTTATCTACATTGACGACATTCTACTTTCAAGCAATCAGAACAATAGCTTATTCAAAGGTAAAGAGGACTAATATATATATTATATACAAACATATACATATGGGCGCCCGCGGCTATGCGGGTTAAGTCTATGATACGTCTACCACTACCGTCAAGTCAGCTGTAGGTAAAAATTGGTGGAGCTTCCATCCTCGTCAAGGGGAGCCTTAGTTCAAGAGTTCGCTGCCAGCGCGCGGTAATGTTCCAGTGCTTATGAATTGGCGGTAGTGTAATGTATGTATACGTCTGACGTCCCATCACGATGACTAACGATATGAATCTCTTAGATCCCGTTCACAGGCAGGCTGACAGCATGAACTGGCCACTGGCCTTCCGGGTACAATAGATACTCTACTGCAGGCAGCTCATTCTATGTCCTCCTTGGTTAACGAGGCTGTAAGTCGATTTGATCACTTACTAAGTAAAAACTCAGAACGTGAATCCTTTGAGTCAAGATGGGGACAGCTAAATATTAGAAAGGTCTTTATGCAACCCTTATTATCGAAGGGCTGAAATAAAGAATCTTAGTTAAATTAAAAATTGTAAAAGGTCGTTAATTCGATGATAAAACAATATATTGTCTAGTAAATATAAAAAAATACGTCACACAGGGCTTGCGTAAACGAAGTATATTTCTCAAGTGCTGGTAAATGAGATGCTAATGATCTCTTATCACCATTTATTCTATGTCTCCTATAGTAAGAAGCCAAGGTAAACATGATGAGATGGTTAGTAACGCGGTTACACAAAAAAAAAAAAAAGGAAGTAGCAGATTACTATTCTGCGACCAAAGAGATTCAAATAACTCGATTCAAGTTAAAGAAAATATGTATAGAGCAATAATACTAGGAACACATGCGGAATGGCACACTTGTGACGTCAAAGTTCATTCTATACTTCCATAGTAAGAACCATTTGTTTCTAAGACTTGAAATTTAAAGTGGTTATTAGATCTTCAGTAATGTAGTAATTTAACAAGAAACTGGCCTGAGTAGAATGGTTTATTGATATTCGAAAACCAAAAAGTATCAACAAATCCATAAATACTTGTATTACAACAAAATGTTTCGGATACCCATCGTAGTAACTAACATGTTAAACGAAATTTATTGTGTAGTATTTTCCATTTGTGATTTAATAATAAAACATTTAGAGCTTTGCCTTTTACCCTTTATAAAAACCTCGGCACAATTAATGATGACGAACAGTATCAACGACATTAACATGTTTTAGTCAAAATGAGATATTCTTTATAAGATTTTCCTCAGTAGATTCAAATATTCAGTCCTTTAGTTTTAAAAACGGTCAAAAGAGCGACGTCGCTTCTCAAATATCTAGTAGCTATAAAATAAAAATTTTAACCTCTAGAGCCTAACGTAACTTGTATGCCTATTGACGACTTCAATAATTTATAACCTCAATTACTAATAATCTTCTATACCATGTTTCCCACACATTAAAAGCGATATAAACAAGGCGTAGTATATAAGTTGTGTAACATGTTTTGTGTTAGATTACCTTATTGTGAAAATCAGACGGCCAGTAGTGGAAGTTTAATTAGTCCCGAGAATTAAAATACAGTAACCTTGTTACTGACGACGTTCAAAAAGTCTTGCATTCATCAAGCAAACGTTTCATTAGTTAAAATGATCCATTGCGTTACAAACAAATAAATAAACTATGCTAGTTTGTGCGTGAATGTGTTCGACTTCTTAAACTTTATTAAAAATTGTAACTCATTAAATTAGCAGATCTTAAATGGTCGCTCAATTAGGTTAATAAATATATTGTATTTCTCATTGATCTACGCAAATAATATTATAACATCGTTTTAAAAATAACATTTTTAGAGTTCTGGTTTTCCCCAGTTCTTTTTTTTCATTCTAGTGAACATATCTTATCGTATTACAGTCTGCAAAACCGGACCAATAGTGTTTACTGCTAGGAAAGGTCAAAACATATGATAAACTCACTCTATTTGTAATTTATACAATATGCACACAATGTGTAAATTTGAAACTAGTCTTGGAAACATTTCATAGTTTAGTGGCAGGGGTTACGAATAAAAACACCATTCATTCCTCCAGATTTTATTCAATGCCAATTTTGAATAAAATCTGTGGGGAATGATTGGTATTTTTTATTGGTGAACATTGCCACTAAGCTATGAAGAATATTTGAGAATATTAGGTCCAGAATAAGAAGAAAATTTATATATATACATACTTATACTAAACGTACTTATTTTACAGAATGGACCTAAATAGATACTTAAAAATCTTCCTATAATTAGTTAGATAACAGATGCTAAAAACGAGGTTTGGTTTATTATCATTCAAATTAGCATAGAGATTTCTACATAAAAAATATGAAATCAAATATTAGGATTTTAAGGAATTATCTTTTTATGCTTACTTATTCCAAGAGACAATATGAGGAACCCAATTTCTGACAAGAGTAACATTTGTGTTACCAAACAATTAGCAACAAAAGTGTTAGTATTTTGGACCACAAAAAAGCCCGTACTTGAAAGAAATGCAATAAATCAATTTTAATTTTTCAATAATATTTTTTAAACTAATTAATTGCATATGGAATAACTTTCCAAACACAAATAGAGGCATTGACAAATAAAAGCAAATTATCCAAATTTCGATTGCCGACTTCGGTCGCAGATCAGTAATTTCTTGACATAACAAATGAACTTGCTAAGGTACTCGACATCGCTTGGGAAATCATTTGTGGCTGAATGATGATGGTATTTTTTTTCTGTCAAGGATTTACTTTGAATAACATTTTTACATGTCCGCGTGTTTTGGGTTTATACCCGAGTTCCGGGGTTGCTCTTTAATATTTTATTAATAAAAGTAAGAGCTGCCACAAGCACACACAAAACATGACCCCCAGAAGAAGCCGGTTGGAAGACCAGCGAAATATCGTGGGCCACCACACCATAGGCACCGCTGGAGATATGCCGCAAAAGACAACTGAAATAAAAGTATTTATTATGTAAGGCTTCCCTATCCGCAATATTACTCGTCTCCTGTGCATGTGGCTTTTTTATTTATAATATAAAGGACCATATAATTCATAATACAGTATTCTGTATTCCGAACCATGTATGAAAAAAGCAAGAGATCTCAGCTATATTTACATTAAATTATGTTAACAATTATGATTACATTAACTTCACAACGCAAAAGGTGTATGTTCAATTAATTTTCCTGTTTTAATTAAATGAATTATTAAATACATTTAAAGTGAAACTGACATTTCTTTTTAATTAATATGGGATTTGAGAGAAGTTTAATGAATACATTGGCGTTAATGAAAATCCATACATGCAAAAGAAATTGATGACTAAAGCAAAATTTCTATGCAAATTACTTGCTTTATAAACAGGTATATGACAAAAATTAATTAAGTTTAAATTAAAATAATTAAGTTACTCTAAATATCAAAAAACAACTTTTATAAAGTTCAGGTCCGACAAAAAACCAATAGGAAACGAAATATCATGATTTTCCACTTTAAACCTTCTTTATAACCCCCACTTCTCTGAAAGGTCTGTAATATTAATATTAATATACACTGAAGTCTATGTTGAGTTAGTAGTAATACACGTACCGAGTTTCACAAAATTCTGTTCAGCCATGATCGGCGTGAAAAGGTAACAAACAAACAGTCACCAAACTCAGCAGTTGGTGATATCGCTTGAATTCCAAGTGAAGCGAATAAGTATGGTGATATTTTCAGGGAAAAATTAATTTACAGTGTGTGTGTGTGCGTGCGTGCGTGCGTGCGAGTGTGTGTGTGTGTGTGTGTGTGTGTGTGTGTGTGTGTGTATGTGTGTGTGCGAATGTGTGTGTGTATGTGTGTGTGCGAATGTGTGTGGTGTGTATATGTGAGTGTGTGTGTGTGTGTGCGTGTGTGTGTGACTGAGTGCGTGTTGTGTGTGTGTGTGTGTGTGTGAGAGAGAGAGAGAGAGTGGGTGTGCGTGCGTGCGTGTGTGTGTGCGCGCGCGCGTGAGTGGTTGTGTGTGTGTGTGTGTGACTGAGTGCGTGTTGTGTGTGTGTGTGTGTGTGTGAGAGAGAGAGAGTGCGTGTGCGTGCGTGCGTGTGTGTGCGCGCGCGCGTTTGTGGTTGTGTGTGTGTGTTGTTGTGTGTGTGTGTGTGTGTGTGTGTGTGTGTGTGTGTGTGTGTGTGTGTGTGTGTGTGCGCGCGCGCTTTATACACATGTATACAAGAAAGAATTACAAAAAATGCAGGAAGAGTCCAGGCTGCTTAAGCACAAAAATTAGGAATGATGAAGGGAAGCCTTTCATTCACGACAGCCTAACGACGTAAACGTTGGGACAGGGCTTATAACTTTAGAACGCGTTACATAATTACCTTAATATATTTTATTTCGTCACATAGTGTGAACATTTGTTGCCTTTATGTTCAACATAGCGAGCATTATACAGTAATACATTTATAAACACAAGATGGTAAAAATGACAATTAAAAATCATTGAAGATAAAGTTTTTTGATTGCAATTAACTCAGGAATCGGGGTGCCATTCTACTCTGGAGCCTAGGAAAAGAACATCAAGACTATATATATACATATATATATATATATATATATATATATATATATATATATATATATATATCATTGTGAGTACCTCGGCTGTCTGCTCCAGCGGTTGGAATTTTCATTGTTTTGCTAATTTTCAATGGAAATGCGTCCATCTTCGTCAGGCAAATAATTTAAATTAAATAAATTTATTAAATTATTTGCCTGACGAAGATGGACGCATTTCCATTGAAAATTAGCAAAACAATGAAAATTCCAACCGCTGGAGCAGACAGCCGAGGTACTCACAATGATAATACTCCCCAGCGATGCAGCCTCAAAAATAGAATATATATATATATATATATATACTAGCTCAGATACCCGGCTTCGCTCGGGAATTCATTTGAGGCTGAATGGTGATAGTATTTTTTTGGCAAGGCTTTACTTTACACAATGTTTTGACATTTACCCGTCCCAGTGTTTAGAGTAAATACCCGTCGTTTCTTTGGATTTGTTAATAATACAATTATTTTTTTTATGTAAGACTTCACTGTCCTCCCGTCATATTTCCCGCTTCCTGTGCATTATGCATAGATTTGAATTAGTAGTTTTTAACGTATAACTCATTTATACTGAGGTATTCGACGAAAGTATATATAACAAAACTTACGCCAAATAACAAAATAAACAACTTTTGTTATGGGCGTAATTGCCGAAACCCCAATAGGAAACGAAATATCACTACTTATAATTTCAGGTCTTCCTTATAACCCCCACTCCTGCCCCTCCCTAGAAATCTTAGTATGCCTTGTTATAATGAAAGCGTTAGTGCTAATACACATTCCGAGTTTTATTTATTTCGGTTGGGTCTTTTGTCCCAAATAAAATTGTTCACATCCGCTATAGGTTTTAGCGTATATCGCGTTTAAACTTAGGTATACGAAAAAAGTGTATATAACAAAAGTTACTCTAAATAACAAAATAAACAACTTTTGTTATGTTCATATCTGCCGAAAAACCAATAGAAAAAGGAATTCGCTATTTTTAATTTCTGCCTTTCCTTATAACCCCCACTCCTGCCCGTCCCTACAAATGTTGGTATGGCTTGTTATAATTAAAGCGTTAGTGCTAATACATATACCGAGTTTTATTTATTTCGGTTTGGTCTTTTGCCCCAAATAAAGTTGTTCACTTCCGCTACAGGTTTTAGCGTATATCTCGTTTATAATTCGGTATACGAAAAAAGTGTATATAACAAAAATTACTCTAAATAACAAAATAAACAACTATTGATATGTTCATATTTGCCGAAAAACGAATAGGAAACGAAATATCGCTATTTTTAATTTCAGGCTTCCCTTATAACCCCCACTCCTGTTCGCCTGAAAGGATATTAATGTAGCCTAAAGTCTAAGTTGGGTTAATAGTAATATACATACCAAGTTTCATAAAATTCGGTTCAGCCGTTTATGCGTGAAAAGGTAACAAACAAACAAACAAATAAACAAACAAACAAATAAACAAACAAACAGACACCAAAGAAACAAAATGCAGTTATGGTGTCTGTGACATGTGAAACGAAAAGTTATCGTGAAATTTCGCGAAAAAAATCAATGTACAGACAGAGGTTACAATTTTATATATCTATCTATCTATATATATATATAAAATTGTAACCTCTGTCTGTACATTGATTTTTTTCGCGAAATTTCACGATAACTTTTCGTTTCACATGTCATAGACACCATAACTGCATTTTGTTTCTTTGGTGTCTGTTTGTTTGTTTGTTTATTTGTTTGTTTGTTTGTTTATTTGTTTGTTACCTTTTCACGCATAAACGGCTGAACCGAATTTTATGAAACTTGGTTTGTATATTACTACTAGCCCAACTTAGACTTTAGGCTATATTAATATTCTCTAAGACGAACAGGAGTGGGGGTTATAAGGGAGGCCTGAAATTAAAAATAGCGATATTTCGTTTTCTATTGCTTTTTCAGCAAATATGCCCATAACAAAAGTTGTTTATTTTCTAATTTAGAGTAACTTTTATTATATGCACTTTTGTCGTATACGGAAGTATAAATGAGTTATACGCTAAACACTATAGCCGGAGTCCGCAATTTTATTTGGCATAAAAGACTCAACCGAACTAAAACAAACTCACTATGTGAATTAATACTAACGATTTACTTATAATAAGCCATACTAACATTTCTAGGGACGGGCAGGAGTGGGGGTTATAAGGGAGGCCTGAAATTAAAAATAGCGATATTTCGTTTCCTATTGCTTTTTCAGCAAATATGCACATAACAAAAGTTGTTTATTTTGTTATTTAGAGTAACTTTTGTAATATGCACTTTTGCCGTATACGGAAGCATAAATGAGTTATACGCTATAACCTAAAGTGGGAGTCCACAATTTTATTTGGCACTAAAGACTCAACCGAATTAAACCAAACTGGTTATGTGAATTAGTACTAACGCCTTCATTATAATAAGCTATACTAACATTTCTAGGGACGGGCAGGAGTGGGGGTTATAAGGAAGGCCTGAAATTTATAATAGTGATAGTTCGTTTCCTATTGCATTTTCGGCAAATATGCACATAACAAAAGTTGTTTATTTTGTTATTTAGAGAAACTTTTTTTTTATATACACTATAATCGTATACCGAAATATTAAGACGTTATACGCTAAAAATTATAGCGGGAGACAACAATTTTATTTGGCACAAAAGACTCAACTGAACTAAATAAAACACTCAGTATGTGTATTAGCACTAACGCCTTCCTTATAATAAGCCATTCTAACATTTCTAGGGACGGGCAGGAGTGGTGGTTATAAGGGAGGCATGAAATTAATAATAATGATTTCCTATTGGGGTTTCGGCAAATATGCACATAACAAAAGTTGTTTATTTTGTTATTTAGAGAAATTTGCTCAACACTTCTTTTCAATATGAACTACCAGGTACCTCACCTGAAAAATTAATTCAAATGTATATCAATATTTTCTCCTTAATAATTCAAATCTATGCATAATGCACAGGAGACGGGAAATATGACAATATGCAGGACAGTGAAGTTTTACATAAAAAAATAATTTTATTATTAACAAATGCCAACAACGGGTATTAACCCTAAACACTGGAATGGGTAAATGTCAAAATATTGTGCAAAGTAAAGCCTTGCCAAAAATATACCATCACCATTCAGCCTCAAATGAATTCCCGAGCGAAGCCGGGTATCTGAGCTAGTATATATATAAAATTGTAACCTCTGTCTGTACATTGATTTTTTTCGCGAAATTTCACGATAACTTTTCGTTTCACATGTCATAGACACCATAACTGCATTTTGTTTCTTTGGTGTCTGTTTGTTTGTTTGTTTGTTTGTTTGTTTATTTGTTTGTTTGTTTGTTACCTTTTCACGCATAAACGGCTGAACCGAATTTTATGAAACTTGGTATGTATATTACTACTAACCCAACTTAGACTTTAGGCTATATTAAAATTCTCTGAGATGAACAGGAGTGGGGGTTATAAGGGAAGCCAGAAATTAAAAATAGCGATATTTCGTTTCCTATTAGTTTTTCGGCAAATATGAACATAACAAAAGTTGTTTATTTTGTTATTTAGAGTAACTTTTGTTATATACACTTTTTTCGTATACCGAATTATAAACGAGATATACGCTAAAACCTATAGCGGAAGTGAACAATTTTATTTGGGACAAAAGATCCAACCGAAATAAATAAAACTCGGCATATGTAATAGCACTAACGCTTTCATTATAACAAGCCATACCAACATTTCTAGGGACGGTCAAGAGTGGGGGTTATGAGGGATGCCAGAAATTAAAAATAGCGATATTTCGTTTCGTATTGGTTTCTTGGCAAATATGAACATAACAAAAGTTGTTTATTTTGTTATTTAGAGTAACTTTTGTTATATACACTTTTCTTTTATAACAAAGTATAAACGAGATATACGCTAAAAACTAAAGCGGGGGCAACTATTTTATTGGGCACTAGCGGTAGAACCGAACTTAACAACACTCGGTATGTAAATTAGCATTAATTCTTCCATGATTATAAGTTATACTAAAAATTTTAGGTTCCAAGGGGAATGGGGGTTATGCGGGAGGCCTGAAATAAAAATTCGAGATATTTCGTCGTCTATTTGGTTTTTGGCAATTGTGCACATAACTTAAGTTGTTTACTTTTTTAATTAGTGTAAATTTTGTTTTATAATTATTTTTTTTTGTAAAATAAGGTATGAAGCAAGTAATTTGCTTAGAAATATTGATATGCTCAACAATACATTCCGATATGAACTACCCAGGTATCTCACCTGGATAAGTTAATTCAAATCCATATTAGAATTTTATCCTTAATAATTAAAAACTATGTTATTTTTTAACGCCAGTAACAGTTTGCACCAAATAAGGTATACTGCCCCCCCCCCTTCTCTAAGTGTATTTAATACATTATTTAATTAAAACGTGAAAAATATTTGAAACAGTTTTAGAATTGTGAAGATAATGTAATATGATTTTTTAATATATTTGAATGTATTAGAGGATAGCTATCCAAAATGGATTGCAGGTTGGCAGCACTGAGGCTATGTAAGTGTCGAGCTACTTCCTTTGTCCTATCAGTTCTGCCGCTTCCCTTCCGACCTCATATTGGTCTAAGTTTACATGTTAATTGATGCTTATCCACAGTAACGACGGGTATAAATTCTAAACACTGGGACAGGGAAATAAAAAAAATATTGTGGAAAGTAAAGCCTTGCCAAAAATATCTCACATATCTACATCTTCATTCAGCCTCAAATGAATTCCCGGGCGAAGCCGGGTATCTCAGCTAGTATATATATAAAATTGTAACCTCTGTCTGTACATTGATTTTTTTCGCGAAATTTCACGATAACTTTTCGTTTCACATGTCATAGACACCATATCTGCATTTTGTTTCTTTCGTGTATGTTTGTTTGTTTGTTTGTTTGTTTGTTTGTTTGTTTGTTACCTTTTCACGCACAAACGGCTGAACCGAATTTTATGAAACTTGGTATGTATATTACTAATAACCCAACTTAGACTTTAGGCTATATTAATTTTCTCTGAGACGAACAGGAGTGGGGGTTATAAGGGAGGCCTGAAATTAAAAATAGCGATATTTCGTTTTCTATTGGTTTTTCGGCAAATTTGCACATAACAAAAGTTGTTTATTTTGTTATTTAAAGTAACTTTTGTTATATACACTTTTGTCGTATACCGAAGTTTAAATGCGTTATACGCTAAAAATTATAGCGGGAGTCAACAATATTATTTGCCAAAAAAGACTCAACCGAACTAAATAAAACTCGGTATGTGTATTAGCAGTGAGGCCTTCATTATAATAAGCCATACCAACATTTCTATGGACGGGCAGGAGTGGGGGTTATAAGGCAAGCCTGAAATTAAAAATAGCGATATTTCGTTTCCTATTGGTTTTTCCGAAAATATAAACATAACAAAAGTTGTCTATTTTGTTATTTGGAGTAACTTTTGTTATATACACTTTTGTCGTATATCTAAGTATAAATGAGTTATACGTTAAAACTTTAGCGGGCACTAACGGCTGAACCGAACTTAACAAAACTCGGTATGTCAATTAGCATTAATTCTTCCATGATTATAAGTTATATTAAAATTTTTAGGTTCGAACGAGAGGGGGGTTATAAGGGAGGCCTGAAATAAAAATTCACCATATTTACATGTATAAGGGAAATATAAAAATAATTTTATATGGGAAATATAAAAATATCGAAGACTGTGAAGCCTTATCGAACAAATAATTCTATTATTAGCAAATCCACGGGAAAGACGGGTATCAATCCTAAACACTGGGACGGGTAAATGTCAAAATATTGTGCAATGTAAAGCCTGCTAAAAAATACCATCACCATTCAGCCTCAAATGAATTCCCGGGCGAAGCCGGGTATCTGAGCTAGTACATATATATATATATATATATATATATATATATATATATATATATATATATATATATATATGACACACCAAGTCTCAGCCTTTTATTAATACAATTGACGATTTTAAGGAGGTGACATGGGAACTTGGGACACCTTGCATATATAAACACATACACACACACACACACACACACACACAAATATGACAATTCTGGAACAAAAGACGGCGGAAATTTTTATGCGTAGAACCACATATTTTGAAAAAAAGCAAATTCTTAGTGTTGATCCTCATAGCCTTCGGGTATGCAAAATTAAAACCGGTCAAATTACGTTGTGCAATATGGAAACCAGTATTCAAGGGAGATACTTGCTAATCAGTGACCTTCCAAACGAAAACGTAAAACTTTCACGTTCTCAGTGTACATCGCTTTCCCTTTGCACAGTGCATAGGAACTAAACGACATTAGTTCACTTTTACTCTGAATGATTTGTTATTTTTTAATGCCCACTTAATACTAATACGGGTTAAATTTTCGTTACTTTTTGTATAATTTTACCTTTAAAAAATCATTTGTAGTTATTTTACTACCAAAATAAACCAAAAAAAACGAAATTTATAGCAACATAAATTCTTCAAACTCATGAACAATGTTTAAATAGCAGAAATAGCTTTGACATGTTGACCATCGGAGGCATTAAACTAAAGACTGTTAACCCCGAAACCCTTAAAATCCAATTTGTTAGCGTTTACAATTGAAATGCCTACATATTGTTCTGGGACTCTAAAAGTCCGTCAAGCAGGGGTGGCGAAAACTAAGCAGATTCCCTCGTACAATAGATAAATCTACATACTGGTAACGCGTAACACCACCGTGAATTTAAAGTGAATAAATACAAACAGTAATGAGAAATCTTTCAGTCAATTTTAATAACCGCCCAATGGAAGGATCTGAATTGTAAACAAATAGGTCTGCCAACCTCACAGATCTGAATAGATAGTTGGAAATATTCTTCACCGGAAAGAAAAACAATTACTGAAATATATATCTTATCTGGCTATAACATATTAATTAGTGCTAGAGCGTTCACAGAAACACACACATATGTGTGTGTGTATATATATATATATATATATATATATATATACATATATATATATATATATATATATATATATATATATATATATATATATATATATATATATATATATATATAAAATTTTGAACGGACTTCATTTTTTTTTATCTCGTGAATAGGATGATGAACATTTGAAGACATTTTTCGGAAGTCGCGTCATAAGTACGACCTCAATAGCTGATTTCCCTTAAGAGAAATTAACAAAAATTAATGGATCCATTTTTCTAAAAGTGTCAGGAGATGGAAGATACCAAGAACAAACAAACAGGCCTTCCAGTTCCTACAAACAAATAAACAGTTTATTTAAAAGGTTTAAACAGTTAGTGAGAGGAAGGCCTGAATTTATTTATTTTTAAATTAACAGACTTACTTGTATAAGTGATAAATAAAGACTAGAATGTGAGGATGACGTCATCTTGTGGAACAACATAGATCACATTCGTTACTGGATGAAACGAACCCCACAGATTGGGGTTTAAAGAAATAGTACAATTTATTGATGTATTTATCCGTACTGATACGTCGAATCAAAAAATATAAACTACAATATAACAAAAGTTAATAATAAAGTAGTATGATACCATTGTTATTGTATACACGATTCTTTTTCGAATATTACCTGTTATTGGAATGATTTTTTTTTCAGGCTACAGTAAACCCCTTCTTCTAGTAGTCTGATTGTTTTACTTTAAATAAATGAGTCATTAAAGATCTCATGCCCAGCATACATTTCAATATATATATATATATATATATATATATATATATATATATATATATATATATATATATATATAAGCTTAGGAAGAAATAGAAAATTGATGTTGAGATGAGATGACCAGTTTGGGATGATTTCAGGACGTTGGAAATCTGCTTAATTTACTCATCCCCTGCTTGACGGACTTTTAAATTGTTTTAATTTCATTATAAAAGAAAATTACATATTCAAAAAAGTGTAGTAAATCGCTAACACCTAGATAATGGTCCTAGCTGCTAATTTTCCTTTATCTATATATATATATATATATAAAATTGTAACCTCTGTCTGTACATTGATTTTTTTCGCGAAATTTCACGATAACTTTTCGTTTCACATGTCATAGACACCATATCTGCATTTTGTTTCTTTCGTGTTTGTTTGTTTGTTTGTTTGTTACCTTTTCACGCATAAACGGCTGAACCGAATTTTATGAAACTTGGTATGTATATTACTACTAACCCAACATAGACTTTAGGCTATATTAATTTTCTCTGAGACGAACAGGAGTGGGGGTTATAAGGGAAGCCTGAAATTAAAAATAGCGATATTTCATTTTCTATTGGTTTTTCGGTAAATATGCACATAACAAAAGTTGTTTATTTTGTTATTTAGAGTAACTTTTGTTATATACACTTTTGTCGTATACCGAAGTTTAAATGCGTTATACGCTAAAAATTATAGCGGGAGTCAACAATATTATTTGCCAAAAAAGACTCAACCGAACTAAATAAAACTCGGTATGTGTATTAGCAGTGAGGCCTTCATTATAATAAGCCATACCAACATTTCTATGGACGGGCAGGAGTGGGGGTTATAAGGGAAGCCTGAAATTTAAAATAGCGATATTTCGTTTCCTATTGGGTTTTCCGCAAATATAAACATAACAAAAGTTGTTTATTTTGTTATTTGGAGTAACTTTTGATATATACACATTTGTCGTATACCTAAGTATAAATGAGTTATACGTTAAAACTTTAGCGGGCACTAACGACTGAACCGAACTTAAAACTCGGTATGGCAATTAGCATTAATTCTTCCATGATTATAAGTTATATTAAAATTTTTAGGTTCGAACGGGAGGGGGATTAAAAGGAAGGCCTGAAATAAAAATTCACCATATTTACATGTATAAGAGACGGGAAATATAAAAATATCGAAGACTGCGAAGCCTTATCGAACAAATAATTCTATTATTAGCAAATCCACGGCAAAGATGGGTATCAATCCTAAACTCTGGGACGGGTAAATGTCAAAATATTGTGCAATGTAAAGCCTGCTAAAAAATACCATCACCATTCAGCCTCAAATGAATTCCCGGGCGAAGCCGGGTATCTGAGCTAGTATATTATAGAAGTAGAACACCACTCCAGATATCAATTAGGAACAAATATGTATATCTTCTTCTATAGGACTACGTAGGGATGTCTCCGGAAAAGGTGATATTTGCTGCAAACAACTTTTCTTATATCTGTTATAGCTAAGCCGTGTGTACATAGGCTTCTGAATAAGAAAAATAGATTAGTCACGAGCTTTTGAAGAAATCGTCAGCTTGCCATAAACCAGCACGTGGGAAATATCTTAGCTAACCACAACCCCTGTGACGGACTTTCTAACGTTTATAGGAATACTCTGATATTTGTTTTTGTTTCTAATATCTTCATGTTTAAGAATATATTAAACTCATAAGAAACATATCCCTAAAACCTATCCTCAAAAAATGTAAGAGTATAATAGTTTGAGTTGTGCTGCTGAGTTACGGTGAGTGCACGTGTTTCAAAAGACACATCTAGAGAGGGGAGTGAAAGGTGGCCTTGAATTGCACCAGCTAAGGTCGAGGCAGTCTCCGGACCAGGGGGGTATTTCTTTTATTAATATTAGACAGTTGTTTCCATGACATTTTTAGCTGAATGCACTTCAGCAGTTCTTCCCAGTTCAACATGCATTGTTCAACGAGCTCCTTCAAGTTTTATTAGAGAGAAAATGGTAGGTGCAACTAGCGTCCTTTCTAATTTATGCGTGGAGCTTGTGCCGTCAGTGACGTTGTGACAGGACTTAGGGATTTCTGTGGTTACCCTTTGGAGGTGCTGAGCACTTGGGATGGCCAACAATCAATATTGCCAAAGACAGACCTACTGATAGTACCTACTAATAAACAATTAAATTTAAACTTGGCTTATATCTTTTTTAATAACGAATCAATTTATCAGTCAAGGAAAGAGATGTCTGGGAACCAAGAGTGTGTGAATAGATATGTCTTGTTTCTTCTTTTGACCTTCAGCTATTCATTTCAGTCACACACTTTGAAAGTTCATGGTCTTGACAGCTCAGCTGGAGAATCGGAAGACATGATTCTGCTTCCATAAAGAACCGTTCATAAGTAAATAGTTATAAACAATAATAATTTCATAAACTGATAAACTGTGGGTGTTACAGTTACTTCCTTATCCCAAAAGGTGCTTTAAATTGTTATCACCAACTTTAACGAGAACATTTTTAACCTACATAAAGGGACTTTAATTAAACGTATAACAATTTAGTTTCTAGCCTTATTAGGCATTCAATAAAATGCTCATATTCTCTCTTTTTGCTACTCTTCATTCTAATTGTTGAGAAAAAAGTTTTGGGATGGCTAGATTCGTTGTTGCTGTTGCGCTGGCTAGTATGTTATTAGTGAAATAGTGAAAGGATAGACGTGCGTGACAGTCAGTTGCTAAAGGTGCTGATACTCGTGCTGGCTATATCCCTTGTCAGTTGCAAGTATTTCTGCTTTGCAACGGACCTTTCATATTTTTTTTGCTATTTAAAAGCGAGTTAAGATCATAATACTTCGAGTTCAGATTCTGTATTTTTACCTCATCAGAAAAATATATTGATTTTTTTCTCTAATGATCTGAGATTAAGGTTTTATAAATACCAAGTAACATTTTTGAAACCGCCCTCGGTATGTTTATTAGAATGCATAGGTCTATAGATGATTCTTGAAAATATGATTGTTTATCCACTTAGGGTGACATAACAGGGTCGTAAACTATGACCACAGGAGGGAGCACTAAAGTTTGAATGAAAACAGTAACACGCCACGTCACAGAGCCCTCTCATAACGATGGTCTTTTTAGGTGAACCATATTTCTACGGAACACTTTGACCAGTTTGACTGTGCTAATATACCAAATACGAAATTTAGAATTCATTCAATATGTTGGAAACACCATGGAGAAGGAAATATTTCAATTAATTAACGGGAACTTATGTTCCTTGTATTTAAAAGAAAGTTCTACTCGCATATTAGACTACAAGGAAATTAAATACTTTCTTAAATTTTAGATGGTAGGATTCCCTTACAATTTTTAGCAGATTTTCCTTAAGGGGGAAATCAGCTATTGAGGTCGTACTCATGCGATTTTCGAAAAATTTCCTCAAATGCACAACGATCTATCAATCCTACATACTATATAAAAAAGTATTAGGTCCGCTTCAAATTGTGTATGTGTGTGTGTGTGTGTGTGTGTGTGTCTGTGTGTGTGTGTGTGTGTGTGTGTGTGTGTGTGTGTGTGTATATATATATATATATATATATATATATATATATATATATATATATATATATATATATATACTTGTCTGTTACCCCTCGTTCGAATTTTTTGTTTTATCGTTACCAAACTCGATTTAAACCAAAACTCGATGCCAAAATAAAGATCAAACTTGAAAGCTGTAAACAAGGAAGTACGAATATTTGCTTGATGCTTGAGTATCAAAAAATGCAAATAAAAACAAATGTCGGCCATCAATAGTTTAAAGAGATTAGTTCAATAACATTTCAAGATATCTCGGTTAATATTCATGACAGAGTAAATATGTATATATCAACATTCATAGATGATTTCATTTTCAATACGATTCGTTATAAACATTTTTTATAACGAAGATATTTCGAATTTTCAAAATCCCCCTCTAAACACGCACTCCTCCTGGTCCGATTTTTGACGTTAACGAACTTCATCTTTATTTTAGACGCACGCACACACACACACACACACACACACACACAAACGTGTGTGTGTATATATATTATTTTGAACGGACCTCATTTTCGTCACTTCCTAGATTTAAGGAAATGTTTCGAAAATCGCGCTGAGTACAACCTCAAGAGTTGATTTCCCTTAAGGTTAAAACTTGATTTATGTTTCATATTTAGTGCTATATAACCTTAATATGAACATCCTTAGAAGTGGGTTTTAAAGAAAAATGTGTGTACAATTGCAGTACATTACTTCGTTTAGTTATATAACATTTTTCTATCCAAAATAAAGTAAATTTGGATTTTACTCCTTATATAAACCCCCATTCCTCCGAGTATAACTTAATCATTAACGAACTTAGCCTTCAATTCCACATAAAACTGTTACGTAATGAGCATGGCATCAATCAAATAAAAGCTGAGAACTCAAGAGCACAGAACGTTCATTTATCAGCTCATTATGCATATTTATCCTCTTGTCGCCCGTAGTAAATGCCCCATGAAAACAGCGCTTGGTGTTAAAACTGAGACTAGAGCGTTTCTGGATGTATTGGCACATTGATAACTTCAGATGAGTAAAACTAGAGGTCAAATAGCGTCATCAGTGTGTCATTCCAGAAACGTGGAAAATCTGTTTATATTATGCATCCTCTTGGGAGCTGGACTGCTATGGTATTTCTTGAATATTATATAAAACCAACAATATTGCAACTCATGAATCAACTGTTTAAATGAACAATATTCTGATATTAAATCCAGCCTTGTGACCAGATTAAATGTAGTTCACTCTATAGACCTCAATCAGAGTCTGAGGACCTAGGTAGGTGGGATTTTATGACCATTTGAAAGCATGAAACACCTATTGAATGTCTACGCTAAACCTTATAGCCATTCCCATGAACAAGAACCACAGCATAAGGAGCCACAATGTTACAAGAATATTTAGTGGTTTTAGGTTGCCTTGTACATAAGACTATCCCACAATTTGTTGAAGAGAGATTCCACTCGAGGCAAGTTGGTCATATTATGTCGGAAGTATTGTGTTATGCATTAAAGTAATTAGTGAGGTATTTAAGACAAAAATTATTTAACTTTTTATGATATCACCTGTTATTTTTATTGTTTTTTCTCCATTTCTTCTTTCATTAGTTTATTCATGGTGAAGGGGAAGGGGGGGGGGCTGCTATGGTCGTACTGTTTAAGTATAGTTGTAGGTCTGTTTAATATCAATAGATTTTCCTGTTTCGTTCCAATTTGATTTGCCTAAAATAGCTGAATTGACCCAATAATACTTACTTGAAGGTAATTAGATGTATTTAGGTAAAACAACTACGGAATGACAACCTGCCAATATTATTTAGGCTGCAGAAAAGAAAGTTGTTTACTATGCTGACAACTATAGACCTTCAAGTGTATAGAGTTAGGGGATACGTTAGTTTAAATAAACATGACGGAGTTTATTAAGTACACTGCGAGATTCATGATGCATTTTCAACTTTACATATTTTGGAGGAAATTCACTAATAAGAATGTAACACAAACAATTTAAAATTGATGTGAATGAAACTACGATTAAACTATTTTATTTAAACTGCGCTGAAATATAGGTAGACATTAAAAAAATAATAATAATAGGTAAAATAAAATAATGGTAAAAAATGTATCAAAATTTTTAGTGCAATGCCTATTATTGGGCTACCTTCAGTTAATAAAGTACGTAAAGGTATATGCAAGACTTTCAGAGACATATACTAACTGACTGTAGGCACCGCAATTACTTACAGATACCACATAATTTACAGGAACTACTGACAAAGGGGAGTCCATAGATACTATTCATAAACATTTAAAGACTATACACATCTATTCACAAAATCTGATATATTTTTAATTTGCTTTACATTTTTATTTTTACAACATTTTTGGATGCAAAAATAAACATTTTATCTAAACCTCAATTTTTTGTTTTCAAGTTTTCACTCACTCGAGGGTGTATTAGGAAGGTACAGAGTTTTATGTAAATAGTCACCCGTAACAACTTATATTTTATCTAAACCTTAATAATTTTAAATTTCTTTTATTCATTTCATATACCAATTTTATTTTAATTATTGATTTACTTATTTATTTATTGAATATTTAAATATTTTATTAATGATTTCCCTATTGTCCAATGCCAATAGTTTCGATTTTCAGTTTTGTACCTAGATTTGAATTTTAGCAGATTTCCCTTAGGGGAAATCAGCTATTTTATTTATTTGTCCCCTTGTTCATTTATTTTGTTGTTTTTTGCGTTACATTTTTATTTTCATTCTTGTTTTTTGAGTTCCATTTGGTTTTTGAGTTCCATTTCCGTTTTTGAGTTCCATTTCCGTTTTTGAGTTCCAGTTCCGTTTTTGAGCTTCATTCAGTTTTTGTTTTTAATTATGCCTTTTGTGTTCTATTTCTTTTTTTGATTTCCAGTTCTGTTTTGTGTTGCATTTCTATTTCTTTCCCATTTCTGTTTTGATTACATTTCTGGTTTTCATGTTTTCTCTCTGTTTTGTGATCCTTTTATGTTTTATGTTCCTTTTGTGTTCTATGTTCCTTTTCTGGTTTGTGTTCCTTTTACGTGTTATGTTCCTCATAGGTTTTGTTTACCTTTTTCTGTTTTGTGTTCCATTTCTGTTTTGTTTAATTTTTTTTGTATTGTTTTGTTTTGTTTTGTTTTTTAAGTTACGAAGCTTTTGTTTAGAGCAACATCGCCAAAGCTGCGAAGCTCCAATAAATAAATATTTATTGATCAGTAGACTTTTGACGTGATTACATCTATGTTCTTACCATAAGACTGGAATAAGTAATGAATGACCGATCCTTAGTCTCGATACTAATCATCTCTTGGCCAGATTTCAAGAGCAGTATTGCACACTGATTGTGTTCTTCATTTCTCTTAGACGTTATTACCAAGCAGAGGGGAGATCTGATCGAGTAAGGAAGAACCTGGGACAATTCAAGGCTCGCCCCACTAGGACGAACAAAGATGACATAGGTTCCGTTGTACCGCCCTGTTCCCCTTAGTAAACATCTATAACCTTCCTGCAAGGACAACTCTGTGCTGTTCTAACATTCTATACACCTACAATTGATTCGTTATCAGTAAACATGCGTGTGATGAAAAGTAATTCACAAGCCCTATTCTTTCATTAGTTGACGAACGAAAAACTACTTTACACCAGAAAACAAAACTAAAAGAGGAAAATTGATCATATTTGGATTTAAAAAAATATGAGAACTGTTTTTAATAGATTTACGAGGGCTTAGGTTAACCATGTGAGTTATAGATTTGGTCCTAATAAAGATCTTGAATGAGATATGGAGGAAAAACGAAGGACACAGTCACATTTCGACGATACAAATAAATATGGTAAAACCTACAGTCGTGGGTTACGAAGTGGGCAATAGGGATCAATAATTTATAATTATATAATTTATTGACAAACACACTAAATAAAAGTCCGCCACGCAGGGGCTGCGTAAACTAAGCAGATTTCCCACGTGAAGTTATACAATAGAGAAATTTCAGAATAGAGAGTCGAACAGTTACGGGAACGGCCCGAACTAGTTCTTGACGGAAACTCACGACTAGATCCGAAGTTAGCCGATCTCATCTGAGAAGCTGAAAACAGAAAAATGCAAATATCTCGGTTAATATTCAAGATACAGAATAAATGTATATAACATTATGTATAGTAAATTTAATTTGCAATAAGATTGATTCTATATAATTTTTCGATCCGACTATAGTAACGGAGATATTTCGAATTTTCGAAAATCCTCCCCTCTAAACCCCCCCTCCCACTGGTCCGATTTCAGCCATTAACGAACTTGATCTTTATTTTTACATAAAACGTTTAAATATCGAGTTTGGTAACGATCAAACGAAAATTGCGACCGCTAGAGCATTAACAGGCTAATACACCTCTATCTTTATATATATAATTCTAGCGTACGTTTGTATGTCACTGAACTCCTAGACGGCTGGACCGATTTGATTGAATTTTTAAATACGCTTTCGGGTGACGCCCCGGATGGTTTAGCGCCGCAGATCGGCCCGGCAGATGGAGCAGGTCACCGGTCGAAGGGCGAAGGGTGAGGTTATTGGAAATGTAATGAATTGTTAACATGTTTATCTAATGTATGTCCTTAGAGTTTAAGTATGTCATCTCAATAAAGATGTTTTCAGCTGCGAGAGGTTTTCACTTTCAGACATTGTTATTTATTGTCCAAATTTATTTTAATTTGATTTGAATGTTGCAATTACTTTCTTTTCTTTATTTATATTTATGTATTTCCATTATTATTGTTGAGTGTTATGATTTATTTCAATTATTGCTCTACAACTGTTTGTTTTTAAGGACGTGTAGTGCGCATTATACCAGATAATCATAGAACTAAAACGTCTACTTTTCATTCTCTAATTTTTCCTTTTCTTTTTGCGTATTAAGTTTTCGTGATATTTTATTTACTATTTGTTTTTAGGCACATAACAAATGTTGTTTTTTGCATTATTAAAAAAAGATTTTTTTTAAACATAATATTCTTAAATTTAATATCCTAATAGCTTGATGTATCATGCAGGACAACGTCTGCCGGGTCCGCTAGTATATATATATATATATATATATATATATATATATATATATATATATATATATATATATATATATATATATATATATATATAATTTTGAACGGACATCATTTTCGTCATCTCCTGGGTAGGACCGATGGACATTTGAAGAAATTTTTCGGATCTCGCGTCATGAGTATGACCTCAATAGCTGATTTCCCATAAGGGAAATCTGCTAAAATCCTTAGCCCCATCCTGGCTAGAAAAGGATGGTAACCTATAGATAGCCCGTCCCAATTAGCCAAAGTAGCATAAAAGTGAGCATAAACAAATACCAACGTGGCAATCGATTTAAAACATAGAACTTTCGACAGAACTATTGCAAATTAGAGGTCATTTAGAAATGTCTTCCAATGCTCTTCCTTTAATAAATAAAATAGTACTGCAAATTCCAAAGATAAAAAGTATGAAAATAAAACGTACATAAGTGCGCCCAAAATCCCAGAAAATGATCATATAGTATACGTAATATGAGCAGTCGAAGGTATTATCAACATATTCAAGAAACTTTTTAACTCTACTTAAGCTAACCTAAAAAACAAAACTACCTCTTAAAATAAAATATTTATTTATTTATTAACGTCCACGTAATGCAACCATTACTGGGACGGGTTATCTACAGGTTACCACCCTTTTCTAAGCTGGGTGGGACTAAGTATTTTATTTAGTGATTTCGTCACTAAATAAACTCCTATTTGCCCTCTAACTGAGTAAATGAACTCGTCACTCTAGGTTTACCATGTGAGATTACAACCAACGCTTTCACTGGCTAGTCTGAGGCCGATAAAATAAAATATTTATAATTATAAAAATAACAAACTTAAATATGGTAATGCAAATGCGGCTATCACCTGCCAGTGGCATTTAACTCTCAAATACAAGAACCTAACACAAAAAGTCAGTCACGCAGAAGCTGCCACACATCATGACACAATGATGATCTCCTTTCACTATGTATTCTTTATTTTTAAGTAAAAATTGATTTTACTGAAAGCTAAAAACAAGAAAGTAATAATTATTATCGCGTAATATTTGAGTTAAAATGTATAGAACAAAATTGTAATAATAATATAAACTTGTCAATAACATTTTTCGACACAACTCATAATAAAGGAAATATTTAGAATTTGCGAATTGCCACCCTCCTATTAACCCCCCCCCCCCGGCTGCTTCCCTCTCTGGATAGGTTTTAGTAATTAACAAACTTCATCTTTAGTTTTAAATAAAATATTTAAATATCAAGTTTGGCAACGATTAGCAACAATAAAAACTGCGATCGCTAGAGGGTTAACAGACAAATACACAAATATATATATATAGTTTTGAATATACCTCATTTTCATCATCTCCCGGGGGTAGGATCGATGGACATTTGAAAACATTTTTTTTTCCTTAGAGAAACTCTACTATGAAAAACAGAATACACTGAGCCAACTTGGCATGAACCTCGTCATTCGCAAAATCATAATTATAAACAAGTTCCTTTCAATAGGAGGAGGCTCTAACGGATTATAAATCCGAAAATACTGTATCAATAGCGACTGTAGGGAAATTCAATAAAATTAAATTAGATTCCCTTACTAAGACCATATGAGAGCGATAAGCAAGTTAATTTTTAAATATTATAGGGGTCGGAATAAGATTTTTCGCTTCTTTGTTTGATGACATGAAGATGAAAGAAAGGTCACAATGAATTTTCTTCAGATCCGTCGGGGTCATTACGTACGTCCGGGCAATTCTGTGGAATTGTCAAATATAAGGAATCCGAAACATTGGGAGAAGAAAATTCTATGAAAAATATTAAGAATAAAGATCGACCGCATTACATCAATCGATCTACACTCAATATTAAGCACGAGTTCAGAGAGCCATCAGATACAACGGAGTAAATAGTGGCAGGGAACTTCCTTGTCACCACAAATAAAAAAGTCCGTCACGCAGGGGCTGCGTAAACTAAGCAGATTTCCCACGTGAAGTTTTACAATAGAGAAATCTGCCTAATAACAACTGTAATAGAAAGAAACCTCTAAACCTAAAACATTATTTAGGGCGTAATAACCCAGTAGTTTCTAGCCCCGAAAAACAGTTGACCTAACCTCTACACCTATTCACGAGGGACGGATAGTTATGGAAAAGGCCGCCAGAGCTCTCGGCGGAAAGTCCGAACATAGCCTACTGGTACCACACGCAGAATACAAATGCAAATATCTCGGTTAATATTCAAGATACAGAATACATGTATAGAACAATATTTATAGTAAATTTAATTTGCAATAAGATTGATTCTGTACAATTTTTCGATCCGATGAATAGTAACGGAGATATTTCGAATTTTCGGAAATCCTCCCCTCTAAACCCCCCCTCCCCGTGGTCCGATTTCAGCCGTTAACGAACTTGATCTTTCTTTTGACATAAAACGGCTAAATATCGAGTTTGGTAACGATCAAACAAAAATTGCGACCGCTAGAGCGGTAACAGACAAATATATAGATAGATAGATAGATAGATAGATAGATAGATAGATAGATATATATATATATAGATATATATATACAGTTTTGAACGGACCTCATTTTCGTCATCTACTAGGTAGGATCGATGGACATTTGAAGAAAAATTTCGAAAATTCCGTCATGAGTACAACCTCAATAGCTGATTTCCCTTAAGGGAAATCTGCTAAAATTATTGTTATGTATTAACTCCTACTCTGTGCTCCTAAGGCTAAGTGGAACGGGTTATATACAGGTTACCAACATTTTCTAGACATGGTAGGACTAAGGGAGTTCGTTAATACATGAATTCGTATTTCCTAGACAGAATTGGATCCACCACTCTAGATTTATCAAGTGAGATTAAAAGTCTTACTCCAAAACTCAAATTGCAAACCTGAATCCCTATATTGAATTTTAATTTTAAAAAAATAATTCATAGACAATTTAAATGTGGCTATATAACGGGTTCACATAGTTAACCTCAGCTCCCAAAATATACAAAGTCCGTAATAAGGCACAGCTGATCATATTTCATTTAAAATTCATTCATATAGAATGAAGAAAATAAAACGGAGTTGAAAAAGTATGATGCCCCTCGATAAGATAAAGTGCGATAAAAACAGAGAAGGGCGGATAGAATGTATCGCCAGGAGAAGAATCTGATTTTACAGGTTACAGTGGAAGTGGAGCCATTTATTTCATCTACCTACATAAGAAGTCACTTCCACTTGCCAGAATACCAACTCAGAAAAGTCAGATTTTGATCCTTCAGCTGATATTTAGAACTTCAGTCAGCAGAAAATGCTAAGCTGCCAGCTGTGACGCAAAGTGGACACTTCATCCAACCCAGAGAAGTTATGAACCAGTGAAAGGTTGCAAAACAACGTTTTGCAAGGGGAGAGAATGTCGGGAATGGGCGTGAATGTTGAACATCATATGTATTATGCATTTTTGTAACCTCCTAATTTTATATTTGATAGAAGCGGTTCATCACTTCACTCATATTCAACTCACTCTATGATACTCATCCCCATCAAGAATATAAATTAATGGAAATTAATTTCATCTTAATTGCATAGAGGTCCAGGCAGCCCTCCAAACTATTTTTCTAACTCTCTGTGCACACCAGTCTCGTTTATCTCCTCCTAGCTATCTATCACAACCTTACTACACTCCATGATTCCACAGATATTAACACTATTCCAGACAATTATAATATATTATAAATATGCATTTTACATATTTAAAAATATAAATATATTTAATTACGTCCACTTTATCCGTCCACAGTTAATTGGGACAGGTTATAAACTGATTTCAGCCCTTTTCTAACCAGAGTGGTTATAAGAATTGTATTTGTATTCATTAAGAAATATCATTATTTCTACTCTATAGGTTAATTATTTATTTCCAAAATTTTGTTTACTTTTTTTTACGGTTTCTAGACTCCTATATCTGTTTGCGATATAAATATTTTTTAATCAATTTTAAAATTTTAATCATCTCTCGATCCATACCTTTGGGGCTCAGGTTAGCCGTCCATACCTTTAATCTCACCTGGTAAATCTAGAGTGTCGAGTTCAAGTCCCGCCTGAACAATAGGAATTTATTTAGTGACGAATGCATTAATTAAAATCCTTAGTCCCACCCTGGCCAGAAAAGGGTGGTAACCTGTAGATAACCCGCCCCAATTATCCACAGAAGAAAAAGCCTATTATGAATAAAATATTATTACTGAAATTCAAATTCTTAGCGCTACAAATGAAATACATATAAAAGATCAGAAGGGTAGACCCTTCTGCTGAAGTGCCAACTTAGTATCAAGAAATTTCACATTCGTTATTGGCATATGTACACTATTATGACCACAAAAGTGACCCGATGGGGTTTACTTGTAGACTTGTAGACCGACCAAAAAGTGGTAAATAGCCCATCGGCATCCTGGAAAATGGACTGAAAAATAAGTAGTTCGGCAATACTTCATAAAATGATGGACGAAGACGAATGAATAATTTTAATAGGGAGGGGGAATACTACAATCTATCAAATTAAAATTAATTTAAAATTTTGCGACAAATATTCAGAATATATTAAAATCCACCAGTTAACTTGATCAATTAACAAACTAAATAATGAAATTAAAATTTTATTATATATTCATTAATGAGCGACATGAATGGTGATTGATAAATGATATCTTAAATATTTAATAATTCAAAGTGTTCATGTTAATAGATACTTTATAGATAGATAGTGAACACTGAGATTTGCCAACAAATAGAAATATAGTTTTAGGAGCATTATGGAATAGGGATATAGGGAAATAACTATTAATATTTCAAAATATCAAGAACGTACGTGGAGCACAACAATTCGAATTATTATAATATTTTTAAGCAATAAATATTAAGACTTATATTAAAGTTGTATTTTTAAAACAATGTATCATCCATTGCGCTACCTAAAACTAAGCACGAACTTAGTCTCTATGTTTAGTGTTGAGTAAGGCCAGTATAGAAGAATACAATAGAATCTAAGGAAGGAAAACAAAAAGAACAATTAAGAAATGTTAACTGTTATAAGTAAGAAAGGTTACCTCGATATTGCCGAACGTCTGAAATGCAGTAAAGACAAACATAAAGGCAACGCCAAGGTGGATGACGTTGAAGAGCCTCCTGTCCATTCTGGAATCGTGTCTAGAGAAGGCCAGTTTGAAACGAGAATAATGCGGCTACAAACGAGCCTGCGGAGCTAACTGAATGAAACTTATATGAAGAGGCGAACGGGCGAAACCCCACTCCTTTCTGATGAACTAGCGCATGCGCAGAAGTGGAAATTCCTTATCACTACCTTCTAGATGAGACTGATAACCCGCCTTAGCGAGTGGTTTGAATGTATTGACAGCTACTGTTTGAAATTTCGAGTTTAAGCAAATATGTTTGATTCTTATTTATTCAATGATTTACTACCTCTTCCCTTTTAGGCCAACGGTAGAACTACGCCACAGCATTCATTCAACTAACCGTTCAGACTCCATATCTTTTAAATTAATATCTTAAATCATTCAATTTCTTTAAATCTTCTTTTTTCTTTTTCCAACGTCCAGATTATAGAAGTAAGACAAATCTTGGAGGGTTGTCTAGTGGTAGGCGCCATTGTCAAGTAGGGAGGTGCTAAGCATTTTAGTTGACGCGAATGTCCACAAACGCTTGTTCCTAGGATGCTGGGTGGTAAAAGAACTAATCTTCATGTAAGATAAACAGGAAGGAGGATATGGTAGGAACATGAACATGGAAATTCATTGTTGAATATGTGGATGAAGAAACAAAACATGCCATTCTCCTCAAAGCATTTATTAGGACTGAGCGTTTGACGTTCAACGGGTTTTTTTTTGTGTCTTCAGGCTCTGTAAATGCACCACACCTAACAAACGTTTTGTGGAGGTTGCCAAAGTCTTGTTTATCATCGACATATTCATTAATGAATTTCCATTTTCATGACCGAAAGCTGTTAATTATTATTATTTATTAACGTCCATTTTTTGCAACTTATAGCTGATAACACTTACCTTTTAATAAAATTGGTTGTACTAAACCCCTATTTATTCTAATAAGCTTAATCTTTTTGACCCACTGGCAGCATTGCTTCATTATTACGAAATTTCTTTTTAATGAATGTCCATTTTATGCAACTAAGGCTGTTCTGTACATTGTTGCCTACAGGCTTCCATTCTATTCTACTAAGTGTAGAAGCCTATTTAAGAAAACAATAAGAATTTTCGAACGACGATTCAAGATTAAATACTACATATTTACTATTATTTTATATTTTTACTATGGACCTTTCCTATGTTAGATACATTCAAATATGTTTTATGTAACGTCATAAATTACTCTTCTTATACTATATTGCTATAGACCTTAATTTGAAGTAGATCCTTACCGTACTCAATATTTAACTGATTCATATAAAACGTAAGATAAAATTCGTTTACAGCCGCAATCGTACTGAGAGGAGTGGGGTTTAGAAGCGGGTAAAACGATATTTTGGAAATATCTTCGGTATTCTGAGTCGAATTGAGAAATGTTATAGCATCAATCTTGTTAAACATTTAATGGCCTATAAGTGTTGTTCTATACATTTTTTAAGCTAACTCGAAAATTTTGTTAAAAATGTTCAGCCTTGAGTTAAACCCCCATTCCTACTCATACGATATCTTTTATAGTAACTATATGTCTAAGTATATCATATCCTGTAGAGCTTAGATAAATAGATACCTTATGGCTTTCCCTCCTGCATTAAGGGAGGACACTGCGGTCCTTGAGGTCCTATTGTGCAAGCCTTAAATCTCTTTTCAGGATGGCTTTATATTCCTTATACAGTCAAGATATTTCTTACCTATGGCTTCTTTTTTAATTGACTCACCTGAGTCTTAAATTCTGCAGCATTCCGCATTCAAGCACAATGTGGTTAGGAGTCTCCTCCTTTTCTCCGTAGCACCTACATTTGGTGTTTCACTGAGTTTGACGTTAAACATGTGTCTATTCATCTTCCAGTGCGCCGAGATCACTCCCACTACATTTCTGAGTTCCTTCCTCGGCAGTCTGAGGTAAATTCCCCTGTTTCTGCTCTCCTCAAACCCGACAAGTGCCTTCGTATGTGTAACTTTGTGCCTGGTGTCCAGGTGCCTAGTTTAATGTCACACTTTTGTTGACCCCTGTACAGCTTAAAACTTCAAATCGTGTTTCCATTGAAATTTTATCGCCTACGATAGAAAATTGTAAACGAATTTGAGCTAAAAAGAACGTATCATTCCAGCACATGCTTAGTTTACGCATCGCCGTGGCATTCCGTTATCCCCTTTCAATGAATAAATTAAACAGAAAGGACAGCATGGTGACAGAGGACAGCATTATCTTACACCTTTCTTAATTCTAGTTCCCCTTTCAATCATTTATAATGTTTTGTTGACTTAGTATTTTGCCAAAGTTCCAAATTAATCTTGTTTTTCCAATTTCTTACGTTTTTCCCAATGCAGCCAAACATCATTTTCCAGTTACTGGTACCCAACAAAACCAGTTTTTAAATCTTATAATGTAACTACCGTTTTCAAGTTATGGCTCTCCAGAATAACATTTGGAGTAAAAATGGTTTCTCTTGTTCCACCCACGGATCGAAACATAAATTAGTTTTCATCCGGCTATTGATCCATTTTGTTTCTTAAGCAAATTTTATTAGCCTTATTAGTATTTTAGATGCGCAGGACAGAAGAGGAATTGTTCAATAATTATTACAATGCATTGAGTATCCGAAATATAGTCATTCCTTGTACCCTACTTGTAGCAAATATCTGGAAATCGTTCTAACATTTCGAAATAGTCATATCTACAGTGCCTAATAGCTATGCTGATTCTGGAGCAATGACGACGGTATTTGTCCTAGCTCCCCATTTCTGTTGTTTTCCTAAGGAAATTAACCAATTGCTACTACTAAGAAACAAGGTTACAAAATGATTTGATCTACATACTTGTAATTCCCCTTCTTTGCCCTTAATACTGTAAATGAAGAATCTCTCCTCACGATAACATGGTCAATGTTATTCTAGTATTATCCTTACTAATAGAAGTATTAGTGATTACAGAGGGTCTGCTTAAATAATAGTAAATATTCAAAAAATACATTCAATTTTGAGCCAATACTATTAAAACTGTAGATACATATATATTTACATATTTATAGATATAGTTTTATATATATATATATATATATGCATACATATATATAAAACTATCCCTCCTTGGTACTTAATCGTGCTGCATATAATGGACCCTCGTATAGCGGGTCCAAAGTTCCAAATTAAGATGTTCCATGAGTGTCCCCATAACAAGAGAAATGGAAAGCAGCTGCATTAACCGACAAAAAAAAATGGAATGTTTCCTAAACCAATCGAGCCGTTTCTGACTAATTTTGGGCCGCCAAAAACGAATATGGCAATGAGTTTTTTATTAGCTACCGTTTTCAAGAAATATAATTCGTAGACATTAATACATAATGGGATGTTTCTTATTTTTCAAACTAAAGTTATGGCGAGAACACTTCTGTTACTATAATTATTGCATACTATTGCGTTCAGTATTGTCTATATTATAATCTACTTGTGTATTCCATTCATAAAATAAGAGTATCTTCCACTATATCAAGTAGTGGTAACTTCATTGGCAGGCCACTTGTGCACTAAATCCAGGGAGATGATCCAGAAGTAGCCTGCCAGCATTCATTATTTCCAACGGCCCTTATATCTCTGTTCCATTGAAGTAATGTCTTGGTTCCCATACTTGTCATGCTGATCACTAACCGCTCCACAGTTTTGGGAAAAATATGCAAGTGGGAGTGAAGAATATGCAATTTCGAGGACATACTACAATCCAGAACACAGTATTTTTCAAGGAGCTCTTTGACCAACTGCGAATAGTTACTGCCTCTCCTGTCGCAAAGAAATTCGTGCAGCTCTTTTTTTAATTCTTCACAAGCTCCCTTCACTTTTCCCTCCATTATGTTACCAAAGTTGGAATCTTTAAATATTTGGCGAATTTTAGGTTCAAACGAAAATTGCTTAAAAGACCTTAGCATCACTCAGTCTTAGGAATTTTCCTCTCCATTACTTAAAAGCTTCACTTTCTTGATACATTACTTTTACAGAGTTCTTCATGGATCCCAGTTTGATGTGTAAGGGAAGTATAAGTACAATTTTAGAATCTGCCAAAGGTCTATTCAGAACAGTTTTCTCACTAGGCCTGAGATTTCTTGCAGGCTATTCAACGTTATTGTAATGAGAATTCCTATCTCGACTATTCCACATACATAAAAAACAGGAGTGCTTGGTGTATCCCAATTGCCCATCCCAGGAGTAAAGCAATAACTTTAAAATCGCCACAAATTTGCCATTTATGGTCAGCATATTTAATGGATTCGAGAAATGGTTTTATATTTTCATAGTTCTCCTTCTTGTGAACTGCAAGACCAACTGGAAAAGATAAATGAATGTTATCATTATGCAGCGTCACAGCTCTTTAACTAAATTTTGAAGATTGTGTAAATAGACTCCATTCAGTTTGGGTCATTAGGCAAACTCATATATTCCATCAGTCCGTTAATATTAGTGCAAGGTAATATGAGGTTATTTCTTCATACAACTATTTTTTTCTTCTTTCGAAGAAAGGAAGCAGGTCTCTCTGACGATTCGTGTACTCAGTAACGTTGACACCTGGTTGAAGGAGATGCCATTGCTGAAGTATGGATGCCAAAGCCCTTGTTTAGTCTTTAAGGCTCCCCCTAATTATCATCCAAAATTATTTTATTTCCTCCGATATTTTGTTACTGAAATAACTATGTGCTATCTACAACTATTAAAAGTTACTTGGCAATGTCATTATTACAAAAGACAATTTGTGTTTAAAGCCAATATGATTGTTTAAAGTATTATTCAGGAAGCATCAACAATGATTTCCCGGGCACCGACGGGTATCTTAGCTAGTATATATATATATATATATATATATATATATATATATATATATATATATATAATTTTGAATGGACCTCATCTCAGTCTACTTCTATGTAGGCCATATGGACGATTGATGAAAATTTTAGAAAATCCCGTCATGACTTTCCAATGTGTTCAACAGATTCCTCTTAAAGGAACTCAGCTTTTGAGGTTATACACTCATGACAAAATTTTCGAAAAATTTCTTCAGATACCTAACGATCCTACCAAGCAAACGTCAAAAATGAGGTCCGTTCAACATTATATATGTGTATATATATATATATATATATATATATATATATATATATATATATATATATCTGTTGCCGCTCTAGCGGTAGCAATTTTTATTTCAATGGGGTATTTAAATTCAGCAGATTTCTACGTCAAATTTTACAATAGATAAATCTGCATACTGATAACACTTAACACCACCGTGAATATTAAGTGAATAAATACAAATTATTCAGGCAATCTAAAATGTTATTATCTTGCAAATATCTCTCTAGAATAGGAAGTGTCTGAATTGTAAAAAAAATAGGTCAGCCAACCTCTCAGAGCTGAATAGATAGATAGAAATATTCTTGATGGGAAAGAATAACAATTACAGAAAATCATATATTAATTTTATTGAAAACTATTAATTATATCTAGTACTGTTATTTATAATGAATAAGAAATAATCTCAATCACTCTAATTTTAGTAAGCTAAGAACAAAAGTTGGAGGGGGGGGGCATAAGAACGTATTTGCATGTATTTCATCTAGAAAAGATTTTTTGAACGCAATATTTGGAATTTCAGATTGAAATAAGACAAGTCATGATATATTGGCGTATTCTTAACATGGGATGATTGAAAATGGGGTTTAACTGAAGGCTAAAATCTATAAAATACAAATATTGAAGATAGAGGAAAGATGGTCGTAAAATGTTATAGAATCAATTTTATTACAAATTTAATGTGCTGTAAATGTTGTTATATAAATATTTTTCCTATCATTAACCACCACTCCTACTCTTGTCATATTACCAGTAAGCTGTAGTTCGTGAATCATATTATTCTAAGTGTAAACACTAAATATTGTTTTCAATGAACACAGTCGATACTCAATATCATATTTGTTATTGGCTGAAATTGGACCTGAAATAGTGGAGGTTTAGAGGGGGGAAATCGAACATTCCAAATATTTTGGTTATTATAAGTCGGATCGTAAAATGTTACAGAAGCAATCTTGTTAAACTATTGAGGTTCTCCAATTATTGTTCTACGTATTTTTTTCGAAACTCAAGTATTAACCGAGTTATTCGGACTTTCTTGTTTTCTGCCGTCAGTGAGCCCTCCCCCCCCCCACCCCCCAGTCAGTGAGTTTGGTGTGAAATCCCAGCACGTGGGAAATCTGCTTAGTTTACGCAGCTCCTGTGTGACGGACTTTTTATTTTGGCAACCCCTTTGCGCGGACAGAACAGTATCCCGTAACAGGCCTAAAACATAACAGGAGTGAAAACTGCTAGGCAAGGTACGCTAGTGGCAGCTTCTACTAAATAAAACTTAGCTTTGCTACATAAAGAAAAAATATGGAGAGAAATATTTGAGCTCCAGGCTATAGAGATTCGCTGGAGGGAGAGTAAAATGAACGGTGTGGGTGGTACTAACCTTCTTCAATGGATGGAGTGATAGCAACAACTAGCCAAGTAATTGGCCAGCACAACAGACCTAACCAGCCAATAATGTTGAGACAGAGGGGACCAGATTCATTATAAGGAATAGCAATAACATACCCAGCGATGCTTCTTCCAACCCTTTCTTTATCTCCTCCATCCATGTCTCCAAGGAAATTAAATCTATCAGCAGCAATAATAAACTTCGAACACCTCCGTTTATCAACCAACCTATCCCTTCCCATCAAACTCCTTGTATATAAAACTAAACACATAATAACCTACCCTCGTTTATGGCTCCCTTCTTCTGGCGCTTAGTAACGTCCTCTCCAAAACTCCAATTCTTCAGAGTAAAATCATCCAAGGAAGCTTTTAGTATTCTCCATTCCGCAACAAAAGATTCTACTTCATCTACGAAATCTTCCAACCCAACTATTCACCTGAGCATTTGTGAGTGCCAAATCAGGGGGAGGGGGAGATGAGGACATTTAGAAGAAGAATTTAAGAAAACAAATCAAAGAAGTAGGTCTCATAATATACACTGCTAAACCAGGATATGCACGCTCATTCTTTTATATTTATGGAACAACTTTTCTAAATGAAAACATTTTGCACCAGTTTGGAACGATTCTTGTTGCTTCTCTTCTGGCCATGAAAGTGACCAAAACCATTTCACGACTACTATGAGGGGACTAGAAAACTGTGCATAAATTTGTATCAATGGTACGTACTACATCCCAGTGACTGTTCACAACATTTTGATGTACAGAGCAGATATAATTAAAAAATCAATAATACCAGTAGGGCAAATGCCCGAGGGAGCATCGGGAACAAAAAATAAAGAGATTGGGACATGCCGTGAAAACCTCAAGACACAGAACTTTGGATTTATTTAAATGCTAGCTCAGATACCCGGCTTCGCCCGGGAATTGATTTGAGACTGAATGGTGATGGTATTTTTTTGGCAAGGCTATACATTGCACAATATTTTGACATTTACCCGTCCCAATGTTTAGGGTTAATACCCGTTGTTGGCATTAATTTTTTCAGGTGAGGTACCTCATAGTTCAAATTGGAATGAATTATTGAGCATATCAATATTTCTACGCAAATTACTTGCTCCACACATTGTTCCTGGAGAAATGTATAAAAAAAAAAAAAAAAAAAAAAAAATAATCAAAAAAACAAAGTAAACAACTTTTGTTATATGCATGTTTGTCCAAAAACAAATAGACAATGAAATATCGCGAATTTTTATTTCAGGCCTCCCTTATAACCCCCACTCCCGTTCTAACCTAAACATTTTAATATAGCTTATAATCATGGAAGAATTAATGCTAATTGACATACCGTGTTTTGTTAAGTTCGGTTCAATCGTTAGCGCCCAATAAAATAGTTGACTCCCGCTTTAGTTTATAGTGTATATCTCGTTTATACATTGTTAAAAGACAAAATTGAATATTACAAAAGTTACTCTAAATAACAAAATAAACAACTTTTGTTATGTTCATATTTGCCGAAAAACGAATAGAAAACGAAATACCGCTATTTTAAATTCAGGCCTCCCTTACAACCCCCCACTCCTGCCCGTCCCTAGAAATGTTGGTATGGCTTATTATAATGAAAGCGTTAGTGCTAATACACATACCGAGTTTTATTTATTTCGGTTGGGTCTTTTGTCCCAAATAAAATTGTTCACTTCCGCTATAGGTTTTAGCGTATATCTCGTTTATAATTCAGTATAAGAAAAACGTGTATATAACAAAAGTTACTCTAAATAACAAAATAAACAACTTTTGTTATGTTCATATTTGCCGAAAAACCAATAGGAAACGAAATATCGCTATTTTTAATTTCAGGCTTCCCTTATAACCCCCACTCCTGTTCATCTCAGAGGATATTAATATAGCCTAAAGTCTAAGTTCGGTTAGTAGTAATATACATACCAAGTTTCATAAAATTCGGTTCAGCCGTTTATGCGTGAAAAGGAAACAATCAAATAAACAAACAAACAGACACCAAATAAACAAAATGCAGTTATGGTGTCTATGACATGTGAAACGAAAAGTTATCGTGAAAATTCGCGAAAAAAACCAATGTACAGACAGAGGTTACAATTTTATATATACATATATATATATAGATTTGTTAACATACTCAGACCCCCTACATATTTTTGTTAAGAAAACTTCAGAGAGTTATGATCAGATGTAGGCGGTGAAAAACAGGAAGATACCTGCCTCCAGGAATACGCGTATAATTGACAGTGAATTATCCCAGAGCTTCAATATTTCCGAATCATTTTCCGTATCCACCATTAATCCTCCCCTGGTAGAAAGTATCTTCAAAATAAAATAAATTATATCCGTTGGACCAATAACATATAAAGATCTGTTTGGACTAAACTCTAGAAGAGAAGACAACTAAAACCAATTTCTTGAACTCGTATTTTAATTCACCATTATTACTAGCAGGTTTTTCCCCCTATAATTTCCTAAATTATATATATTGAGAATTTTATTTAGCAGATCAAATTCCTTAATTGTTAAGAAAAATGAATAAAAGGAATTTGTAACTCCTGAAATTAACTGGCGCCAAAAGAGCTATAACCTACTTAATACCTTCCTCTTCAGTCCTTGTTTAGACACCTACTATTGTTACCGGCTATTTTGTGTTCTAAGCTATTTCAAGGTTTTATTAAATTAATTCTCTTATAAAAATGGAAGATGACCAGGCAATTGATAAACCTTACCGCGCGGAATATGCAAAAAGTAGCAGATCCAATTGTAAAGCTTGCAAAACCAGCATTGCCAAGGATACTCTTCGGTTGGGTGTCATGGTTCAGGTATGTTTACTTCACCTAGACCTATGTTTCTTCTTTGTCAATCCGTACATTTTCTTCCAAAAGCATTTCAGTACAAATACATAAAACTCCCTAATGATACATAAAATATATAAATACATTAAAATCATCCTTTCTCCACAAGATAATTTAGTATTTCATATTGTTAATGGTGTTTCCTAGTAATAAATTTTTATTTCCAGTTACATATATCAAATGAGCTAATGGTTTTTAATCCCTTAATAGATTGTTAAAAATTTCAATTTTTGTTTTAGTCTCCTGTACATGATTCGAAAGTCCCCAATTGGTATCATTTTATGTGTTTTTTTGGAAAGCAAAGGCCAAAAACTGTTGGAGATATTGCACATTATGATTCTCTTCGTTGGGATGACCAACAGAAAATATCTGAAAAATTAGGTAAGGATGCCTAATATTTGCTTTATTCTACTTAGTTGTCGTTTTTTTATCCTGCCTAAGAAGGTACTAATTTGTTGTTTAATAACTATAATTATTTTGAATTGGGGACAAGATCTTTAATAGAAAATACAATACAAATATAGTGAGAATGTTTTTGTAGCCCTTCCTTGTTTTCCATGATCAAGGAATATCTTGGATCATAATGTTTGATCATGCCAATGCAAACCATATATACTAAAGGAATAATAAAAGCAAATGAATATAAGGTCATGTTCATAATTTTCATTTTACAGAACATACACATTGGTGAAGTAACATCTCAATTCCAGACATGTGCATATGCATTTCTGTTGCCATAAATATGCCATGCCTTATGTCAGAGGGATGTATTATGGGGTAGAAAATCATTGCAAATCTTTAAAGATTGAAGTGTTAAGCGACAAAAACAGTGGTGTGTTCAAATTGAAATATAAAATTTTTAATCAAACTTGGTTTCAAGGGCTCATGTTTTGCATGTGAATTCCTTCTGAAAATGCATGTCTCCAAAGTTGTGTGTGATTATTGAATTTATTAATAGAACCATGCTTGATAGTCCATAACTGCTATTCCATCCAATAATACAGATTAATCTTCTATAATAACAATGACCATTCCATATTAAATTGAAACAAGCCTCACACTAAATTAAATATATTTTATGTTAAAAGATCATTTGTCTTTGTAACTGCGTGCTGAGATTATGAAAGTTTTAATATCTCTCACTTTTCCCTTGCTAGAAACTTCAATGCTCATAGCTTATGTGGATTCTTGTCTTTATTGTTTACTATATTTATTTCTTAGCATTGAATTATTTTTAATGAGCTACTTTAAAAACATTTTCTTTATTCATTGGCCACACAATGTCACATTTCACATAATTGAGGTGTCCAATTATAGGTGGAAAACACAAATACAGATTGAATGTGTTCCTACTATGAATTGATTGTATTGTGTCTTGTTGAAACCAAAACTTTGATCCATTATTCATTTGATTGATGATGCTACACTACTCAATTTTTGAACAAGTTCTTTGTATCTTGTAAGCCCATGCGCCAAAATATTTTCAAAAATTTTCCTTTGGTAACTCCGATTTCTGTATATGTTGGTGTATTGGCCCATAACTGTTCGACTTAGAAAAAATTTCTTACATAAAGACTATTTAAATTTGAGTATGGTTAATTCAATAACTTGTTTTGATGTTGACTGATTTGCTTGTAAGAGGTATTCTTTTCATAATGAAATGGCAAAGTTCTCATTGAACACAAACCAACTGTCACTAGAAACAGTGTTCACAATTCTCAAACCCGGACATAGTAATGATATTAATGTTGATGGAATTATATTAGCTTTTAGCCCTGTATAAAGGAAAAGGGTAGTTATCTAGGGTTTAGATTTGGCAATATGTCCACCTGCCATTCTAGTCAATTTTAATGATCTATATATCTTGCTATTTTCTGAACCTGCTTGGAGTATCATTTTCTGGGATCAAAGGCAGAAATTCCCACATGCTCCCTTACCAAAATCTGTTATAAGCAATCTGTAGTTATTAATGTGTTTTCATTTATTACAATAAGTAGTTAATTATGCAATAGTATTAAAGTTATTTTGGTTTGTAATTCAGCTGAAGTTGCTGGAACAAATGTATCTAAAACTAAAGAAAACTCAAAGGGTGCATCTAAACGTGGCAAAAAAACTGGAGATCCAGCATTGAAGGATTTTACAGTTGAATATGCTAAATCTTCACGGGCTATGTGCCGTGGCTGTGAAATAAAGATAACAAAGGTAACACTCAGTATTTTTTAATTTAAGATAGATTTAACTTACTAAGATTTTAGGTGTATTTTACATTCTGATGTATCTGATGATTTTGCTAGGGGTTTACTTTGGTATATTTATATTTTTTAAATTTTATTTGAACATTTGGAGAACTTTTACAATATAAATATTATATATGGTCCACTATATTGCAGATCAGGCATGTCATAACTCATGCAAGCTAAACCATTGGAGAAATGAAGAATCTTATTTCTTTTTATACCTATTATATAACATACAAATATAAATAATTAAATTTTCTTCATAGTTTCAGGGCAAGGGTCACCAATAACAAATTTTTCTGCAGAAACTTTATTCATACTGCCCTACATGTTTCGTGGCTTACCACCTCTTCAGGGGCTATCCCTTTTCAAAAAATAATAAAATTAATTTAACAAAACCCAATGATAATTCTGTGCTAGATACTACATTTATAAGTGCCTACTTATACGATATACTAGCTAAGTTACCTGACTTTGTCTGGGAATTCATTTGAGGCTGAATGATGATAGTATTTTTTTGGCAAGGCTTTACTTTGCACAATATTTTTTCATTCCCCCGTCCCAGTGCTTAGGCTGTAAACTCGTCGCTGCTGTGGATTTGTTAATAATAAAATCATTTGTTATGTATGGCTTCACTCTCCTCAATATTTCTATTTTTCCTGTCTTCCACGCATGTAGTACACACTATAACATAATGGACCATATAATTCATAATCATAGAAAGTAATCTGTCTTCTAAACCATGTATGAATAAAAGTTCCTTTCCCTTGATGCGGTAAAAAGCCCTACGGTGACATCTGTTTTAGGTACGTCATAACCGCTATTCGTATTTGTTATGTGCATATTTGCCGAAAAACCAATAGGAAACGATATATCACTATTTTTAATTTCAGGCCTCCCTTCAAACCCCCTCTCCTGCTTGTCTCAGAGAATATTAATATAGATTAATGTCTTAAGTTGGGTTAGTAGTAATTTACACACACACACACACACACACACACACACACATATATATATATATATATATATATATATATATATATATATATATAAATATAAATATATATATAAATATAGATAGATAGATAGATTTATTAAATCTATTTACTGATTTCCACTTACATTTTTTAAGTGCTCATTCCCTCTTACGTTCCTTGCGACTGTCCCTTGGCCACTTTTTATTTTAATTTAAAATAATCAAGTTTAAATTATAATGCAAAGTAATCGAGTTCAAGGTAGACGTGTAAATAATTGATTTGTAGTCAGCTGACTTAACCTACTTCAGGAATCTCAGTATCCATGGCCTCCCCAGTGCGAAAGGGGAGTTAATATTTGCAGTGTATTGTATTGCTCCAAGAAAATCCTCCCAGGACTCTAAGGCAATATAAATAAGCTAATGTAAATAATTAAATAACAACGAAAAATAGTTGATAATATCAGAGTAACAAATACAAATGATAAACAATTTAACAAACAGAGCCAACCTTACTAGTACATAACATACCTTTTTTTCAAAAGGGCTTACTTGGGTATACTTTTAGCTTTTAATTTTAACTTTAAGAAATATTTTACATATGTATAATATAATTTAATGAACTAGAAACAAATACATAATAACCTTGGTTTTTTGTATTTGTAATCTACTTTTTCCATATCGCGCTGTCTATTTACTTGGGTTACAATATGATTCAGAAAGATAGTGTGAAGGGTTCGAGATCAAATATGTATATATATACATATGCAATAATAGTTTTCAAAAATTAACATTGATAATTTTATTAATTAAAATAATTTATATTTGTCACATTTTATTACTTTTCACTAATATCTCATTCTGAGGGGTTAGAAATTTGATATTCTCAGGTGTTAAAATAATCAACAAAATGCTCATAAATCATATAATTTGTTTGATAATATTTATTATTTTTACTACTTGATTGCTATGATTGGAAACTAGGACCCAAACTTAAGTTTGATTTGATATATTCAGTGATATAAGACTCGCAGTCCCAAAAATTCCCAATACGATGCAGGCAGTGATGTGCCAAGCTGGAACTTCTAAAATATGAGAGAGAATGGTTTTTGTACAGACTTCAGTCGCATTTTCGTTATAAACAAATACCGCTTGCAACCCCTCAAATACGCAGGGGCCTCCAGTTTAATCAACCTAGCTCCTTTTAAAAACCATATATTTCAAAATCCTGAAAGTTTGTGCTATTTTAAGTCACAAATTTAAAAATGTCTGAAACACAGGGGCTGCGTTAACTAAGCAGATTTCCCACTTGCGTCCCGTATTTGTATTTATTCATGACGTAAAAGTTCAATGAGAATAATATTTGTATTTAGGCTTCAAATAAAGTGCTTCATAATATAACAGCTTATTGTTGATATGACATGAATAGGAGTGGGGGTTTACTGAAGGCTGAAAACTAAAAAATGCAAATATGCTGGTTAACATTAAAGATAATGAAAACATGTACATAAGAACATTTATAGACCTTTTAATTTGCAATAAAATTGATTCTATACAAATTTTCGATCCGACGTACAGTAACAGAGATATTCCCAATTTTCGAAAATCCCTCTAAACCCCCCCCTCCCACTGGTCCAATTTCAGCCGTTAACTTGCTGATTTTCATTTTTACATAAAATGTTTAAATTTGGAGTTTGGTAATGATCAATCAAAAATTGTGACCGCTAGAATGTTAACTGAAATATTGAAGCTCAACTTTAATCTTAAGCTTTTGTCCAAAAAAGAGTCTGATCTCCTTAATATAAAGAATCAGCAAATAAAATGGAATGGGGAGAATAGGGAGGGGGTTTATAGAGGTTTGAAAATTCAAATTATATCTCTTAACATGAGTCCTACACAATAAATGGATAGGATGGTTGGCTGCTCATTGATTATATATATAAACATTTTAAACTATTGAGTGCTGAAGAGATTGAAAGTAGTTGGGTGGCAAATATCAGGAGATCTTTTTTTTCTTTGACTATCACCTTAACCCTCAACCCTGCTCTTTATGGAACTTAGTCTGTTACACAGCTCTGCCTTTTTTTCTTTCCTTTTACCTAATGGGTACCTTTGATGAGAATAAATCAGGTAGTAGGAAGATAATTTTAATCATATCTGCTTCTTTTCCAAAACTCGAATAATTGCTTTGGGTTGTTTTGGTTTGATTGTAGGACGAAGTTCGAATATCTAAAAAAGACTATGAAAGTGAAAATGCAAGAATGTATGGCGGACAAGATAGATGGCACCATATTGATTGTTTTGTAAAATTGCGAAATGAATTGGAGTTTTTTGAATCAGGCGAGAAATTACCAGGATTTGATAACTTAAAGAAAGAAGATAAAGAGATTGTGAAGAACGCTTTGCCAAAAATAAATGGGTAAGTTGCATTTGCATTTATATTATATTATGACTCAAATTGAATTTTTTCTCAGAATATTTGTCTCTGTGAGTATCTAAATTTCCAATAAACTGTATTTTTATAGTCATAAAATTAAAACTCCATATTTTTCTTGATGTATTTTATTTATCAACCCATATAGAATGCGTTTTAGATGCACAACTATGTCTAATGTAAATACTCACAACTTAGTTATTCAATATTTAGTTCAATTCTGAGCCTCTTTGTTATGTGTCAGTTTGGAGCAGAAGTATTAGTGTTCAGATATGAGTTCTCTGATCTAGTATATATAAATGACAATCAAACAAAGCTTCTATCACATGAAAATAGAAATCTTTCTTTATGTAATGATCATAGTGCAAAAGTAATTTATTTATTTGAGTGAAAGTAATCACTTGAAGACTGAATGAATTAACAGATTTGTTTTTATTGTTGATGGTATCATAATTTAATTTTGTTCTATGTTTAAACATTGTATTGTTTTGGATATGCTTTAAAATATACTCATCTAAGCAAGCCATAAAGATATTTATTTTCTTAATGGTTCTGAGTGGTTGCCTTCAAATTCTTTGAAATATTCACTGCTGTGATTAGTTTTCAGTGCTGAGATGTTAACAAATGTCTAATTTCTCTATTTACCTTGGAATAATTTAAGTTAAACTGTATTTTGCTATTATTACTAATGATTTTATTTTCTTAGTACTAAAATTAAAGATGAACCTGATGGAGCTCCTGAAGAAAAAAAGATAAAGACTGAAATAAAATCTGAAAGTACAAAAGTAGACAAATCATTAGAAGAATTATTGAAGAAACAAAATAAACTTATGTATAAATATCGTGATAATTTAAAAAATCTAACCAAAAACCAACTTTCTAGCCTTCTGGAGTTTAATGATCAAGATGACCCCGTTGGCCATGACAGAGTATGTATGAATTGCCTTATTAGTTAGTTTTATAAAATAAAACAAATGGCATGAACTTTATTATTGCCAAAAGTTAAGCTTTGTTTTCTGTGAATCAAAGGTCAGCTTTATACTTTCCTTGGCAAGCTGATGGGAATAATTGAAGACTTAATTTTTTGGATTCCAGCATTGGTTAAATGCAAGCTTCAATATTGAGGTCATTTGTTTGATTTTGATATTTGTAGGTAGAATAAATTATGATTCTTTCCATTTAAAAATAAATAAATATATACGGAATGATTTATAATTGATTCCATATTTAGATATTTATTGGTTAGATCTTTAAAGGAGCATCTTTCATCCTGCTCTATGATCATATACAATTGCAGAATGATCATCATATACTGTCACATATGTACTCATTCAGACCATTAATAAGGTCGAATCGAGGTCATTTATAAATATTTTAGCACAAGTCTAAAAGTCCTCATTTTTAGCAGATTTTCTTTAAGGAAATCAGCTATTAAGGTACTACTCATGATAAGATTTTTTAAAAACTTCCTAAATTGTCCATTGATTCTATTTATATCTAATGTGTGATGAAAATGAAGTTGATAGATATTATTGATAATATATATCCCTTTTACATTTAGTAATTCATTAAATGGGCAATTATTAAAAATCAAGGACAGTGACCAACAAATAATAATTTTCTAATCCAACATGCTGTTATTTTTATTAATAATATTACCAAATTTGTAATACTAACAATAGTTCAGTCAACGGTGTTTTTGATGATTTTTAAAATTGAATAAAAAAGAGCCATAATTTATTCATGACTGAAATAATAATCGTTCAGAGAGATTGTATTTCATTAATAATGTTACTTACTCTTCTGTTTACGATCATAAGTTTTCTTTACTTTTTTTTCTTCTTATTCTGGACCCAATAATTTTTATATATTCTACATATTTTATGGCAAGGGTCGCCAATAATACACTTTTTCAGTGTAAACTTTATTGAAACTGCCCTACATGTTTTACGCTTACTTGCCACTTCTTCAGGGACTACCCATTTCTGAAGTACTCGTTTCCATCTTACATTCGTTGCGACTGTCCTCACAGAGACAGTAGTAGAGTATCAACTACCTCCTGAGTGAGGACTATTGCAACGAATGTAAGAGGGAAACGAGCTCTTCAGAAATGGATATCACAAGTAAGTCTCGAAACTTGTAGGGTAATTCCAATAATGTTTGCACTGAAAAAAGTGTTTTTTATTGGTGACCCTTGCCATAAAATATGAAGAATTTACTTTTTTTATGTAATATAGTTATTATTAATATCGATATAATATAATCCATTGTACATATAGGAAATACATCATTCTTTTAACACTTGGTTAATGTGTAAAGGAAATCAATATATGTGTCTGTGCATATGAATTTTCCTTCAGTCGTTTCAACTTTAGTTGCATGTAAAACTTAAAGTTTATTAATTGCTGAAATGGGACTAAGGGTGGGAAGGTTTAGAGAGGGGCTAAAATGTACAATCGTGAATATCGCTGTTCTCTTTCTTTGGATTAAAATGTGTTATATTACCAATCTTCTTAGTAGGTAAGACTACATTTTTTTTTTCTATGCATTTTTCTCGTAAGTCAATCATAAACAGAGCCTACAGAGTTTTGCTATTTTTGTGTTTTCAGCTGTTAGTAATCCCTCCCCCCCTCTCTCACTTTAAGCTATTATATCCAATAGCTATAAGTGGTCATTGTAAATTTCAATTATGTACATTGGGTTTTATTTAGATAGAAATTGAGGTGATCCATTCAAAGATACTAATTTAATTTTTATGTCTAAAGTCCAATTATAATTGTTTAATTGACTACTTCTTTATTATTGAATGCATTAAAACTTGATTTTGATTTATCTTCTTTAGAAACTTGATAGGCTGCAAGACGTTATGGCATTTGGGGCACTTCTTCCATGTTCTGTTTGCAAAGTAGGAAAGTTTATTTACCAGAATGGTGTTGGATACCAATGTACAGGTGATCTTACTGAATGGAGTAAATGTCTTCATGTTGAAGAGAAACCAAAGCGAAAAAAGTTTAAAGTACCAGATGATTTAAAAAATTCCTTTGCTTTCTTGTAAGTCTCAGTTAATATATGAGGTGAATTATTGATTGAATTCTTTTAAGTATGTTTTATGTAACCTGATTAAGTTTACTTGTTTTTTAGAGAAACGTATAAGTGTAAAATTGCTGACAGGGCGTTTATTAAGGACAACAAGCCTACTGTTACCAAATCTGAACCCAGTACAAGGTATGTATATCACAGGTATATGTGCACACACACACTGACCCACTTGTTTTTATTCTGTTAACTATTATTGTATTGTTACTAATATTTATGAAATATATTTCATAAAAAGTATTTATTTCAGTGCTAAGGTTGAGAGGTTTGCTCCTTTTCGGGGAATGGTATTTTATGCTATTGGAAAAAATATAAAAAATAAGTCTGATCTCAAGAAGAAAATAGAAAAGTGGGGTGGTGTCTTTTCTTCGAAATTAACGAGTGATGTAGTAGCTGTGATATCTAATGAAGGTTAGTTTTTAGAGTACTGGAGGAAGTTTTGTTTTTCTGTTTATATTACTGCCTAGTTTCCTTGTCTGATTAACCCGGGAGAGGTGTAGCCGTGAGCATTTCCCTCACAACTTTTGAAAATTTACTATTGCGCTTCATAGAATAATTGTTTTTATCCCTCCTTCAGTCTAGCTAGAGATTTGGTTCTTTCGGTGATGATCATTGGGTCAGATAGGTTTGTTTATATTTTGTTTAGTAATGGTTTAAATAATAAACAATAGATAAGAGAGTTCAGTCGTGTATTGGTAGTTGGAGTGTGAAGAACGGGGATTCCCTCGCATATACACCCTTTGTGTACCATTTTTTCCCTCTGTGCGGCAAATCCCTTCGGAGACACTCATTCTGCGTACTGAATACTTACTTTACCACCGGATCTGCGATTCATGATTGAACGTATTTCGGGACAAGAAAGTTTGAGTGTAAGCGTGGTACCAAACACAGAAAGGTTGTGTTATCTATGTCCTCGAAGAAAAAATCGGAAAACCAAAAAGAACTGTGCAAAATGTAACAATGCTATCTGCAATGAACATTGTTGTAATTTGTGTGTAAATTGTTATGAATCGTTTTCTGAATAATTTTATACTTGTTTAGGTAATTTTAAAAATATGTAAATCCAATCGTTTTTATAAAAATTTTAGTTTTGCAAAATAAATTTAATTTTAAAAATACTGACTTTATTTATTTTAAAAAACCTTTTTTTTCCACTCTGGATTTGGGCTTGACCTTTTTTTTCCACTCTGGATTTGGGTTTGACCTTTTTGATCCTTCCGTTGGCTTTTTTTTTCCAGTTTTTACTTAAAAAATAAAAAAAGGGTTATAACTTAGTTTGATAATGTTTCTCAAAACTAAAACGACCTTGGAGACAGCAATAATTGAAAATTGATCAAAAGAAATACGATGTGAGGGAATCGCTCACGGGACACTACTTATGTAGAGAAAATGAAGCACACCTCTGCCGGGTTAACATATTGTTACGTTTTATTACCAAAACCAGTAATAAACGTTTTTAATAAGAGTTCTTTTGGATTGCAAAATTAAATACTCGCAAGTTTCACAGTCTTTATCACTGCACAATTTATTTCACAATGCACAATACACTTGGTAATTCTTAATTACTACTCACAGTATACACTGATAGCGTCACTGTTCTTCAGATTACACAGTCCAATAATTCACTCACGGTCACTGAAATTCACAGAAAGACGGTACTGCACTGTCCTTTACTTCGTGGTACTGCACTGTCTTAAACACAGCACTAAACTGTTACTTACAGTCACGGCACAACACTGTTCTTCTTATAAAAACACTACCGCACTGCACTAAGTCGCACTGTAGCACTTATGTGAACATCAAGACAGGTGAGAATAAAACTGACTGCTCGCAGCTGGCCGTTCTTATATAGGTTGTCGGCATACATCAGAGGGGAATTGTCTGGTTACTTCGACGCTGGGCTGGACGAGTCTATAAGGAGCTAGAACTTTCTGTCGGCTTCTTTGATCTGCGTTACACTTTCCAAATGCACGACTCTCTCTGAAGGATTATTCATGTATTTAATTTTCGCAACAATATATTATGTATTTTGCCTTTTCAATTGCATAGACTGGAGTAAAAATATTATATTGCTATTCTGCGTATAACTTAAAGATTTGTTAAGTTGTTATAAACTGCATTACAGTATATGGAAAAAAAATGCTCCCCTCATTTTTTTTATGATTTTTATATAGAAATTAAAACCATATTTTCTAGAAATTATTGTTATAAGTTCATACCTTAAATTACATTTTAATCCAAAATTGGTGTTCAACTGTCATGCATTCTTCTGATGTAAACTAAACTTTGTATGGATAAAATTCAGCCTGTTAATCACATTGCTAGATGTTCGAGATAACAAATGCCATGTGTAAATATTGCAATGAACGCTTTAAATATCTCTATTCAGACTCTTAGAGAATGAGTCGAAAAAGATATATACACAAGGAAAAGAGAGCTTTCTTCAGAGTATCCCATAGTACAGTCTTATGTTATTTACACATCATTAGTTTCAAGAAGCGACAAAAGTGTTTCCCACCATATAGCATCTCAAAAAAAAAAATCAAAGGGTGGGAAAATACAAAAATTTTAAAAATCCTCAGTGACACTCATTTTATCAAATTAGCTGTGAGATAAAATTACTATTTTCATCAACCCTACTACCCAAAAACAATGGTTTAATCCAGGACAACCAGCTTTTCCCATCCCATGAAAAAGAACAAATTAGAGAAAAAAAGAAGAAAAAACGTTAAATTCTGTTTTGATGGGATTTCAAAGTTATAGTCCATTTTGAGTTAGCCCCTGACAATGGAGCAATTATGTCACAGGCTTATTTTTTCTAACTTCGGTGTTATCAGCTCTAGCCTAATACTGGCATCTATTAAGAAGTTATTTCTTTTAAATTATAATTCTATTCGTTAGTAAACTAGTTGTGTGGTAACCCTTTAATAGCTCCAGACGAGATATCTCGTTGGAGGGAGACGAACCCCACCAGCTCCAGACGAGATAACTCGTTGCCGCCTGCCCGCTACCCCCTCGCGCAGGACGAGATATCTCGTCACCGTTTTCCCTCTGTTTTACTGCTCCCAGTTCCAGATAATATAACTCTTCCCGACTGTGGTACATCCTAGCGGATCCTCAGAGAGTTAATAAATATTTCTAGTGGCCGCTAGGCTGCAGGGGTGTCTATTGGGGAAATATTTGTTCCGATCCCGTAACTGTGGAATCTTTGGGTTTTCCAAGGAGTGAAACCCAACCCACCCTTTTTCTTCCTGCTATTGTATATTGGTAAATAATTAAAATATAACTTCAAATTAAAAAAAAAAAAAAGTAAATTATTAAAATATTACTTCAAATAAAAAAAAAATATATATAAAAGATAATAAAATCATTACAATCATGTTCATTATTGCCTTCATAAATCACGTAATCTTTCATTACAATAGCATTTTAATTTATTGAAATAATGATATAGGTATTACAGAATCATACAAAGAAAATAAAACATTAAGAAATAGTCAGAAAAGGGAGTGAGGTAATGAAGGAGGCAGCTGCAGACCCTTAGCTTGGGAGGGTGATAGCCGGCTGGCCCTCCAAAGCTACTGGCTGCAAATCTCCGCCCGCCTCCTTAGCTGTTAAAGGGTTAACTAATGATAGTAAAAAAAAAAATGTAAGATATATAGTCATTAATTATTTTACCTTTTCATCTTTTTGACTTACTTTTCATTTCATCGCTATGCTTCTCTAGTTATTTTGTTGGTTACCAACCTTTTCTATCCAAGGGGAGCTAGGGATTTTTGTTTTAGTGAGTTCATGTTTAAATAAATTCATATTACTCGAATGGGAACGAAGCTCATGACTAGGCTTACCAAGTTTATGTATTAAGACAATTGTTATAAAAATTTAAAGTTTATTTTAGTATTTGGAGGACTAAAATATCTTTACTGCTTTTTATTAAACAGAGGAAGTTGAGAAAATGAGTTCAAAGATGAAAGAAGTAAAAGAACTAAATATTCATGTTGTACCTGAGTCATATATTGATGCTTGTGAAACTGGCAATCCTACTGACAAAATATCTGAAATGTCAATATCACCATGGGGTGGAGACGTAAGTAACCTTATTAGCATACATTCTGGCATATTTCTAAAGTCATATTATTTATATTGACCAATTTTGTTTACTTTCTCCAGGTTAAAGCCAAAGTTGAAGACTTAATAAAGAAGTCTGAAGCCAAAAAATCTGGTTCTGGAAAAAGTGGTAACTATTATTTCTTCTCTCATTTTTAAGCATTATTCATTTTTTAGTGATAATATTTATTATTGTTGCAGGCAAATTTGCTAAAAGTATGTCTACAGTGAAGTTGAAAATAGTTGGTGGGTCGGCTGTTGATCCAGATTCTGGCATGGAAGATGTTACCCATGTTTATAATGATGGAAAAGATATTTGGACGGCTGTTCTAGGGTTGTCTGATGTACAGAAGAATAAAAACAGTTATTACAAGTTGCAAATTCTTGAATCTAATGAAAATAAAAGGTTAAACCCCTTTTTTTCCTTTTTCAATTTTTTTAAAAGATGGCATTATAATATTGTAAAAATGAAGTTAGCTGATCTTGTGTGTGCATGCGTGTGTGTGTGTATATATATATATATATATATATATATATATAAAATTGTAACCTCTGTCTGTACATTGATTTTTTTCGCGAAATTTCACGATTACTTTTCGTTTCACATGTCATAGACACCATAACTGCATTTTGTTTCTTTCGTGTATGTTTGTTTGTTACCTTTTCACGCATAAACGGCTGAACCGAATTTTATGAAACTTGGTATGTATATTACTACTAGCCCAACTTAGACTTTAGGCTATATTAATATTCTCTAAGACAAACAGGAGTGGGGGTTATAAGGGAGGCCTGAAATTAAAAATAATGATATTTCGTTTCCTATTGCTTTTTCAGCAAATGTGCCCATAACAAAAGTTGTTTATTTTGTAATTTAGAGTAACTTTTTTTATATGCACTTTTGCTGTATACGGAAGTATAAATGAGTTATACGCTAAAATCAATAGCGGGAGTCCACAATTTTATTTGGCACAAAAGACTCAACCGAACTAAACCAAACTTAGTATGTGAATTAGCACTAAAGCCTTCCTTATAATAAGCCATACTAACATTTCTAGGGACGGGCAGGAGTGGGGGTTATAAGGGAGGCCTGAAATTAATAATAGTGATATTTCGTTTCCTATTGCATTTTCGGCAAATATGCACATAACAAAAGTTGTTTATTTTGTTATTTAGAGAAACTTTTTTTATATACACTATGGTCGTATACCGAAGTATAAAGGCGTTATACGCTAAAAATTAAAGCGGGAGTCAATAGTTTTATTTGGCACAAAAGACTCAACCGAACTAAACCAAACTCAGTATGTGTATTAGTACTAACGCCTTCCTTATAATAAGCCATACTATTTCTAGGGACGGGCAGGAGTGGGGGTTATAAGGGAGGCCTGAAATTAAAAATAGTGATTTCCTATTAGGGTTTCGGCAAATATGCACATAACAAAAGTTGTTTATTTTGTTATTTAGAGAAATTTGCTCAACACTTCTTTTCAATATGAACTACCAGGTACCTCAAATGAAAAAAATGATTCAAATGTATGTCAATATTTTCTCATTAATAATTTAAATCTATGCATAATGCACAGGAAACGGGAAATATGACAATATGCAGGACAGTGAAGTCTTACATAAAAAAATAATTTTATTATTAACAAATCCACAGAAACGACGGGTGTTAACCCTAAACACTGAAACGGGTAAATGTCAAAATATTGTGCAAAATATAGCCTTGCCAAAAAAAAACCATCACCATTCAGCCTCAAATGAATTCCCGGGCGAAGCCGGGTATCTGAGCTAGTGTGTATATATATATATATATATATATATATATATATATATATATATATATATAAAATTAGATTAAAAGAAAGACGAGTCCAATATAGTGAAAGAATGAATGGGAAAAATATAAAAAACTACAGTTCAATGCTTCTAGTGATCCTCAATGGGTCAAAATATTAATATATATAGGGCGGTTCCATAAGTTCATTCGGTTTTTGTCAGTAATGCAAACTGTTTTCAAATATCTCTGGTTCTCCTTTACTTATCTGATCTTAATGATACTTATCGGGTAGGTCAAAGACCACTCTTTGAATCTATACTATGTTTGGTTTTAGAGGAACTAGTTTTTTCTGTGTGTTATTTGAACATGTCAGAGTGCATTTCCAGCATAGTTTGGTATTTTTATTTCAAAAAAAGCCAAGCGAGTAGCCGAGGCCGCCCACTAAAAGATATGTTACGTGTATGGGGATGATGCCATAACAGAACGTACTGCTCAGAAACGGTTTGCCAAATTTCGTTCTGGAGATGTGATTTTGGATGATTACGATTACGAATTAATGTTTTCAGTAAATTTGTTATGTATTTGTTTGTTTTATATTCTGACAATTGTAATGAAAACAATGTATGTTGTATTTAGTCTGGGTATGTTTGTTTATTTCTGGTAAAACGAAATATTAGTTTATGTGCAATTCCAGGTATACTGTTCGTTATTTAGTAGGTTGTTTTCACAAATATGGATAAAATATTGGTAGTTTTGTCAAAAATGTTTCATATACAAATCTATTTTTCAGGTATTGGGTGTTTCGATCATGGGGGCGCATTGGAACAAACATTGGAGGCAAAAAATTGGAAGAAGTGGGCTCTCTTGACGAAGCAAGGCGATTATTCAAGGGTTGTTACTACGAGCGTACTAATAATCATTGGAAAAACCGTCATGATTTTGTCAAACACCCTGACTGCATGTATCCTATTGATATAGATTATGGTGATGAGGTATATAAGAATAGTAATTATCTCTTTATTGAGTTTTAGATTTTGGAATTTACAACAATTGAGTGTGGAGCTTTATTTAACGAACACAAAGAAATCCACATCTCTGAACAAAAACGACACATCCACTGTTCTTGCAAATGTATATATTTTTGACACATAAGAGCCTGTCAAATCAAGAATGTACCTGTACCCTAAAAAAATTTGATTTGATCTAAAGTTATGTTTTCATCTGGAAAAAAGGTTGAATACCATAATTAAAGTGCTGTATTGCATTTTAACTAGAAGGAGCTTCGATTAAAATTACTTCCTTTCAAGAATCATGATTTTAAACAAATGTTTTCATTTTTTTAATAATAAATTTATTTGGATACATTTTAACAAAACACAAGAACATTTAATAACATGATTGGTATTATACTTTGTTTTCACAAACAAACTGTCTTATTTGACCAGTTTCTCATTTTATGTCATATTTTTTATCTGTTGATAATGCCTTTGAAATTAATGACTTTTTTTTTTTATTACAGACAGACAGTATAAAAATGATATCCGAATCATCTGTTCAATCAAAATTAGCCCCCCCTGTTCAAGATCTTATTAAAATGATATTTGATGTTGATATAATGAAAAAAGTTATGAAAGAATTTGAGGTAAAACAAATACATTTTCTTGCTATATTTACTACATCATTTTAGTAACAATTATTTATTTATTTGTTTTCCCCTAAAATAGTTGGATATGGAGAAAATGCCTTTAGGCAAACTTAGTAAAAAACAGATCCAAAAAGCATATGCTGTTATTTCTGAGTTACAAGGAAAAGATGGTGATATAAAGCCACATGTAATCACTGATGTCACCAATCGCTTCTATACACTTATTCCTCACAACTTTGGTACAGACAGCCCTCCTCTTCTGGATAACAAAGAAATAATTCAGGTAGGAATTCATGAATTGCAAGATAAACTTATTATTTTATTGCTTCTTATTCTCTTTATTTCCTTTTATAGGCATCACTAACTATAATTATAACTCCTTTGCGTCCATGCTAGTGTTTAGATTATTTTCTCTATCAATCAAATTTGTCCTGCACAGACAAGTGAAGGATTGAAATAAGTTTGAGATCAAAATTAATAGTACAGCAGCATAAAAAAGTAAATGACATTAAATATATGTTATATATTGATGATGTATTGATTATCATATTATTATTTCTGACTGAACCGTTGGTCTGGTGGTAGTTCTGGTGATGGATAGCACACTATTAAAAAGACTGACAATGAAGCATAGTTTTTGAAGCCCCCTCATCACTATAATAATTCTGTTAAAAGATTTACCTCTTAATTTATTTATTTAAAAAATCACGTACTCATCATTATATTTCTTAAGCTCAGTTAAAATGTTTTTTCGGATGGTTTTCCTACCTCAATATTCTTTTGAATTATCAGTTTTGTTTATTATACTATTTTTATATTTAACATTAAACATCTAATGTATCTTAACATACATACACTCAAACACACACACACACACACATATATATATATATATATATATATATATATATATATTATATTTACCAAATTGCATCTTGTTTTCTTATAGTCAAAACTGGAAATGCTAGAAAGTCTTCTTGAGATGGAAGTGGCTTACAGTCTTTTACGTGAGACTAAAGGCATTGGTGAAGATGGTATTCATCCTCTTGATTCCCATTATGCTAAACTACATGCTGATATTCAGGTGCTGGAAAGGGACTCTGATGAATTTATGCTTATTGAAAAATATGTCAAAAACACTCATGGAACTACACATACTAATTATAGTCTTGAAATTGTGGATGTAAGTATCCTTTTAATAATAATTTAGGAATACCTGATTTCTGATCATATAGATATTGTTAGATAAATTTGTAGCCCAATATTCAGTTCATCTTAGCAATTTGAATTTCAAAGGCATTCAAAGGAATTCATTGTGTACATCTTTTACAGTTATTAATTTTAATATGCTTAACTGCATAATATGTGACATATTTCAGTATATCAGTATACATCAGAACTGATAGATGATTATCATACTTAAATAAATTTTATATTTATATATTTTTTTAATATTACCCAATTGGGCAGATTAGGAGGCTGTCCCTTAGGGGAACACTCCAGAAGGAAGGCAGCTTGTTTTGTTTTGTTGTTGTTTTATTTATATATATATATATATATATAAATTGTAAAGTCTGTCAGTACATTGATTTTTTTCTTGAAATTTCACAATAATTTTTTGTTACACACGGCGTAGACAAGATATCTGCATTTGTGGCTTTGTTGTCTGTTTGTTTGTTTCACACCTAAACTACTGAACCGAATTTTATGAAACTTGGTATGTATATTACTTCTAGCCCAAATAAGACTATAGGTTTTACTAATATTCTCTGAAATGAACAGGAGTAGGGGTTATAAGGGAGGCTTGAAATTAAAAATAGTGATATTTCGTTTCCTATTGATTTATGGCATATATGCACATGACAAAGATTTTTTTATTTTGTTATTTAGAGTAACTTTTGTCATAGAACAGAGTATAAACAAGATATACACTAAAAACTTTATCGGGAGTTTTATTTTATTAGGCACTTATGACTTATCCGAATTAAGCACAACTCGGTATGTGAATTAACATCAACTCCTCCATTTCTTATTAATATTGACTGAAAGATTTCTCATTACCATTTGTATTTGTTCACTTAATATTCACGTTAGTGTTATCAGTATGTCAGATTTATCTATTGTAAACCTTCATGTAGGAAATCTGCTTAGCTTACGCACCCCCTGCGTGACGGACTTATGGTAAGGTATGTCACAGAACAAATTCCCCAATTATAAGGAACCTAGTACGTAATTAAGAAATAATATTGTCATTGTTGTTTCAATATATATTGTGTATAAGGTATCTGTTTGAAATACTTTAACAAGAAATTCATTCCAATTTTAGTTTATGGCTTTGTCTCTAGTTGTGTTGGGTTTAGACTCGCAATATTTCTCCATGGATGTAATCAGTTTCACTAGGTGATTACTGTTGTGCTAATGCAGCTTTGACATTCAGCCAAAAATCTAGTATAAGTTGAAATCATATATGGTCAGGAAGTGAATCATATAAAGTGACTATTATTAGCTTCATTAGAGATACACACTAATATTGTGTTTCATTTTGTGGTGATTTGCGATTTATTTAAGTAAGTTGTTCGTCTCTACGCTTGATCCAGCGGTCATAGCTTTTTATTTTAATTTTAATATTATTATTTTATTTTTAAAAATCGTATGTGATTATGTTACGGTTCAGTCTATAATATAGTCCGCTAGAGATTTGCAGTATAAAATATTTGTATATAGTTTTAGCAAATTAGTGATTTGTGTATCTTTCAGGTTTTTAAAGTAAAGAGAAATGGTGAAGAAAAGAAATTTAAGCCGTTTAAAAAAATGCCCAACAGACAGCTTCTGTGGCATGGCTCTAGAGTTACTAATTTTGCTGGAATTTTGTCTCAGGTTTGTAAATGCCTTAATTCTTTAAATATTTCATTTTATTTCTTTAAGGTAATACTAACTGGAAAGCTTTCTATGGAAAATCAATTGTTTTTTTGTTCACATTTAAACCCTTCACTGACCTTACCCTTAGCTGCATATAAGAAACTGGATGCTTCCTAGCTTTAACCCTTAATATAGTTGGGGAGTTAACCATTATCCCCTCATGTACAGGAGGCCCACAGGTTGAAACATACTTCTAAAAAAGGGTTTGTTATTATTAATATTATGGAAGGGGAAGAATTTTTATTGCTATATTATTCTTCATTTTGTCTAATATCGATTTTTGTGATTGCAAAATTATGTCTTCAGATAAATTTAAATCTTTAAAAGCAGATAGTGCTTTTGACAGTATTTTTAGCACAAATCTGTTTGTTGAAATTACAATGGCAGTAACTCTGACTGATTGCAATTTGGAGAGATCTTTCAATTCTGCAACTAAGACTACAAAATTTTTGGGCAATTGCTTTTTGAACATTCTCATCAGTTGGTATCGAAATATCAATGATATCTGCTGATTATTTTCCCTAGTAATGATGAGAATGTCCAGCTTGTTATAGTGGACACCAATATGGTATATAATCATTGCTTCACCCCGTTCAATTTTAATATTATCCTTTTCAATTAATTTTAGAGGGTTACAGTTATAATATAGTGGACTTAAATGTCTACCATACTGAGTTTTATTAAAATTCCTTGGTTATATATCGTAGCTACATTATTGTGTCTCTGTAAGTACTCTGAACTAGCCAGCATCTCACATCCTACCCTAATATGTTGACTAGTGAGATTTGTTTCAAAATTTACATCTCTCAGAAATATCTTATTATAAACACATCTCTGTAGGATCTACTTACAAGTACTTAGTTCTGGATAGCCATTGAAAACCCTTCGGTTTTTGAAAAATGTCCAGTCATGCTACAGACAATTCCTATAAAACACACAATGCATCTCCCTTGCGGCCAACTTGTAGATATGCCTGTTCTCTACTCACCCTTCCCCTATGAAATGTCAACGCTTATCCAGTCTGCTGCCAAATAAACTAACAGATGAATCTAATCCGTATTAAACTCTTAAAAAATGTCTACCTGCTTAGGGTCTTAAAATTCAGCAATTTACTTAAAATATTTGTGGTATCTAATGTTAGAATTATTCTGATCTCTTGAAAATTACTATAGCAAGAGCAGGGGGTACCATTTAGGTTGTTTTTTCATTATTGCGAAGTTGGCCTTCAACTTCCTCTTTTCTTCCTAAATCATACTTTCCAGCATTGGCATGCTGGCTTTATATACAGCTTCCTGGGGTGAAGGAATAATAGTCTCAAAAGTGAGGTTTGGAAAGCCATAATATAAAAAAGTATCTAAAAACCTTGCAGTTTTTTGAGCCATATACTTTTTTTTTTCTTATCTGTTTTGAGTAAAATGAAATCCAAGGAAGGTAAAATTTCAAAACTCTTATTTTTAATTTAATTTTTTTTTATTTAGAAACAGCATTTTAAAAAATAAAATATGTTCAATATAATATAATGCTATTTAATTTTATAGCAGCAGCATATTCTTAGATATACATTTTTTTTTCTCTTTTGTGGTAAAGTTTTTTTTTTCAGAGAACCCCCAAAATGTCTCCAAATTGACTTTCATCTTACTTTTTTTGTAGTTCCTCGTAGACATCAGCAACATGTGATAGTGATAGAATAATTTTACCTTCGGCAAATATAATAAACTCGTATTCTTCTCGTAATCTTATTGCTCTCTTTTGATTTATCATTGGTTTATATAATAAGAGCTTTTCCTCTGAACAATTTAAAAAACGCTGACTTGACTCTTGTTCATTTCCCATTTTGTCTCATTTATTGAATTAAGTAAATATTGAAGCTATGATATTTTATTAAATATTCTGTTACTTAGGATGGTGTGTATATAACCACCTGCATACTTCATTAAAATCACAATGTATATCTATATTTGCAAATGATAATTCATATAGATCTTTTTTAACAAGAATTAATCATTTATATGTTCTAGGGTCTGCGAATTGCACCTCCTGAAGCACCAGTCTGTGGTTACATGTTTGGAAAAGGAATATATTTTGCTGATATGGTATCTAAATCTGCTAATTATTGTATGACATCACCATCAAACCCATTTGGACTGATTTTGTTGTGTGAAGTTGCACTAGGTGAAATGTAAGGTTTATTATTAATCTGAAGATTAAATTTTTTTTATAATTAATTATTCGAGTACAGAATCTATTTCATTATTATATCATTAAAACTTTATGCAAATTCTTACAAAAAGTAAAATGTTTCTGTCATATTTTAATTTCTTTTTTTTTTTAAAGGATTTTAACAGATTTCCCTTGAGATAAATTAATTATTAAACATGACATAATTGTAAATAGTTATTGTACTCATGGCACATAGATATTTAATGATGTACTACTCATGAAACAAGAGTACATATTGATATAAAAATGTGAGGACCATTCAAATTTATATTCGCTCTCCATGTGCAAATATTGAGACAAACTATGAGAAAATCGATTTTCTGCCAGTCAAATCTACTTGTTAAAAGAATCTATGCCCCCACCCCTTTCTCTCTCTCCTCTCCCTTCCTCTAAAAATCATTAAACCATTACTAATTCAAAGAAAATCTATTGTTCTAACATTACAGTTTTCTTTAAAATGAGGGTTGCTAATAAATAACTCTTTATAGATATAATTATGCATTTTTTTCATAGGTATGAAAGAACAAAGGCTGATTACATTGAGAAGTTACCATCTGGAAAGCAGAGCACTAAAGGTGTTGGAGTGCATATGCCTGATCCTGTTGAGGCAGTGACACTTGAAGATGGTCTCAAAGTTCCTATTGGGAAACCAGTTAAACAATTCCCAGACCGCTCACATACATCTTTATTGTATAATGAGTATCCTTTGAAATATTTTCTTAAAGAAAAATATGTCTGTCTTTTTGAATTCTTTTGGTATACTTTTCTTCTAAAAACATTTTTCTTTTTACTTAGAAGAAGAGAATATATTTTATTTTGGTCCAAATTCTGTATATTTTGTTTGGTTGTAACGATCCATTTGAGGGAATTTGGGCTTCATGCTTAAGGTTGACTTTGATTAGACATTCCCAAAGGTCCCAGCTGCTTTTGAAAACTGCAGATCGCTGTCTTTGTGCACAACCTTTAATGTAGATCTCATTTGGTTTAACACTGGACTAACTAAAGATATTATTTTGTAAAATCTGTTGTCTGTTTAAACAGATTTCCCTTGGGAAATCAGCTATTGAGGTCGTACTCATGACACAATTTTCGAAAACTTTCTTCAAATGTCCATCGATCTTACCCAGGAGATGACGAAAATGAGGCCTGTTCAAAATAATATATATATGCGTGTGTGTGTCTGTTAATGCTCTAGCAGTCGTAATTTTTGTTTGATCATTACCAAACTTGATATTTAATCGTTTTATGCAAAAAGAAAGATCAAGTTCGTTAAAGGCTGAAATCGGACCAGTGGGAGGGGGGGGCCATTTCCGAAAATTCAAAATATTTCAATTACCATACATCAGATCGTAAAATTGTGTAGAACCAATCTTATTGCAAATTAAATGTACTATAAATATTGTTATATACATTTATTCTCCTTCTTGAATATTAACCGAGGTATTTCAGTGCATTTTTCAGTTTTCATCCTTTAGCAAACCCTCACTTTTACTCCTGTTACATAAAAAATACTTTATTACATAATAAACCACATTATTCGAAGCTTAAATGCCAAATATTGTTTTCAAGAGACTATAATGCAAGATACGTGCAAATATGTTCTGGTGACCCCCCCCCTATAAAAATTATTCTGATTCATTATAAATTACAGTACTAGTTATAGTAAATAGTTTTCAATAAAATTAATGTGTTATGTTCTGGTATATTTCAGTAATTGTTTTCTTTCCGGTGAGAGTTTGGCAGACCTGTTTGTTTATATTTCAGGTGCTACCCTTCATCAGGCGGATACTAAAATTGACTGACAGATTTCTTATTACCATTTGTATTTATTCATGGTAGTGTATATAGATTTATCTCTTGTTAAACTTCACGAGGGAGATCTGCTTATTTTATGCAGCCACTGTGTGACGGACTTACTGTTCTTGTCACTGTTCCAGGGCCAGTCGGGTCACGCACATGCCAGTATCAGGTGGATAGACGGTTTATAAAGTAGGGAAATATATTTATGTTTTATTGGGCTATTTGTGATAATTAATGGATATAATACTGTCACTCTTTTGTGTGCTTGTTGGAGTTTTCTATTAATCTTCATATTAGTCTGTGACTAAGTAAACTCACACATCTTTATCCTTAGGTCTCCATGAAATTCGTATTGAGCTATATAGTTTCATTTATATATATTGGGTCTTCTTTTTTTTCTGCAAATACCAAATTTTTATAATTTATTTTTTATATTTATTTGTTATAAATATGTTTTGTTATGAATACAATCATAAGTTTGCATGACTCTTTTGCAAGTATTTTTCCTTAATGTTGTACAGATATATTGTGTATGATGTTGCTCAAGTAAAAGTTCAGTACCTGTTGAAACTCAAGTTTAATTACATAACAGATTAAATGTTATGTCTATTTAAGAGATTAATAATTTAAGAAGGAAAAGAGAAAACTGGAGCCTGAAAGAAATTCAGATTTTATTTATGCATATTGTGCCTAAATAATTAAGTTATTTTGGAATATGATGCTTTTTCCTATTTTTTATATCTGTTTGATTTCTACATCCTTGTAAATACAATTATAAATTTAGTATTTTATATATTTATAAAAAAAAATTAATTTGATTTTAATATTTGGCATTTGTTATAAGATTCTTTTTGCTTTTCCTATTTATTTTTGGAAGTGTATTTACTCCCTTAAGTAATAACTACTTCATTGATATTTGTTTGTTTGGCTCAAAACAAAAAATAAAATCCTTGTCTCTCCCTGTTCTAATTATAAGTGGAATTCCTTACATCTTTAATGCCCAAATAAATCACATTAAGTTATTATATCTATGTACAAGCTGTAAAGAAGTTCTTAACTTGGTTAAACTAACAAAAAAAAACTAAGTGTCAGGTAAAATTCAATGTATTAGTGTACTTTGCATGGTGGATTTGTGTTTTTTAATCATGTGATGCTTATTTAGGTGAATCTGAATTACCTTTTTATTATATACTGACCCATTCTTGCCATTGTAAAAAGAACTATAATTTTCCTTTAAGAAGCCTTCGTATGGCTTCATAAGTTCAATTTGATATATTATTAACACCATTTCAGTTTGTCGGAGAATCTCCAAAGGCCTATACTGTACTGTTACATGCTAAAAATTAGGTAGAAAACTACATTGTTGTCATGTTGATACAACTCATTTTTTTCCAGGAGCACATTTGAACATAAGTGCCAAAAGTTAGTTGAATAAATATTTTTATACATTTAAAAATTGTCTATATTGTTTACTTTGCTACTGACTGTCCAATGGGAGCCACACTATTTAAATTTTGTGTACTCCAAAGAAATAGTGAAATCCCTTATAAATTATGTGAATAAGGAACATCACAAAACATTTTAGGAGATAGAATGGGGGGACGATTTGAAACCAGGCTTTCTAGATCATTACTCTAGAACTTAAGGCCACTGATCTGAGTTAATATAGAAAATAAATTATTGGTTTATTAAAAGCACACTTTTACCATTCACTCGTCTGATTGATTGTCCAGGATATACTCCTTCATGGGTAACGTTTGATTGTTCTGGAGGAAATATAAGGAGTAGGTAGAAGTGGAGATGCATTTCTAAACCAATATGTGAGTGCCCTCTCTTAATTTCCCTATGATGGCTGATGAGTCATGGACTTAAGTACTTGGCTCTAGGTAAATAATCCTCTTTGTGTTGTTCCATTATCACCCACCATGTTTCATTCAAACTCTTACCATTTATTTTTTTCTGCATTAAGTAGTGGCCAATAAGAATATATAATGTACCAATTTGTTTACTTTTTTTTTTTTTTCATTTTGTGTTTGTTTTTGTTTCATTAGTATTTGGTAAGGACTTATGTTACTAGTTTTTTACTCTATTTTTAAAATATTGTTGTATGGAGTTTAATTGAACTTATATATGTTATATGATTAAATCTGTTTTTATTACTAATTTGCTCTGTGTTATTATTTCCTAAAGATGAACATTTTCAAAAAATATCTTCAAATGTCCATCGATCCTATCGAAGAGATGATGAAAATGAGGTCTATTCAATAAATATGTTAATAGTTCATCTACAGCTTATCCACTTCAATTAACAGGTAGTAGTTTATGGAATTAAAAAAAAATGTTTTGAGGTTTGTTTTTTCATTATTTTCAATTCCATTCTACAGTGCGTGTATTTATTTCTAATGATCTGAACAGTAGAAGGGTTATTAAGGGGGCCAATCTCTTGAGAGCCCCCTAAACATCATTGAGTTCATAAGTTTCTTCATGAACTAATAATAGCATCAAGAAGAAAACCAACATTACTTCATCCCTATTGAGGTCATTCTCAGATCCGTCACATTAAGGAATTGGGGAATGTAAAAAATTGAATAAAGAAAAAACATATTGTTTTAAAAAAATTATATCATTTAAATTTCTTTATACATAATTTATACATGTCTTTGTTCTTAAATGTATAACAAAATATATAATCTGGAAGGCTTTACTGATTGACTTTCAAAATTAAGAATAATTTATGATACTTCATGTTTTCTTTTCCTAAAATTGAGACCCCTGCCTCGGCCTCTTGCTCGGTAACTACTTGAACTTGAGGTTCCTTCAGAGGGTGGTTTCACCTCATGATGAAGAGCATTGTAAAGTAACTCGCCATTGATGGAATTGCTCAACATCTCTGACAGGTCTTCCTGTTGTTTTAAAATAAGAATACAATTTACAAAATATAGTTACAATGATATACAAATATAAGTAAAAATTGATTTAATAAAACGAATTATACTATAGCAAATAAATAAATTTTAAATTTGATCTCTTTAACATCGTTTTTGTAACAAACTCAACACACAGGATGTGGAGCACATCATAGTAATAGTGATGAGACACAACAAGGAGATGTGGTCCCCCCTGGAAGTTCTCTAAATCCCCCACTGTGTGTAGGACAAAAACCAGCCGTGCAAAAACAGTGATCACAGAGAACAATTGTCACTTTAAACTCTGCCAAAGCTAATCCTGGACTGGCTCTTGGCTTACAGACTAGATCAGTTCATATCAGTACCTTTATTTATTTAGTATTTTATGTGTTTAAAACAAAATGCTTTAAACCTATGGTATTTACCTTAGGGAGAGTTATAAGGTAATCAAGAGATTTTCCTTTGCTCAGTAGACTATTGATGTTTTTTGTATTAACTCCAGGAAGTTTACTTACGAAATCCTGAAAAAAATAAAATAAATAAAAAAAATAAGAGCAGGATACAGAAAACATAATGCATACAAATGGTTCTTATAAATTGAGATATCTTGAGTTCCCCATGTTCAATTAAATCCAATTTTAGGAAATTCCCCTTAAGGTAAATCAGCTATTGAAGTTGTACTCATGGCATAATTTTCTTAAAATATCTTCAAATGTCCGTCAAACCTACCCAGGAGATGTGACAAAAATGTGGTCCATTCAAAATTTTATATATATATATATATATATATATATATATATATACACACACACATGGCTACCTAAACATGGGATAAAATAATATCTCCATAATATATATTTTTCTCTGTCCGTGCTCAAGCAATTTTTGTTTGAGAGTTACCAAACTTGATATTTAAACTTTTTATGTAAAACTAAAGATGAAGTTTGTTAATGGCAGAAATCAGACCAGTGGGGGGGGGGAGATTTAGAAAATTCAAGATATCTCTGAAATTATACGCCAGATCTAAAAATTGCATAAATCAATCTTATTGCAAATTTAATGTCCAATAAATTTTATATACATTTTGTGTCTAACATGAATATTAACCGAGATATTTGAAATTTATAGTTGTTATCCTTCAGTAAATCCCCACTTTTAGTCATCACACTTTAACAATAAGCAAATATCTTATTCCAAGCTAAATACCAAATATTGTTTTCAGCAGATCTTTACTAGATGAGATACAAGGAAATACATTGTTTGATGAAAAAACTACGTTCTTAACCCAAAAATATTTATTTGACCTAATATTTAATGTAGTTAACATTAAAGATCATATTTGTTAATAGCTAAAATTGAACCAGGAATAGGGAGGGGAATTTCAAAATATATCTGTTATTCCGATTAAGAATAATATTTTTTATGGAACTATCCTTGTTAAACTATTGATATTCAAAAATTGTTGAATACTTTTTTTGCAATCCATATATGACAAAGCCAACTGACGGAATTTCCGTCTCATTGCTCTTTCCCAGTCCCTCCAATCTTTCTACCAGTGTTTTCTTTCCTCATTAAAACTACTTTTGGCTATGAGGTGTTTCCACTATTTCCATAAATATACACTTAAGTATAATATATTAAGTATAAATCAAAAAAAGTATACAATATTTTTTTTTTTGTCGAAAATACGTTCTATATTCAGAACAAAATACTGTTTAAAGTGATCATACTGTTTTGTTTTAACCCCTAGCTAGCTTAAGATTCCATAGGAAATCAGGGTCCATACACAATTCCGTTCACAATCCTTCTTATTGCTCTCTCAGAAAAATATGAGAAATGACTGTGAGAAGACAAGACCACCCAACTTGTGATTAAATTATGAATTTATTGTAAGATTTTGAAAAATCAAAATACATTTACTAGGAAACCAGGACAATACCTACATCATATTATACTACCTATTAAGTCTAAAATACCTGTATTCCAACATTGAATTTATCTAATTTTTCATCCTCCAATGATGACTCTTCTTGGCCAATAGATGCAGCAACAGATGCCACAGGTTCTTCTTTGCCTTCCTAAAAAGCTTTTTAAATTAATGTTCAAACATCAAAAAATATCAGTAAATATAAATATCAATAACAACGCCAATGCAAGTTCATAATACTTTTAAAGTTATTATATTATGAAATATACCTTAAGTTCATGAAAAAGTTGGGCAGAAGCAAAAGGACTCTGGCTCCAAACTATACGAAGTTTTGGAAAATGTAAAGTGAGTAACTGAAGTTTCGCGGTAATGTCATTTGAGGACATATCACTGCTTAGGTAGTATCGACCCTGGAAAAAATATGCCATTTATTAGATTTTTTTATTTCATGTAAAAATGTGTTGTTTTCTTTAATCTTAGTATGGATGACATCTTCATTAGATTTAATACATAATGTAGTAAAGATTGTCATGGAAAATGATCCAAAAATAGAAAGTTACAGGAGACATAGTTACCGAGTCGCCATACAACTTCAATCTATATATATATATATATGCACATATATATATATATATATATATATATATATATATATATATATATATATATATATATATATATATACACACACACACAATTGTAACCTCTGTCTGTACATTGATTTTTTTCGCGAAATTTCTTTCGTGTATGTTTGTTTGTTTGTTACCTTTTCACTCATAAACGGCTGAACTGAATTTTATGAAACTTGGTTTGTATATTACTACTAGCCCAACTTAGACTTTAGCCTATACTAATATTCTCTGAGACTAACAGGAGTGGGGGTTATAAGGGAGGCCTAAAATTAAAAATAGCGACATTTCGTTTCCTATTGCATTTTCGGCAATTATACACATAACAAAAGTTGTTTATTTTGTTATTTGGAGTAACTTTTGTTATATACACTTTTGTCGTATACCGAAGTATAAACGAGTTATAAGCTAAAAACTATAGCGGGATTCAATAATTTTATTGGGCACAAAAAAACTAATCGATATGTGTATTAACACTAACTCCTTAGTTATAATAAGCCATACCAACATTTCTAGGGACAAGCAGGAGTGGGGGTTATAAGGGGGGCCTGAAATTTAAAATAGCGATATTTCGTTTCCTATTTGTTTTTTGGCAAATGTGCACAGGACAAAAGTTGTTTAGTTTGTTATGTAGAGTAACTTTTGTTGTATTCACTTTTGTCGTTTAACAAAGTGTAAACGAGATATACACTAAAATCTAAAGAGGCAGCCAACAATTTTATTGAGCACTAACGACTGAACCGAACTTAACATAGCTCTATATGTAAATTAGCATTAATTCTTCCATGATTATAAGCTATATTACAATTTTTAGGTTCGAACGGGAGTGGGGGTGATAACGGTATTGACGCACCTAAAACAGCTGTCACCATTGGGTTTTGTACCGCATCAAGGGAAAGGAACTTTTATTCATACATGGTTTAGAAAAAAGAATACTTTCTACGATAATGAATTATATGGTCCATTAAGTTATAAAAAAAACTACATGCACAGGAGATGGGAAATATGACAATATGGAGGACAGTGAAGCCTTACATAAAAAATTAATTTTACTATTAACAAATCCACAGAAACGACGGGTATTAACCCTAAACACTGGGACGGGTAAATGTCAAAATATTGTGCAAAGTAAAGCCTTGCCAAAAAAAAATACCATCACCTTTCAGCCTCAAATGAATTCCCGAGCGAAGCCGGGTATCTGAGCTAGTATAATAAAAAATTCATAATTTGAAGTTAGTAATTATTCTTAAAATAGAATTTATATTGAAAATGGCTGAAACTGAACATTTGGTCTTTCCACTAAAGAAAACCTAACACAAATAAACATCATCCACAGAGGATGAGTCATTTAAACAATTTTTAATATAGATTCTATTATAGAACACATCCTAATTCTTGGAGAGAGAGAAAAAGACGTCCAATTCATCACAAGTTAGCGCTGAAATAAAAAACTTGTGATGAATTGGACGTCTTTTTCTCTCTCCAAGTACACAATATTCTTCACTTCCAACAACATTGCTGTGAAACATCCTAATTCCATTAAGACACTTTATTTATTTATACTGAACATAGATAGGCTGATCAAGAACTCTGTTACTTGGCCCTTTCTATGTAATGACACTAGGCATCTAGGAATGTTTCAAAATTGTGAAGAAAATAGCTCTGCTTATTGAAATCTTGTATTATTTAGGAATCCCCTCTTTTCATTCACTAATGTAGTATTTTTTGATTTGTTGTATTTCAACAAAAAGGTTGAATAAGTTAGGAACGGGAACTGGAGTTATAAAATAAGAAAAATAAATTCACCTGAAGTACAAAAGGTTTGCTCTCATCAAATTCAATCAAAAGAATAGGTTTTGCATAATAGCGAGTCATCGCTTGTGCCTGAGTAAACAATCGTCCTGAGTTGAGAGATCCAATAAGATCACTAATACTTTTTCTTTCAACACACATTTCAGGAGAGAGTATGTAGTCACCAATCTGTGAAAAAAAAAATTTAAACAGCATTGTTTTACAGATCATTCTTATGTAAATATGGTTTCAATTCTTTTTAGCTATAGAGAATTTATTTAATAGTTTTTTTCAATAGAAGACAAAAAAATGATGTTTTAGAAGATAAAATTTTTTGTTCATTTTTTAAAACTCCTAAGTAAAACAAAAGTGTAAATTACCTTTGCTATAATTTAGTTGTCTATGTCTTTTGATGATCAGACTTAATCAACACTTGAAATTCAATATCAAGTCTTAAACGTTGTTTTTTTTTAACCAAAAACATGTGTGTGTTATGTTTGAAAAGGAAAAAGTGAAAAAAATAAATTAAATGCTTTATTCTAATGTAGGGGTACAACAGTTCAAGCTGGTCAGATGTAAAGGCTGGCATTAATGAGAACCCTAGATTAATTAGCTCTAGTTCTTCTTGCTAATAGGGGACTCTCTATTTAAAGTCCTATATTTTTAAAACAGACAATGCTTGGTGTTACTATTACCAGATTTAACAGACACCAGCTATTAGAGGTTGTGCGATTCTCAACAAATTTCTTCAACTGTCAAATAAAATCTTAGCCCACCCATGCTAGAGAAGGGGGGGGGGGTAACCTGTAGATAATCCATCCAATAGAGTTCTAAGTATGGGAGACATAGAGAACACTACAATTTGATATAATCTCTCATTACAAATCTTATATATCATCTCCCATGGGAAATCTACTTTGTTTGCACTGTGTGATAAGACTTTTTTTTTTAATGCCCAAGATATAAGCCTCAGTCTTCATCAGCAACACATATTCCATTAACTCAATTAAGTGGAAGTTATAAAATAACCTTCCTAAATGTTTCAAATTTTTTGACATACCTGAAGTGTAACTGGTTCAATATCAATTCCTCGTTTGTGAATAACAGAAGGTAATTCACTCCTAAATTCTCTCATATCAACAATAATTCTTGGAGTTGAGGATACTTCATCTAATCCCCCTTGGCGAGTACTCTTGCTGATTTCAATGCTCTCCCTAAGGCCTTCACCCTGACGAAGATCTTCCAATACCAAGGTCTAAAACAAGTAAAAAAGGAATATATTCATTATTGCCCTAAACATTATATGATGTACCCTATAGACTATTTGATTATTATTTAACGATTATTTAAAAGTAGGGGCTCGCAAAAGAGAATATAATAGACTCAAAGAAATGAAAATGTGGGTTTGGCACAGAATCACCAGTTTGAGTTGGAAGAAATCATATGAGAAGAGTCTAAATGAGGGGAAATCATTCTAAAAATGCATGCTTTTATAATTATAATGTATGATTAAGAATGAATATTCTGAAAATTTACTTACTAAATCAGTATTTCATAGTTTCAACTTTCTTTGCCAATAAATTAAATTTTTAAAAAAATATTATAATTTAATTTTTTTAATATCCAAATGCATATTTCCATATATATAAAAAATGGATATTTTCTATATAGATTATTTCCATATATATAAAAAATAGGTATTTTCTATATATATTAATAAAATAATTTACCTTTTTCTCAGAAATAAGTTTTTCGAAGGCTTGCTTTTCACGCCTTAGAGAAGTTAAATAAGCTTGTTCTTCCACAGAACCACCATAAATCATAAAATAAACCTGAATTATTTTTTCAGCAACACTGCTTTGGTAAATCTAAACAAGAGCACAAAAGAAATTGAAATAGCACAGGAAAAGAAATAGTGGTATGAATAAAGAGAGCTCAAATAAAAATAACATGTATATTTATAAGATAAATATTTTCCCACTGCTTTTTTTTTTTTTTAACCATAGAAATTATTTATTACAGAAGACAAAAAGTCATAAGTGAGGAGCTTATAGAATGTAAATAGAGGTCAATGAACTTTTAGCTGCTATTGAAAATATTCTGTTTATATTTTTGCATTAATAAGGCCCAATCTCATTAATGACGCACTGGGGAGGTCGTTTCAAAGAGTGTAAGAGAGGATGAGCAGTTGATAATTAAATGGCTCCTGAAGAGGTGGTATGTAAGCTACAAAAAAATCTAGTCCAATTTTGAATAGCATTTTCGGGGAAAAAACTGATGACCCTTAGAACGAAACTATGAAGATTATTAGTTCTAACAACAATATATCCTTTACTTGATGTTTGGAAAACCACTACACTAAAAAATCATTATTTATTACTTTAAAAATGTAGTTATTTTTATTTATATAATTAATTATAGTAATTAACCTAATTTTTCCTAAGGATTTTATTCTCTATAACCCATTTTGATTTTTATGTGCAAAAAATTGTAACTTTAATTTGGAAGACTTTCTCCCTTAGATCATTAACCCATATCAGACAGATAAGAATAGTGGTTATTCCTTCTTAGATATCTCATTCAATGCCTTTGTTGTTTGTTAATATTATACAAAAAAAGAAACCCCTCCATGTGCCCATTTTTACCTTATTTGTGAATACTT